>CM038680.1:2655904-3008964 GCA_021605205.1 Aegilops longissima | reverse complement strand
TTTACTCATATCAATAACATAATCAGCTAGCAAGCCATAATAATAAATCTCGGATGACAACACTTTCTTAAAATAATCATAATATGATATAACAAGATGGTATCTCGCTAGCCCTTTCTGAGACCGCAAAACATAAATGCAGAGCACCTTCAAAGATCAAGGACTGACTAGACATTGTAATTCATGGTAAAAGAGATCCAATCATAGTCATACCCGATATAAATTAACAGTAAAGAATGCAAATGACAGCTGTGCTCTCCAGCTAGTGCTTTTAATAAGAAGGTGATGACTCAACATAAAAGTGAATAGATAAGCCCTTCGCAGAGGGAAGCAGGGATTTGTAGAGGTGCCAGAGCTCGGTTTCGAAATAGAGATAATTTATATTTTGAGCGGCATACTTTCATTGTCAACATAACAACTAAGAGATGACGATATCTTCCATGCTAAACAAATTATAGGCGGTTCCCAAACAGAATGGTAAAGTTTATACTCCCCCTCCTCCACAAGCATCAATCCATGGCTTGCTCGAAACAACGAGTGCCTCCAACATTCAACGGGTCCTGTGGGGAGTTTTGTTTGCAATTATTTTGATTTAGTTTGCATAAAGCATGGGACTGGGCATCCGGTGACCAGCCATTTTCTCGTGAGTGAGGAGCGGAGTACACTCCTCTTGAGAATAACCCGCCTAACACGGAAGATAAGGGCAGCCCTAGTTGATATATGAGCTATTCGAGCATGCAAAACAGAATGTTTATTTGAAGGTTTAGAGTTTGGCACATACAAATTTACTTGGAACGCAGGTAGATACCGCATATAGGAAGGTTTGGTGGACTCATATGGAATAACTTTGGGGTTTAAGGATTGATGCACACGCAGTATTCCCGCTTAGTACAAGTGAAGGCTAGCAAAAGACTGGGAAGCGACCAACTAGAGAGCGACAACAGTCATGAACATGCATTAAAATTAATGAACATTGAATACAAGCATGAGTAGGATATAATCCACCATGAACATAAATATCGTGAAGGCTATGTTGATTTGTTTCAACTACATGCGTGAACATGTGCCAAGTCAAGTCACTTAAATCATTCAAAGGAGGATACCGCCCCATCATACCACATCACAACCATTTTAATAGCATGTTGGCACACAAGGTAAACCGTTATAACTCGTAGCTAATCAAGCATGGCACAAGCAACTATGATCTCTAATTGTCATTGCAAACATGTTTATTCATAATAAGCTGAATCAGGAACGATGAACACATCATATTTACAAAAACAAAAGAGGTCGAATTCATACCAGTTTTTCTCATCTTAGTTAGTCCATCATATATCATCATAATTGCCTTTCACTTGCATGACCGAATGATGTGAATAATAATAAGAGTGCACATGCATTGGACTAAGCTGGAATCTGCGAGCATTCAATGAACAGGAGAAGACAAGGCAATATGGGCTCTTGGTAAAATCAACAATGATGCATATAAGAGCCACTTCAACAATTTAATCATGGTCTTCTCCTACTGACCCCCAAAGAAAAGAAAAGAAATAAAAACTATTTACACGGGAAAGCTCCCAACAAGCAAAAGAAGAACGGGAAATATTTTTGGGTTTTCATTTTAATTTCTACTATAGGCATGGAAATTAAACTAACTAATTTTTTGGTTTTTTTTTCTGAAGGTTTAACAGACACACAAGAAGAAAGCAGGAAAAAGAAAATAAACTAGCATGGATATTACAGTGAAAGAGTATGAGCACCGACATCTAGCAATGAGTGTGTGTGAACATAAATGTAATGTCGGTGAGAAATACGTACTCCCCCAAGCTTAGGCTTTTGGCCTAAGTTGGTCTATTGCCAGGGATAGCCTGGCGGATACCCGTAGGTGTAGCTGGGGTCATACTGCGATGAAGAGGACTCTGACTGCCACTGGCTGGCAACCGCCTCCGGATCCCAAGAATAAACATACTGTCGTGGAGGCTCATCTTGTGGTTCCGGTTCCGGGGCTGGTGCAGGATTCCGATAGGCTTGAACGGCCGCCCACGGAACGAGGTGAGGACCTGCAGACAAGTTAAACAAAGAGGGAGCAGGCAAAGTAATAGTCTCAGGGTGATGTTTATCAAAGTACAATTTATAAGCTCCCCTTCCTTGCCCTTAACAAGAAAATCATGCGCTAACATACTGTTATAATCTAAATAAGCATAGGGCAATGATGTTTCTTCCATCTCCAAATGCCTAATAGGTATGTCAAAATGTGCAGCTTGGCGTGAAGCATAAATACCTCCAACGATGGGGCCTTTAGTACGGTTCAAACTTAACCGTCTAGCAATAATTCCACCCATACTAACAGTGTTGTTGCGGTATAAACCATGGAACAAAATGATAATATCAGGAACACTAAGGTTTCCACAGTTCTCGTGACCAATCAAGCAACGACTAGCAAATAAGGCAAAGTAGCGTAAAACAGGAAAATGTATGCTGGTAATTCTTGCATCAGTAACCTTCCTGGTTTCTTCCACAGTGATAGTGTTAGTAAAAGCTTCTACTTCATTACAGTGTGGTTCATCCAAGGTACCCTCAAAGGGTATTTTGCAAACCTTGCAAAATTCAGCTAGTGGCATCTTCTTAACAACGTCATATAAATGAAACTCTACTGATGGAGGTGATTCCTTAGGGAAATAGTAGAAGTTTTGCACAAAAGTATTTGTGAGTAAGAGATACTGATGACGTTGGTCGCGGAGGAAGTTGGTGAGGCCAGCATTCTCAATCAATACATAAAAATCCTCGTAAATTCCGGCTCTCCTCAAGAAGTCATCAGAAGGCCATTCACACGGCCGGACCTCCGCGGTGCGAGGCAAATTATATTTGGGTTTTTGTGCTTCTTCCTTTTGTTTTTCCTTCGAGCTTCGGCTGGACGAGCCCCTCAAAAGTCTCTTCATTAGTTTCTGAAATAGCCTGAAATTTTTAGTAACTTCAAACAAAAGTGAACCAACTTCAATAAAATTAATAGCAACTACTCCTACAAGTGCCTAGAGCCTATATCAAGCATTAGAACTACTTGGAACCATATAAATTTGACATGCAAGCTCAAGAACATGGTCACCTATGCATCACAAATTTGCAAAGAATAAAGCACTAGAACAAAAACTAATTGGACCAATGGAGGAGTCACATACCAAGGAACAATCTCCCCAAGCAGTTTTGCGAGAGGTGCTTTGAGCAAGGAGATCGAAAATCACAGCAAAAGTGGCTGGAACTCGTGCTTGAGTTGGTTTTTCGGTTTGTGTGAGGCCGAGGAAGAAAATGGGTGCAGGGATAAGTGGAGGAGGGCCACCACAGGCCCACGAGGCAGGGGGCGCGCCTGGGGGGGTAGGCGCACCTCCACCTCGTGGCAGTGGCAGCTCCCTAAGGGAGTCCTGGATTAGGGGTGTTGGATAGCGGACTATAGCCTTTGGCGGACTCTGGACTATGAAGATACAAGATTGAAGACTTCGTCCCGTGTCCGGATGGGACTTTCCTTGGCGTGGAAGGCAAGCTTGGCGATACGGATATGTAGATCTCCTACCATTGTAACCGACTCTGTGTAACCCTAACCCTCTTCGGTGCCTATATAAACCGGAGGGTTTTAGTCCGTAGGACGAATAACAATCATACCATAGGCAAGCTTCTAGGGTTTAGCCTCTCTGATCTCATGGTGGATCTACTCTTGTACTACCCATATCATAAATATTAATCAAGCAGGAGTAGGGTTTTACCTCCATCGAGAGGGCCCGAACCTGGGTAAAAACATCATGTCCCTCGTCTCCTGTTACCATCCGCCTAGATGCACAGTTCGGGACCCCCTACCCGAGATCCGCCGGTTTGGACACCGACACCCCCGCGGTAATTTTTGCACTATAAATCCTGAAATATTCCCGAAAAAATCATATTAAATTGGCATGGCATTCTGAGGACTTTTATTTTCGGGGTACATTTATATTGCACAGATAAATCAGGAAACAGACATAAAAGTACTATTTTTACTTTATTTCAACTAAATAACAGAAAATATAAAGAGGGTACAGAAGGTTGTGCTTCTAGTTTCATCCATCTCATGCTCCTCAAAAGGAATCCACTAACAAGGTTGATCAGGTCTTGTTAACAAACTCATTCCGACTAACATGGAACCGGAGAAATTTCGAATAACACTATGTTACCTCAACGGGGATATGGACAGTCCCAATAATAAGTATATCATATTTCTTCTTGTTGACAGTAGGGAGAGGAAATTCAAAACCTCCAAATATAATCGATGGAATTTTTCCAATAGAGTTGATACTGTGAACTTGAGGTTGTTTCCTCGGAAAATGTACCGTATGCTCATTACCATTAACATGAAAAGTGACATTGCCTTTGTTGCAATCAATAACAGCCCCTGTAGTATTAAGGAAAGGTCTTCCAAGAATAATAGATATACTATCATCCTCGGGAATATCAAGAATAACAAACTCCGTTAAAATAGTAACGTTTGCAACGACAACAGACACATCCTCACAAATACCGACAGGTATAGCAGTTGATTTATTAGCCATTTGCAAAGATATTTCAGTAGGTGTCAACTTATTCAAGTCAAGTCTACGATATAAAGAGAGAGGTATAACACTAACACCGGCTCCAAGATCACATAAAGCAGTTTTAACATAATTTCTCTTAATGGAGCATGGTATAGTAGGTACTCCTGGATCTCCAAGTTTCTTTGGTATTCCACCCTTAAAAGTATAATTAGCAATCATGGTGGAAATTTCAGCTTCCGGTATCTTTCTTTAATTGGTAACAGTATCTTTCATATATTTGGCATAAGGATTCATTTTGAGCATATCAGTCAATCGCATACGCAAAAATATGGGTCTAATCATTTCAGCAAAGCGCTCAAAATCCTCGTCATCCTTTTTCTTGGATGGTTTCGGAGGAAAAGGCATGGGTTTCTGAACCCATGGTTCCCTTTCTTTACCATGTTTCCTAGCAACAAAGTCTCTTTTATCATAACATTGATTCTTTGATTGTGGGTTATCAAGATCAACAGCAGGTTCAACTTCTACATCATTATCATTACTAGGTTGAGCATCATCATGAACATCATTGACATTTTCACTAGGCTCATGTTCATTACCAGATTGTGTTTCAACATGAGACATAGAGATATCATTTGGATTCTCAGGTGGTTCAACAATAGGTTCACTAGAAATTTGTAAAGTCCTATCATTTTTCATTTTCTTCCTTTTAGAAGAACTAGGTACATCAATATTATTTCTCTGAGAATCTTGCTCGATTCTCTTAGGGTGGCCTTCAGGATACAAAGGTTCCTGAGTCATTCTACCAGTTCTAGTAGCCACTCTAACAACATAGTCATTTTTCTTACTATTCATTTCTTCAAGCACTTCTTCCTGAGCTTTAAGTACTTGTTCTACTTGAGTGGTAACCATAGAAGCATGTCTGCTAACAAGTTTAAGTTCACCTCTTATATTAGCCATATAATCACCCAAGCGTTTAATCATATAAGCATCTTGTTTTAATTGTCTACCAAAATAAGCATTAAAATTTTCTTGTTTGACAATAAAATTATCAAACTCATCCAAGCATTGTCTAGCAGACTTATAATGAGGAATATCACCTTCATCAAATCTATAGAGAGAATTTACCTTTACTACCTGTGTTGGGTTATCGGGATCAGGAGGTTTTTCAATAGGTAATGGATCAAGATCATATGTTTCTTCAACAGGCGGTAAATTAAGACCATGTATTTCTTCAATAGGAGGTAAATTCTTAACATCTTCAGCTTTAATACCTTTTTCTTTCATAGATTTCTTTGCCTCTTGCATATCTTCAGGACTGAGAAATAGAACACCTCTCTTATTCGGAGTTGGTTTAGGGATAGGCTCAGTAATTGGAGCAAAAGCTAGCTCAGGAGGTGCCCAATTATTTTCATTTGTCAACATATTATTCAATAGAATTTCAGCTTCATCCAGTGTTCTTTCCCTGAAAAGAGAACCAGCACAAACTATCCAGGTAATCTCTGGAAGCATCGGTTAGTCCATTATAAAAGATAACAAGTATTTCAGGTTTCTTAAGAGGATGATCAGGCAAAGCATTAAGTAACTTGAGAAGCCTCCCCCAAGCTTGTGGGAGACTCTCTTCTTTAATTTGCACAAAGTTGTATATATCCCTCAAAGCAGCTTGTTTCTTATGAGCAGGGAAATATTTAGCAGAGAAGTAATAAATCATATTTTGGGGACTACACACACAACCAGGATCAAGAGAATTAAACCATATCTTAGCATCACCCTTTAATGAGAACGGACATATTTTGAGTATATAAAAGTAGCGCGATCTCTCATCATTAGTAAACAGGGCGGCTATATCATTTAACTTAGTAAGATTTGCCACAACAGTTTCAGATTCATAGCCATAAAAAGGATCAGATTCGACCAAAGTAATTATATCTGGATCAACAAAAAATTTATAATCTTTATCAGGAACACAGATAGGTGAAGTAGCAAAAGCAGGGTCAGGTTTCATTCTGTCTCTAAGAGATTCTTTGTTCCATTTAACTAATAACCTTTTGAGCTCATATCTATCTTTGCAAGCAAAAATAGCTGTAGAAGATTCCATATCAAAAACATAACCCTCAGGAATAGCAGGCATATTTTCATCATCACTTTCATCATCGTATTCAGATTCAATAATTTCTTTCTCTCCAGCCCTAGCAATTTGTTCATCTAGAAATTCACCAAGGGGCACAGTAGTATCAAGCATAGAAGTAGTTTCATCATAAGTATCATGCATAGCAGAAGTTGCATCATCAATAACATGCGACATATCGGAACGAATAGCAGAAGCAGGTTTAGGTGTCGCTAGCTTACTCATAACAGAAGGTGAATCAAGTGCAGAGCTAGATGGCAGTTCCTTACCTCCCCTCGTTGTTGAGGGATAAATTGTTGTCTTAGCGTCTTTCAAGTTCTCCATAGTGTCCAACAGATATAAATCCCAAGTGACTCAAAGAATAGAGCTATGCTCCCCGGCAATGGCGCTAGAAATTGGTCTTGATAACCCACATGTATAGGGGATCGCAACAGCTTTTGAGGGTAGAGTATTCAACCCAAATTTATTGATTTGACACAAGGGGAGCCAAAGAATATTCTCAAGTATTAGCAGCTGAGTTGTCAATTCAACCACACCTGGAAACTTAGTATCTGCAGCAAAGTATTTAGTAGCAAAGTAACACTAGTGCAGAACCGGGCAATAGCACCGGTTCGTAAGGCCCTTTAGTGCCGGTTACATAACCGACACTAAAGTGTGGTCACTAAAGGCCCCCCCCCCCTTTAGTACCGGTTCAGCACGAACCGGTTCTAAAGGCCAACCACGTGGCACGAGCCAGCTCCGGGGGGCGGGAGCCCTTTAGTACCTGTTGGTAACACCAACCGGTACTAAATGTTTGTGGGTTTTTGTTTTATTTTTTATTTTTCAATTAAATTTGTGTTATCAATTTAATTCTTTTTTGTTTGCTGGTATTTTACAATACTACACATTGTACACGTTATGCATATATATATATATATATATATATATATATATATATATATATATATATATAAATAGAATTTCTAATAGAACCAATCATGCATATATATATATCATCAATGTCTCACAAACCATCATATTAATTAATTCACACATACACACATGTATAGCTATATACAATTTCTCCTACATATGCATGTTGCCTTCGGAGCCAGTGGCATTAGCCTAATTGGTGCCTTCGGAGCTCGATGGGGGCAGCGGGTAATAGTATTCTCCCTTCGGATTTATGACCTGGTCGAGCAAAAATCCCGCTATTTCCTCTTGAAGTGCTTCTACGCGCTCCGTTTCTAGGAGCTTGTCCCGCACCTCTGTGAACTGTTAAGAAGGAGATCAATATGCATGTGTATTAGTTGTGTGACTAGATATCGATAATGGTGTAAAAATTGTGAATAGTGTTCTGACAAGCGTACCCATTCCTGTCTTTGAGATTTGCTCCTTTCGGACGCCATCATGCGAATGTTCTCGCAAACGCAGAATGCACACAGATCAGTCCCCTGCGCCTGCTGCAGGGCCTTTACGAGAATGGAATTTGATCAGATAATAATTAATCAAGCATGATAATTAATCAAACCATTTCAGCTTTTTTTTCCATTCGCCTTCCGTGACGCTGATGAACCTTGCCCAAGCCCTGCCCGCCGACAAAGAAAATGAATAAAGGGGTTATTAAATAGTTCATATCATGAAATGACGAACTAAATAGGCCGAGATATATAGTTAATAATGATTGAAATTACCTGTTGACTATCCCAAACAAGATGTTATAGTCAGTATTTGCTTTGAGTAGTGAGTCCAGTATTTCAACTGTTCCGGCGTCAACTTTAATGATACACAAGATCCAGTGAAATCTACATGCATACACGTTTGCATGTCTTAATTAAGCGGGCATATGTAAGCAAAAACATGTAGCTAGCTAGTAGGCAAAAACAGAGAATTTGTAGTACAAGACAGTGTGACTCACTGGAAGTTGTAAGGAAGTAGTATATCTTCATTGTATTTGAGGCGCTTCAAGAACTCTAGCATGTTGTCCTCTACGGCCTTTTGATGATGTGGATTTATTAGCCATGTGTATTCATTAACGGTGTTTGGGTCAATGAACCCAATGCCAAAGGGTCCACCTTCATCCTGCATAATACCACAGAAAAGAATATAGTGAGGATAATTACAGGTAATGATTGATCAAAAGGATCACTACAGCTAGCTTGAGACTTAAATTACAGGAAAAAATCACTTACGCATAATAGCAGGCGGCGATAGATTTGTCGAGTGCGCCCTGATTGTATAACTGAAACAGTTCAGAATACTCAACGGATGAGCTTTCTCATGGAAGTAATGCTACTCCTTGACATTCACCATGAGGGATAATCGATTGGATATCTTGGTAATGTTCATGTACCATTGATGCAATTCATACATTCTCGTTGGGAGGTTCTTGACCTTGTCTGGCTTGACCAAAGGTTGGCCCCGGACATATTTCCGTTTTATTTCATCCTCTGTAAGCACATGCATGGGCTCGATCTCGAGGAGTTGTCCAACAGTGATGTTGAGAACTTCAGCCTGCATTATATGGTCCTTGGTTATTACCACATTGCCCACCTTGGGAACGTAAACTGTTTGCCCACAATAATATTGGGGCAGCGTCAGATTGTCACGTGTTGTTGGCACAACAAGCGAGGGATCGATTCGCGCCTGTTCTCCCAGTGGGAATGGTTTTCCGCATTTTTGACAGCTGCTTGTTGTTTGCTCGATCTCGAGCTCGCCTCCTTACGAGACGTGCTCGATTTAACTTCCTGATGTGGCGCTCATAGTCTGTGTCAACAGGCTTGGGAGCTGGTGGTTGAGCCATACGGATGAAGTGGTCAATCGTTTCCTCAGGCACTTTCTCCCTTGGCGGCGGTGGCGGTTTCGGTGCAAAATGGGCTTCCACCTGGGCCTTCGATATGGCTGCGTTTTCCTCCTCGGACCTGTCATAAGCCCTCTGCGGAAGAGGCGTGAGGCTTGGACCATATTTATATCGCTTGCCTCCGCCTGTACTTCCTGTACTACCTCGACTCGTACCACTACGCACCATAGCTGCGGGGTGTCTCTTCTGCGATTGCTGAGGCGGCGGAGACGGCTGACAGGGCTGAGTTGGACGAGGAGGAGTGGCTTGAAGCTGTGCCGGACTTGGAGGAGGAGTGGCCTGAGGTTGTGCCGGACTTGGAGGAGGAGTGGACGTCTGACGCTGTGGCGGACTTGGAGGAGGAGGAGTGGCCTGACACTTTGCCGGACTTGGAGGAGGAGTGGCCTGACACTTTGCCGGACTTGGTGGACTTGCAGGAGCGGGTGTCTGCTGACTCGGTGGCGGACTTCGACGAGGAGTCGGCGGACGCGGTGTCGGTGGCCATCGAAAGATGATGCAATCCTTTTTCCATAGGATGATACAATGTTTGGCCTCTCCGAGAAAGTGCTCGTCGTCACCTCCAGGAATGTCAAGCTGTAGCTCCGAATATGGGTCCACCACCTCATCAACCAAGACACGAGCATAGCCCGCTGGAATCGGGTTGCAATGGAAGGTTGCCTCGCGGGGATTTGTAAAAGCAACGGCGTCCGCCACCTTCATGGATATGTTCTTCATTTTGACGTGTAGCTCGCAGTTAGTGTTATCCGTGATGTCATCCACGGGGTATCTATCCAGCATTGCGTCGTCTGGGGCGGAACCCACGCTGCTTCTCGGCATGGATGGGGCGGTGCTATCCAATGCTGGATCATCCGCTAGCTGCTGCAGCTGCTGAGACCCCCTTTGCTGGCTAAGTGAGTCGATCTGCTCCTGCTGCCGCTGGAATTTGACTGCCAATTCCGCTTGACTTCCTTCTAGTCCTTGAAGGCGTTCATAGTCCCGCTTCCTCTGCTCCTCCTCCATCTTCCTCTTCTTCTCCTCCGCAATCTTCTTTCTCGCACGGGTTCTGTAGTCGTTGTTCCAGTCTGAAAACCCCTCATACCACGGAATATCGCCCTTGCCTCGTGTTCTTCCCGGGTGTTCATGATTTGCTAGGGCACGCGTAAGCTCGTCATTCTCTCTGTTGGGCTGGAACACCCCCGATCGTGCCTCTTCTATTGCAACAAGTAACGCATCGTCGGCTCCCTTCAGACTTGCCCTCGTCGAAACATTGCATGTCTTCGGGTCCAACTCCCCCCCATGCGCATAGAACCAAGTCCTGCACCTGGGGGGCCAGCTCTTAGTAACCGGAGTGACACCTGCATCCTCCATCTCTTTCTCAGACTTATCCCACTTAGGCATTGCCACCGCATAGCCACCTGGCCCCAGCTTATGGAACTTATCCTTTTTTTCGGCATTCTTCTTGTTTATTCTCGACCGTTCCTTAGCTAATTCCGAATCCTTGAATTTAACGAAATCGTCCCAATGAGCACGTTGGTTCTCTAGTGTTCCCTCGAATACTGGAGTCTTCCTTCCTCCCTTGACGTACTTGTCCCATTCATGATTCTTGTGGTTCTTGAATGCAACCGCCATCTTCCTAAGAGCAGCGTCCTTGACTTTCATGAGAGTATCCCAAAGCAGCTCTTTTTGTGGTTTGTCGACAAAAGTAACATCTGGACGTGGCTTTGCTGGCTCTCTCCATTCTTGAAGGGAGATCGGGAGTTGGTCCTTCACAAGAACTCCGCACTGACGAACGAACTTGTCCGCAATCTTCTTAGGCGCTAATGGTTCACCATTAGGTCTGATTGCCTTGATATTTTACTTTACGCCCTCCTTCAACTTTTTGTTCGGGCCTCGTTTCGTCCTTTTTCCTGAAGATTTGCTCGATCCGGATGGCTGAAGGAAGAAAGATCGATTCGTTAATATATCTTCAAGTCATTTAAAACATGTGATGATCTCCAGATGCCTGCTTATATAAATATATATACCTCGCCGGTCTTTGTTGTTTCAAGATCAACATTTTCTTCGTCATCATCATAATCATAGTTCATGACTTCATCAATTCGGTCGTCGCGATCGAATATCATATCACCCTCTCGGTGTTGTTTAGAAATTGAGCCGTCATAATCTTCTTCATTCGATCATCATCCGCCCGTGAGGATGGCGTATCATATCGAACATGGCCTGTTCTCCCTCGCCGGTATTGTCCGCCATATCTTTTATTTAACTAATCCAAAAGAAATATAAAACAATTTAGTATTCAAATTACATCGTCTCGAATAATAGATATAATCTCGAATACATCGTGTCGAATAATAGATATAATCTAGAAAACATCGTCTCGAATAATAGATATAATCTCAATACATCGTCTCGAATAATAGATATAATATCAAATACATCACTGGCTAGGTAGCTAATAAAGATCGAATACTACAGAAGAATCTATGACACTCGCGGTTCTGCGGCGCGGGCGGTGGACACCCAAAGAGAAGGAACCTCACGGGATCATAGCTGAAGTGAGATCCTCAAGAAACTGCCAGTATTGGAGAACCTGCCGCCTCTAACGCAACCATGTAGCGATGGACGTGCTCGTCCTCCTCCCTGACACGGCGACGTACCACCTCCGGCGGGGCCGGCTCCCTCCGCGTCGAAACTGGCCCATGCGAACGCCACCAAACGAGATCAGGGTCGATGACGGGACCCGGGGCCGGGTTCCTCATCAAGCGGCGCGCCCCTCTAGGCAGCACCTCCCAATGCCAGCCCGACGGAGCCCAGTCCCGGACATGGGTCAGCCGGACGTCGTTGCGGACGTGTCGACGACGAGGATGCGGGTCGGGCATCGTCGAGAACAAATACTAGCTATATGCCCGCAAAAAGTAACATTTTTTTAATGATTGGATTTTGATAACTAAGATTTCTAACATTTCTATATAACTAACATTTCTATAACATTTCTAAGAATGCTATATATAACTAACATTTCTATAACATTTCTAATATTTCTATAACTAAAACAGAAAAAATTATAACATTTCTATATATATAACTAACATTTTTATAACTATTTCTATAACTAAAAACAGAAAATTTCTAACAATTCTAACTTTTTATAACTATTTCTATAACTAAAAACAGAAAAATTTCTAACAATTCTAACATTTCTAACTATTCTAACAATTCTAACATTTCTAAGTATTTCTGAAAAACAGAAAAATTTCTAACAATTTCTAAAAACAGAAAAATTTCTAACTATTTGTATAACTAAAAACAAAAATGTATGTGTGTGTGTGTAAAGGCTCACCGGCGAGGCGAGGGACGACGGCGGCGGCGAGCGTCTTGGCGGCGGCGACGGGGGGCGACAGGCGCGGCAAAGACGGGATGATGACGACGGGACGGACGGGCGGGCGGCGGCGACGACGGGACGACGACAGGCGGCGTCGACGACGGGACGGGACGACGCAGGGACGGGCAGGACGGGCGGCGGTGACGACGGGACGACGGGGACGGGGACGATGGGGCGGCGACGACGGGACGGGGGCGACGCGGCGGCGGGCGGCGAGGGATGGAGACGATGGGGGGCGGCGGCAGTGCGAGAGGAGAAGAAGCCAGATGAGAAACTGAAATTTTCGCAAGTGTTGTTTATATAGGAGGGCCTTTAGTACCGGTTTGTGCCACCAACCGTACTCAAGGCCAGTTTTGGCCAGCCCAAGCGGCGGAAGCGACCCCTTTAGTACGGGTGGTGGCACAAACCGGTACTAAAAGGCCCCTTTAGTACCGGTTTGTGCCACGACCGGTACTAAAGAAGTCTTGCGCAAGCGCAGTGTGCGGCAAGTTTAGTCCCACTCGCTAGCCGAGGGGCGACCGCACTGGTTTATAAACCCCATGCGGTCGCTCTCTCGAGCTCCTCTCCAAAGCAGGCCCACTGGGCCTACGTGTTCTTTGTTGCCGTGTGGGCCCACTTTGCCTTTTATGGCCTGCATCCTGGCCCAACAACAGGCTGGGTTTCTAGTCGATGCAGGCCGCTCTAGCCTAGTAGGCGGGCTTTTTTTTGCTTTATTTATTTTTGTGTTGTTTTTGTGTATTTAGAGTTTCTTTGTGAATATTTTTGCTTTAGGTACAAAAATTACAAACTTTCTGTTAGTGCCCGTAGTTTTCAAATTTGAATAGTTTAAATTTTGAATTATTTGAAATTAGTGTGAATCACTAGTTTGTGAATAATTTAACTTTAAAAATCAGTAAAGGCATGAAAGAATTTGTTTGCACATAAAATTTCTTCGCTTCAAATGCCAAAACACATAACTACCTTAACTATTACAGAGATTCCCCTCGGGTGTGAAACATGTAAGAAAGTGATGATAGTGAAGCCGATCACATCCTGATCTTTGGGTGTGAAACTTTTTCTTCGTGTGTCCTTTGCGCCGTAACCATGGAAAATCTTCATCATTTAACGGGATGCTCGGGTCAATATTCACCGTGAATGGAGCAATTTTATCAAACTTTTCATAATCTTTGACTTGTCTGTCTTGTCATCCACGCCACGATGTTTCTCTTCCCGTAAAGAACTATGTGCGCTTTGGCTCATCGTACGATGCATTGGCTTCCTTATCTTTTCTTTTTCTTGGCTTGGTAGACATGTCCTTCACATAGAAAACCTGTGCCACATGATTGGCTAGGACGAATGGTTCGCTGCATACGCAAGATTGTTGAGATCCTTGTTGTCATTCCGCATCGCGGGTCTTCCGTTACCCTGCCTCGTGTCATATTGACCCATTTGCACCAAACAAAGGGACCTTTAAACCACGCCGATAGTCAAGTTCCCATATGTCCTGTATATAACCATAATATGTTTCCTTTCCGTATTGGTTTCGCATCAAAGCGGACACCCCTGTTTTGGTTGGTGCTCTTCTTATCTTGGGCGATCGTGTAAAATGTATTACCATTTATCTCGCACCCTTTGAAAGTCATTATATTCAAGATGGTAACTGGGACAACAAGTACAGGTCATCTTCAATAGAGGTGTCATGCATGGTGCGTGTTCGCAACCAGCTCGCGAAACTCCTGGTTTGTTCCGTGTAATCCGGTCATCGAGACCGCTCCGGTGTTTGGAGCGTAGCAAATTCTTGTGTTCATCCATATACGGAGCCACCAAGGCGGAATTCTGTAGAACTGTGTAGTGTGCTTCAAAGTGAGATAATGTCCGTCCATACATATTATTTGTTCCTCCTAGCCTGCCTTTTCCATCCAGTCTGCCCTTATGCTGCGATTCAGAACACCAATCGGCTTAAGGTCAGGAATAAAGTCAATACAAAACTCAATGACCTCCTCATTTTGATGGCCCTTGGAGATGCTTCCTTCGGCCTAGCACGGTTATGAACATATTTCTTTAAGACTCCCATGAAGCTCTCAAAGGGGAACATATTGTGTAGAAATACAGGACCCAAAACGTTAATCTCTTCAAGATAGGTGAACTAGGGCGTGCGCCATGATGTTGAAGAAGGCTGGTGGGAACACCAACTCAAACCGACAACACATTGCACCAAATCATTCTCAGAACCTTGGTATGATTTCTGGATCGATTACCTTCCGAGAGATTGCATTGAGAAATGCACATAGCTTCACAATGGCTAATCGAACGTTTTCGGTAGAAGCCCCCTCAATGCAACCGGAAGCAGTTGCGTCATAATCACGTGGCAGTCATGAGACTTTAGGTTCTGGAACTTTTTCTCTGCCATGTTTATTATTCCCTTTATATTCGACGAGAAGCTAGACGGTACCTTAATATCGAGCAGGCATTCAAAGAAGATTTCCTTCTCTTCTTTGGTAAGAGCGTAGCTTGCATGACCACGATGTATGCCGCCTTCTACGTGCATACGTTGCTGGTCCTCCGTGCCTCGTGTGTATCTTTTGTCTTTCCATACACGCCCAAGAAGCCAAGCAGGGTCACGCAAAGATTCTTCGTCACGTGCATCACGTCGATTGCGGGAGCGGACCTCTAGGTCTTTCCAATATGGCAGGTCCCAAAATATAGATTTGTTCTTCCACATGGGTGCGCGTCCGTCGGCGTCCTTCGAACAGGTTGTCCGCCAGACCCTTTCCAAATATCACCTTCAAATCCTTGACCATATCATGTACATCAGCACCAAGACGGTGGCGAGGCTTCGTCCGTGATCCGCCTCACCTTTGAAATGCTTTCCTTTCTTTCTTACGGATGCCTGCTCGGAAGAAATCGACGATGTCCTGTACACATTCTTCTTACAACTATTCAAATATATCGTCGGTATCATCCAAACAGTGCGTGCATCCGCGGTATCCCTTGTTTGTCTGTCCTGAAAGGTTACTGAGAGCAGGCCAATCATTGATGGTCATGAACAGCAACGCCTTTAGGTCAAATTCTTCCCCCATGTTCTCATCCCACGCACGTACACCTGTTCCATTCCACAGTTGTAAGAGTTCTTCAACTAATGGCCTTAGGTACACATCAATGTCGTTGCTGGGTTGCTTAGGGCCTTGGATGAGCACTGGCATCATAATGAACTTCCGCTTCATGCACAACCAAGGAGGAAGGTTATACAAACATAGACTCACAGGCCAGGTGCTATGGTTGCTGCTCTGCTCCCCAAAAGGATTAATGCCATCTGCGCTTAGACCAAACCATACGCTCCTTGCGCCATCTGCAAACTCCTTCCCGCATTTCTTTCGATTTTTCTCCACTACGACCCGTCGCCGGTACTCTCAACTTTCCGTCTTTCTTACGGTCTTCTTCGTGCCATCGACGCTTTGGCATGCTCTTTGTTTTGGAACAACGTTTCAACCGTGGTATTATAGGAGAATACCACATCACCTTGGCAGGAATCTTCTTCCTGGGCGCCGCCGACATCACCACGGTCTTCGCGGCTGATCTTATAGCGCAATGCACCACATACCGGGCAAGCGTTCAAATCCTTGTACTCACCGCGGTATGGGATGCAATCATTAGGTCATGCATGTATCTTCTGCACCTCTAACCCTAGAGGGCAGACAGCCTTCTTTGCTTCGTACGTACTCTCGGGCAATTCATTGTCCTTTGGAAGCATATCCTTTATCATTACCAGCAACTTTCCAAATCCCTTGTCGATACACCATTCTCTCGCCTTCCATTGCAGCAATTCCGATGTGGTGCCCAGCTTTTTCTTGTCACCTATGCAATTCGGGTACAACAACTTTTTGTGATCCTCTAACATGCGCTGCAACTTCTTCTTCTCCAAATCACTTGCGCAGTTTCTCTTTGCATCGGCAATGGCCTGACCTAGATCATCAACGGGCTCATCGATGCCTCTTCTTCAGCTTCTTCCCGCATTGCCGCTCAGCTTCTTCCGCATTACCGCTCAGCTTCTTCCCCATTGTTGTATCATCGTATTCAGGGAACCCGTGGCTAGGATAGCTGTCGTCGTCCTCTTCTTCTTCATTGTCTTCCATCATAACCCCTCTTTCTCCATGCTTGGTCCAAACATTATAGTGGGACATGAAACCGGACTCAAACAGGTGGACGTGAATGGTTCTTGACGTAGAGTAATTGCGACCATTCTTACAGCCAGCACATGGACAAAGCATAAAACCATCCGCCCGCTTGTTTGCCTCAGCCGCAAGCAGAAAAGTATGCACGCCCTCAACGAACTGGGGATAGCATCGGTCATCGTACATCCATTGCCGGCTCATCTTCATCACACAACACCGAATAGACCAAATTAATACAAGTTCATACAACACTTAAATGCAACAAACAAATAACTCTCTAGCTAAAGCATTTAAATGCAACAACAAATGCGATCAAGATCGCAACTAAGGTAACAATTGATCCAACAGCATAATGATACCAAGCCTCACTATCGATGGCATATTTTCTAATCTTTCTAATCTTCAAGCGCATTTTCTCCATCTTGATCTTGTGATCATCGATTTACATCGGCAACATGCAACTCCAATTCCATCTTCTCCCCTCAATTCTTTTCAATTTTTCTTTCAAGTACTCATTTTCTCTTTCAACTAAATTTAACCTCTCGACAATAGGGTCGGTTGGAATTTCCGGTTCACATACCTCCTAGAAAAAATTTCTATGTCAACTTTATGGGCATAATTTGTCATAAACACGAAATGCAACTAGTTTTAAAAGAGAATATATATACCACATCCAAATCATAACAAGGACGAGGGCCGACGGGGACGGATATCAAAACCATGGCACTATATGTATAACAAACAACGTACGTGTAAGATAATTATACGAGTAACTATATATCCAAATTAGACAAACATCAATTTTTATATAAAATTTCATGAACAAGAGGCTCACCACAAGGTGGTGCCGGCGACGGGACGGTGCGGCCGATCGACAGTGGTTACGACGGAGATTTAGAAGGCACTAAGTAAATCACACCTACATATGCAAACTAAGTGTTATTTTTGACCTCAAATAGCATATAAATAAAATACTAGCACATATATATATATATCCTCCCAAATTACTAAACTCACAAATTAATCACTATATAAAGCATTGCAAGAGCTAATCTAGCAATGAGAGATGAAAGGACAAAGTTGCTAACCTTTGTGATCATTTGAATGGATGGGGCCTTCAAATCTTGACAAATTTTGGGCAAAATGTGTGATGAGCTCGAGAGGAAGAGGGAAGAACAGAGAGGAGAGGGAAAGGGAAGAACAGAGCAAGCTCGGGTGGGACGAAGGGTTTATGTAGGGCGACCTTTAGTACCGGTTCGTGCCATGAACCGGTACTAAAGGGCCTGGAGGGCCCAGTCGACAACATCCTGCCACCACTCTCATTAGTACCGGTTCGTGGCACGAACCGGTGCTAAAGGTTCGCCACGAACGGTACTAATGAAAGCGGCCCGGCTAGCCATTGGAACCGGCACTAATGTATACATTAGTGCCGGCTCAAATTCAAACCGGCACTAATGTGCTTCACGTTTGACCCTTTTCCTACTAGTGGACCCCTTACCCCAAGGTCTGACTGTGCTTTCATTGAGAGTTCTGTTGTGCGATTGGCAGAAGGATCGATGGGATCGTCGCTTAATGACCCTGAGCTTGTAGGGTTGACCTTCACACCCGAAGCATCGACCATGAAGATGCCTCCACACAAATTGGAGGCAAAGCATGACCCCTTGTCGGTGTCAAAACCGGCGGATCTCGGGTAGGGGGTCCCGAACTGTGCGTCTAGGCGGATGGTAACAGGAGACAAGGGACACGATGTTTTTACCCAGGTTCGGGCCCTCTCGATGGAGGTAATACCCTACTCCTGCTTGATTAATATTGATGATATGGGTAGTACAAGAGTAGATCTACCATGAGATCAGAGAGGCTAAACCCTAGAAGCTAGCCTATGGTATGATTGTTGTTCGTCCTACGTACTAAAACCCTTCGGTTTATATAGACACCGAATAGGGTTAGGGTTACACAGAGTCGGTTACAATGGTAGGAAATTTACATATCCGTATCGCCAAGCTTGCCTTCCACGCCAAGGAAAGTCCCATCCGGACACGGGACGAAGTCTTCAATCTTGTATCTTCATAGTCCAGGCGTCCGGCCAACGGTGATAGTTCGGCTATCCGGACACCCCCTAATCCAGGACTCCCTCAGTAGCCCCCGAACCAGGCTTCAATGATGATAAGTCCGGCGTGTTGATTGTCTTCGGCATTGCAAGGCGGGTTCCCCTCCGAATCTTGTGTTGAATAGTGTCCGGCTTTCTCGTGAATATCGCTTTTCAGCTTCCACGCCTAATAATGGCCATCTTCCACTTGTCGAACGAATGTGAAAAGTCAGGTATCTTTACATTTACCCCCTTGCTGTGCAAATGAGCCGCCTATAAAGATACGGGATCCAGATCCGGATCACACCATCCTCCCTTCGCGAGCCTTCATCGAGCGCCTTTGACAAAAAACCCACTCCACCATGGATAGTCGACGCGGCTCCTCCTCTCGCTCCCATCCCTCAGCCGGAGATTGGGGAGATGCTCGATCCAAGACAAATAATTGGTGGTGCTCCAAACCAAGGGATTCGTTCCCCCGGCCTTCGTGGTTCCGGTGCGTTCCGGACTCGCCACTTATAAGGGCGGGAAGCAGGCGGAGAGCGTCCCCGAGGGAGAGCGGGTATGCTTCGTCTCTTACCTAATGAGAGGACTCGGATTTCCAATACATTCGTTTCTCCGGGGGCTTCTGGAGTTCTATGGCCTCCAGCTGGACAACCTTACGCCTGCCTCCATCTTGCATATAGCGGGCTTTGTGGCCCTTTGCGAGCTGTTTCTGGGCGTTGAGGCCCATTTCGCTCTGTGGAAGATATTGTTCTGCCTTGTGCCTCGTTCTCACGAAGGGTCAATATATCAAGTGGGCAGAGCCGAACTATGGCGCATCGCCGGGACCGGATACTTATCCGGAACCCCAAAGAAGGCGTCCGAGGACTGGCCCTCGGAATGGTTTTACATGGAGGACGTCCCTCTGCCGGATCCTGTTCGGATCGGCCTTCCGGAGTTTAGCAACGCTCCTTTGAAGAAGCGCCTAAGCTGGCACCCGCGGAGCCCCCAGAGGGAAAATGACCGGGACGTCCTTTACTTGATGAGCCGAATAAGTTTACTGTCTCATGCCGGATTGACCATGATTGGAGTCATGGCAATCTGCATTATGAGGGGAGTGCAGCCGCTCCAATATAGGGGCCACCCCATGTGGGACTTCAACGGGGAGGACGATGCCACCCGCCATGGCCGCAAAGGGCCGGGATCGGTCACCGAACTGGTGAAGACCTTGTCCGCCATGTACAAAGGGGAAGAGGAGGATTTTCTCCGCGTCAGTCCACTGAACGGGTTTTGTTCGAATAATCCTCGAAGTTGGGTAAGCAAATATCTTTGTGGCCTGTCCGATCCATGTTCCCGTGGTTAAATATCTCATTTCATGGTTTCTACGCAGGAACTGCGCCGGGCCGTGGAGAAGATACACAGCCCGCCCCCACAACCCGAGGATCCGGAACAGTCCCTCGATCCGGCCTTCGAAGAGGACCCAGATATAAAGGTGGAGCTAATCGACGGGGTGTTCCACCAACTTAGCATCGATAATGCTTTGGTTGCCATTACGGCCGACTACCCCGGATTATTTCCGGCCTCCTAGGTAACCGTGACCGAAGTCCGGATACCATGACCCACCCGTGCTTTACTTCTAATCACAACGTATTTGATGGTGTTTCGCAGGGGGTGCCTTCAGAACAGGAAGCCGAGCCTGCCGCAGCCGTCCAACAAGGGGCAGCTCGGCCCAGCAGGCGGAAAAGAAGTGCTGTACGACTTGAGACGTCGCCGCAACGGTATGATGTGCCATCGTGTTTTAAGGAGAGGTTCCTGGGAGGCACACTGACGCTCGTGTTTTTTCAGGAAAAAGAGCGCTCGTTGGACTGAGTCCGGAGAAGTTGTCAATTGGACCTCCGCCAACCAGGCTCAAAAGCCGAGTCCGGAAGGGGATACAAACACGAGGCGTGCGTCGGATGCTCCTCCAACGGAGGATGCCGACAGACTGTCCGCCACCAATTAGGAGGTGGAGAGCGCTATGAATCATAGGCGCCGCCGGACTATTCTACGTGACGCATATTTCTCCCAAGAGGCGTTGGACGCCTTTAGTTCGGGAGAAGCGCACCTCCGTGCCGCTCAAGATGGCCTAGCCGAGCCACGGAGCAGTATGTGAAAGACATACTGGTAAGGAATTTTGACAGATTATATATGCCAAGAGTCCCGAGACTTAAAATAGTTAGGATAACTGATTTAAGGATCATTTGGAATGCAGGTTCTTACCAAAAGAATACCCGCTTGTCCCGGGAGCTTGAAGAGTGCAAGGCCCAACTTGAGGTCAAGATCGTCATGACCGGGAAGCCATGAAGACTCCCACTGGTAATATATGCCCTTCAAAGTAGAAGTAGTTTCGCAAAGTGCGGCGTGTGCATAAATCTGACATTAACATTGCAGATAGCGCCGGGATGGATCCGGACAAGCAACAGCTCCTGCGCCAGCTAAAGGCCGGCTAGAGCGTGCTTACGAGGGTGCAGCAGGAGAAAAATAACCTCCAAGATGCCAACACCCAACTGGGCGAGGAACTAAAGGATGTTCGTGCTCAGCTTGTCGACGACCAGAAGGAGAATCGATTTGCCGTCGCGGCATTTTCAGTAAGTGCTTAAACGAACTTTGAAAGAGTTCGGCGAGGAAGGCGACTAACATAAACATGTATGTAGGTTTGCTCACAGGACGTCCTGAGGAGGAGATGCCCAGTTCTTCGGGTGATCTTCTTCCCGAATCGTCGGCTACCTGCACGAACAAGTTCGGCAGGTGATGAAAGCGTCGCCTGTGCCTTGTGGCTATCTATCTCCCCTGCCTCAAGGCATTGGGGAGCTGGCAGAGTGGCTTCAAGGAGCACGGCGGCGCTTTTGACTATGGAAGATATCGGCCTTCCGTCAAGGCGCCAGGGAGGCCTGGGCCATGGTAAATACACGGTACACGAAGGCTGACCCAAACCACATGGCCGAGGTCGGACCTGTGGGGCCTGATGGGAAGGAGATCCCTGTAAGCTTAGTGTACGGCCAAGTAGAATTTGTTGGGGAACGTTGAAGAAAATTAAAATTTTTCCTACGGTTTCACCAAGATCCATCTATGAGTTCATCTAAGCAACGAGTCAAGGGAGTGAGTTTGCATCTACATACCACTTGTAGATCGCGTGCGGAAGCTTTCGAGGGGATGGTGATGATGGAGTCGTACTCGGATCACCGATGACCAAAGCGCTGAACGGACAGCACCTCCGCGTTCAACACATGTACGGTATGGGCAACGTCTCCTCCATCTTGATCCAGCAAGGAGGAAGGAGAGGTTGAGGAAGATGGCTCCAACAGCAGCACGACGGCGTGATAATGAAGGAGTGACAGTTCTCGGCAGGCTTCGCCAAGCACGCGGAGAAGGAGAGGTGTTGGGAGGGAGGGCTGCGCCTTCAATTGTGTGTTGCAGCCTCCCTCACCCCTCTATTTATAGGGAAGGGAGGAGGGGCGGCCCCTCTAGATGCATCTAGAGGGGGGGGCGGCCAAGGGGGGGGCTTGCCCCCAAGCAAGGGGGCGCCTTTAGGGTTCCCCCCTCAACCCTAGGTGCATGGGCCCAAGGGGAAGGGTGCGCCCAGCCTAACAGGGGCTGGCTGCCTCCCACGCAGCCCAAGTGGCCCCCGAAAGGGTGTCCCCTCCGGTGGTCCTCCGAACCTTTCGGTGGCCCTTCATAATACCGATATGACCCAAACTTTTCGGTGTCCGCTTGACAACTTCCCATATATAAATCTTTACCTCCGGACCATTCCGAACTCCTCGTGACGTCCGGGATCTCATCCGGACTCAACAACATTCGTAATCACATACAAGTCTTCCTAATAACCCTAGCGCCACCGAACCTTATGTGTGTAGACCCTACGGGTTCGGAGACATGCGCACATGACCGAGACGCCTCGGTCAATAACCAACAGCGGATCTGGATACCCATGTTGGCTCCCACATGCTCCTCGATGATGTCATCGGATGAACCACGATGTCAAGGATTCAAGCAGCCCCGTATACTATTCCCTTTGTTAGACGGTGTGTTACTTGCCCGAGACTCGATCGTCGGTATCCCAATACCTCGTTCAGTCTCGTTACCGGCAAGTCACTTTACTCGTACCATAATGCATGATCCCGTGACTAGACACTTGATCACTTTGAGCTCATTATGATGATGCACTACCGAGTGGGCCCAGTGATACCTCTCCGTAATACGGAGTGACAAATCCCTGTCTCGATCCGTGTCAACCCAACAGACACTTTCGGAGATACCTATAATGCACCTTTATAGTCACCCAGTTACGTTGTGACGTTTGGTACACCCAAAGCAGTCCTACGGTATCTGGGAGTTACACGATCTCATGGTCTAAGGAATAGATACTTGACATTGAGAAAGCTCTAGCAAAACGAACTACGCGATCTTGTGCTATGCTTAGGATTGGGTCTTGTCCATCACGTCATTCTCCTAATGACGTGATCCCGTTGTCAATGACATCTTATGTCCATAGTCAGGAAACCATGACTATCTATCGACCAACGAGCTAGTCAACTAGAGGCTCACTAGGGACGTATTGTGGTCTATGTATTCACACGTGTATCACGATTTCCGGATGACATAGTTATAGCATGAATAAAAGACAATTATCATGAACAAGGAAATATAATAATAATGCTTTTATTATTGCCTCTAGGGCATATTTCCAACAGTCTCCCACTTGCACTAGAGTCAATAATCTAGTTACATTGTGATGAATCGAACACCCATAGAGTTCGGTGTTGATCATGTTTTGCCCATGAAGAGGTTTAGTCAACGGATCTGCGACATTCAGATCCGTATGCACTTTTTAAATTTCTATGTCTCCATCCTGAACATTTTCATGGATGGAGTTGAAGCGACGCTTGATGTGCCTGGTCTTCTTGTGAAACCTGGGCTCCTTGGCAAGTGCAATAGCTCCAGTGTTGTCACAGAAGAGTTTGATTGGCCCCGACGCATTGGGTATGACTCCTAGGTCGGTGATGAACTCCTTCACCCAAATTGCTTCATGCGCTGCCTCCGAGGCTGCCATGTACTCCGCTTCACATGTAGATCCCGCCACGACGCTTTGCTTGCAGGTGCACCAGCTTACTGCTCCACCATTCAACATATACACGTATCCGGTTTGTGACTTAGAGTCATCCAGATCTGTGTCGAAGCTAGCGTCGACGTAACCCTTCCGACGAGCTCTTCGTCACCTCCATAAACGAGAAACATGTCCTTTGTCCTTTTCAGGTACTTTAGGATATTCTTGACCGCTGTCCAGTGTTCCTTGCCGGGATTACTTTGGTACCTTCCTACCAAACTTACGGCAAGGTTTACATCAGGTCTGGTACACAGCATGGCATACATAATAGATCCTATGGCTGAGGCATAGGGGATGACACTCATCTCTTCTTTATCTTTTGTCGTGGTCGGGCATTGAGCCGAGCTCAATCTCACACCTTGCAATACAGGCAAGAACCCCTTCTTGGACTGATCCATTTTTAACTTCTTCAAAATCTTATCAAGATATGTGCTTTGTGAAAGACCTATGAGGCGTCTCGATCTATCTCTATAGATCTTGATGCCTAATATATAAGCAGCTTCTCCAAGGTCCTTCATTGAAAAACACTTATTCAAGTAGGCCTTAATGCTGTCCAAGAATTCTATATCCTTTCCCATCAAAAGTATGTCATCTACATATAATATGAGAAATGCTACAGAGCTCCCACTCACTTTCTTGTAAACGCAGGCTTCTCCATAAGTCTGCATAAACCCAAACGCTTTGATCATCTCATCAAAGCGAATGTTCCAACTCCGAGATGCTTGCACCAGCCCATAAATGGATCGCTGGAGCTTGCCTACTTTGTCGGCATTCTTAGGATCGACAAAACCCTCCGGCTGCATCATATGCAGCTCTTCCTTAAGATAACCATTAAGGAATGCTGTTTTGACGTCCATCTGCCATATCTCATAATCATAGTATGCGGCAATTGCTAACATGATTCGGACGGACTTAAGCTTCGCTACGGGAGAGAAAGTCTCATCGTAGTCAATCCCTTGAACTTGCCGATAACCCTTAGCGACAAGTCGAGCTTTATAGATGGTGACATTACCATCTGCGTCCGTCTTCTTCTTAAAGATCCATTTGTTTTCTATCGCTCGCCGATCATCAAGCAAGTCACCAAAGTCCATACTTTGTTTTCATACATGGATTCTATCTCGGATTTCATGGCTTCTAGCCATTTGTTGGAATCTGGGCCCGCCATTGCTTCTTCATAGTTCAAGGTTCACCGTTGTTCAACAACATGATTTCCGTGACAGGGTTGCTGCATTCACTCAGTGCGGAACGTGTCCTAGTGGACCCATGGGTTCAAGAGCAACTTGATCCAAGTACCTTGATCATCATCATTATTTTCCTCTTGGTTGGTGTAGGCATCACAGAGCATTTTCTGAGCTGCACTACTTTCCCGCTCAAGAGGTAGTACTTCATCGAAGTTCTACTTTCCTCCCACTTACTTCTTTCGAGAGAAACTTTTTCCGAAAGGATCCGTTCTTGGCAACAAAGATCTTGCCCTCGGATCTTAAGTAGAAGGTATACCCTATGGTTTCCTTAGGGTATCCTATGAAGACGCATTTTTCCGACTTGGGTTCGAGCTTTTCAGGTTGAAGTTTCTTGACATAAGCATCGCATCCCCAAACTTTTAGAAACGACAGCTTAGGTTTCTTCCCAAACCATAATTCATATGGCGTCGTCTCAAAGGATTTAGACGGTGCCCTATTTAAAGTGAATGTAGCTGTCTCTAGAGCGTATCCCCAAAATGATAGCGGTAAATCGGTAAGAGACATCATGGATCGCACCATATCCAATAGAGTGCGATTACGACGTTCGGACACACCGTTACGCTGAGGTGTTCCAGGCGGCGTGAGTTGTGAAACGATTCCACATTTTCTTAAGTGTGTACCAAATTCGTGACTTAAATATTCTCCTCCACGATCCAATCGTAAGAATTTTATCTTTCGGTCACGTTGATTCTCTACTTCATTCTGAAATTCCTTGAACTTTTCAAAGGTCTCAGACTTGTGTTTCATCAAGTAGACATACCCATATCTACTCAAGTCATCCGTGAGAGTGAGAACATAACGATATCCTCCATGAGCCTCAACGCCATTGGACCGCATACATCGGTATGTATGATTTCCAATAAGTTGGTTGCTCGCTCCATTGTTCCGGAGAACGGAGTCTTGGTCATCTTGCCCATAAGGCATGGTTCGCATGTGTCAAATAATTCATAATCTAGAGACTCCAAAAGTCCATCAGCATGGAGCTTCTTCATGCGCTTGACACCAATGTGACCAAGGCGGCAGTGCCACAAGTATGTGAGACTATCGTTATCAACTTTACATCTTTTGGTATTCACGCTATGAATATGTGTAATACTACGCTCGAGATTCATTAAGAATAAACCATTGACCATTGGAGCATGACCATAAAACATATCTCTCATATAAATAGAACAACCATTATACTCGGATTTAAATGAGTAGCCATCTCGCATTAAACGAGATCCAGATACAATGTTCATGCTCAAACTTGGCACCAAATAACAATTATTAAGGTTCAAAACTAATCCCGTAGGTAAATGTAGAGGTAGCGTGTCGACGGCGATCACATCGACTCTGAACCATTCCCGACGCCGATCGTCACCTCGCCCTTCGCCAGCCTCCGCTTATTCCGCAGCTCCTGCCGTGAGTTACAAATATGAGCAACGGCACCGTATCAAATACCCAGGAGTTACTACGAGTATCGGTAAGGTACACATCAATTACATGTATATCAAATATACCTTTGGTGTTGCGGCCTTCTTATCCGCTAAGTATTTGGGGCAGTCCCGCTTCAAAGGACCCTCCCTTGCAATAAAAGCACTCAGTCTGGGTTTGGGTCCATTCTTTGACTTCTTCCTGAAACTGGCTTACGGGCGCGGCAACCTCCTTGCCGTCCTTCTTGAAGTTCTTCTTACCCTTGCCCTTCTTAAACTTAGTGGTCTTATTGACCATCAACACTTGATGTTCTTTCTTGATTTCAACCTCTGCTGACTTCAGCATTGAAAATACTTCAGAATGGTCTTCACCATCCCCTGCATATTGTAGTTCATCACGAAGCTCTTGTAGCTTGGTGGGAGCGATCAAGGATTCTGTCAATGACCGCCTCGTCCGGAGGTTAATCTCCAGTGGGACAAAGCGGCTGTGCAACCTGACATTTTGAGTATGTGCTCACTTGTGTAACTGTTTTCCTCCATCTTACAACTATAGAACTTGTCGGAGACTTCATATCTCTCGACTCGGGCATGATCTTGGAAAACTAGTTTCAGCTCTTCGAACATCTCATATGCTCCGTGTTGCTCAAAACGCTTTTGGAGCCCCGGTTCTAAGCTGTAAAGCATGCCGCACTGAACGAGGGAGTAATCATCAGTACGTGCCTGCCAAATGTTCAAATCGTCTTGCAGTGCTGGGAGAGCAGGTGGGTCACCTAACGGTGCTTCTAGGACATATGCCTTCTTGGCAGCTATGAGGATGATCCTCAGGTTCCGGATCCAGTCCGTATAGTTGCTGCCATCATCTTTCAGCTTGGTTTTCTCTAGGAACGCGTTGAAGTTCATGTTGACATGAGCGTTGGCCATTTGATCTATCAGACATATCATTCAAAAGTTTTAGACTAAGTTCATGATAATTAAGTTCATTTAATCAAATTATTTCAATGAACTCCCACTGAGATTAGACATCCCTCTAGTCATCTAAGTGTTACACGATCCGAGTCGACTAGGCCGTGTGCGATCATCACGTGAGACGGACTAGTCATCGTCGGTGAACATTCTCATGTTGATCGTATCTTCTATACGACTCGTGTTCGACCTTTCGGTCTCCGTGTTTCGAGGCCATGTCTGTACATGCTAGGCTCGTCAAGTTAACCCTAAGTGTTTTTGCGTGTGTAAATCTGTCTTACACCCGTTGTATGTGAACGTAAGAATCCATCACACCTGATCATCACGTGGTGCTTAGAAGCGACGAACTTTAGCAACGGTGCACAGTTAGGGGGGAACACTTATTGATGTTTTGTAAGGGATCATCTTATTTACTACCGTCGTTCTAAGTAAACAAGATGCATAAAACATAATAAACATCACATGCAATTATATAAAGTAGTGACATGATATGGCCAATATCATATAGCTCCTTTGATCTTCATCTTCGGGGCTCCACGATCATCTTGTCACCGGCATGACACCATGATCTCCATCATCATGATCTCCATCATCGTGTCTTTATGAAGTTGTCACGCCAACGACTACTTCTACTTCTATGACTAACGTGTTTAGTAATAAAGTAAAGTAGTTTACATGGCGTTCTTCAATGACACGCAGGTCATACAAAAATAAAGACAACTCCTATGGCTCCTGCCGGTTGTCATACTCATCGACATGCAAGTCGTGATTCCTATTACAAGAACATGATCTCATACATCACAATATGTCATTCATCATTCATCACAACTTGGCCATATCACATCACATGACAATTGCTGCAAAAACAAGTTAGACGTCCTCTAATTGTTGTTGCATCTTTTACGTGGCTGCAATTGGGTTCTAGGAAGAACGTTTTCTTACCTACGAATAACCACAACGTGATTTTGTCAACTTCTATTTACCCTTCATAAGGACCCTTTTCATCGAATCCGCTCCAACTAAAGTGGGAGAGACAGACACCCGCCAGCCACCTTATGCAACTAGTGCATGTTAGTCGGTGGAACCGGTCTCACGAAGCGCGTGTAAGGTTGGTCGGGCCGCTTCATCCCACAATACCGCGGAAGCAAGATAAGACTAGTAGCGGCAAGCAAGTTGACAAGATCTACGCCCACAACCAAATTGTGTTCTACTCGTGCAATAGAGAACTACGCATAGACCTAGCTCATGATGCCACTGTTGGTTAACGTTGCAGAAAATTAAAATTTTTCCTACGGTTTCACCAAGATCCATCTATGAGTTCATCTAAGCAACAAGTCAAGGGAGTGAGTTTGCATCTACATACCACTTG
Source organism: Aegilops longissima (assembly GCA_021605205.1). Taxonomy (NCBI): domain Eukaryota; kingdom Viridiplantae; phylum Streptophyta; class Magnoliopsida; order Poales; family Poaceae; genus Aegilops; species Aegilops longissima. Next base: position 2,979,736 of record CM038680.1, on the reverse strand, counting down.
TAGATCGCGTGCGGAAGCTTTCGAGGGGATGGTGATGATGGAGTCGTACTCGGATCACCGATGACCAAAGCGCTGAACGGACAGCACCTCCGCGCTCAACACACGTGACAGTGCACGGGCAACGTCTCCTCCGCCTTGATCCAGCAAGGAGGAAGGAGAGGTTGAGGAAGATGGCTCCAACAGCAGCACGACGGCGTGATGATGAAGGAGTGACAGTTCTCCGGCAGGGCTTTGCCAAGCGCACGCGGAGAAGGAGAGGTGTTGGGGAGGGGAGGGGCTGCGCCTTCAATTGTGTGTTGCAGCCCTCCCCTCACCCCTCTATTTATAGGGGAAGGGAGGAGGGGGGCCGGCCCCCTCTAGATGCATCTAGAGGGGGCGGCGGCCAAGGGGAGGGGGGCTTGCCCCCCAAGCAAGGGGGGCGCCCCGTTTAGGGTTCCCCCCTCAACCCTAGGCGCATGGGCCCAAGGGGAGGGGTGCACCCAGCCCAACAGGGGCTGGCTGCCTCCCACGCAGCCCAAGTGCCCCCCCGAAAGGGGTGTCCCCTCCCGGTGGTCCTCCGGAACCTTTCCGGTGGCCCCTTCATAATACCGATATGACCCGAAACTTTTCCGGTGTCCGTTTGACAACTTCCCATATATAAATCTTTACCTCCGGACCATTCCGGAACTCCTCGTGACGTCCGGGATCTCATCCGGGACTCTGAACAACATTCGGTAATCACATACAAGTCTTCCTAATAACCCTAGCGTCACCGAACCTTAAGTGTGTAGACCCTACGGGTTCGGGAGACATGCAGACATGACCGAGACGCTCTCAGGTCAATAACCAACAGCGGGATCTAGATACCATGTTGGCTCCCACATGCTCCTTGATGATGTCATCGGATGAACCACGATGTCGAGGATTCAAGCAACCCCGTATACTATTCCCTTTGTCAGACGGTGTGTTACTTGCCCGAGACTCGATCGTCGGTATCCCAATACCTTGTTCAGTCTCGTTAGCGGCAAGTCACTTTACTCGCATCAGAATGCATGATCCCGTGACGGACACTTGATCACTTTGAGATCATTATGATGATGCACTACCGAGTGGGCCCAGTGATACCTCTCCGTAATACGGAGTGACAAATCCCCTGTCTCGATCCGTGTCAACCCAAGACACTTTCGGAGATACCTGTAATGCACCTTTATAGTCACCCGATTACGTTGTGACGTTTGGTAGACCCAAAGCATTCCTACGGTATCCGGAGTTACACGATCTCATGGTCTAAGGAATAGATACTTGACATTGAGAAAGCTCTAGCAAAACGAACTACACGATCTTGTGCTATGCTTAGGATTGGGTCTTGTCCATCACGTCATTCTCCTAATGACGTGATCCCGTTGTCAATGACATCTTATGTCCATAGTCAGGAAACCATGACTATCTGTCGACCAACGAGCTAGTCAACTAGAGGCTCACTAGGGACGTATTGTGGTCTATGTATTCACACGTGTATCACGATTTCCGGATGACACAGTTATAGCATGAATAAAAGACATTTATCATGAACAAGGAAATATAATAATAATGCTTTTATTATTGCCTCTAGGGCATATTTCCAACAGAATTGGCCGCCAAGTATTCCCAGCAAGATTGTAAATTAGATAGCCTGATAGATGGCATTGAGGAGGAATACAATTAGTCGAGTTGACTATGTAATTGAATATGACATGGAAAATGTCTTCTAGCCGGATTGTAGATCGTTTGTCATATCGGACCTTTTTGCTTCGACCTCGGGACACAATAGTCCGGAGTGTGTCCGAATACCCTCGCGGTTATGTAAGAACCGGGGCATGCATGGAGACAAGGCGTGGGGGTCATTATTGCTGTATCAGACAAGTGCCCAACTAGTTATGTTATATTACATGGATAGTAAGAAACATCTTCCAGGGAGAATAGTTCCGTTAAGGGTTCCTTTCCCTCGGAGGCATGCCCTAAAGTGCATGTCCAAACTGCTAAGAAAGCAGAAAATCATCTGGGGGCATATGGATAAATAGTTAAAAATCATCTTTCAGTTCACCGACCAATATTCCCTTAAGAACGCTAGCTTTGGCTTCACCCGGTCCGAGGTACACATCCGCTGACCCGGCAAGAATAATCGCAGAGGTGCTCCTTTACCTCCTAGCCGAACAATCAGGAACGTAGGGGTAAGCAAAGGAGCCAGGAAACCCAGCTTGGCCAAAACTTAAGTCATATCGGTGCATATAATGGTGAGTAAAAGGTACATGCGGAAGTTTGACACATGTGTTGGGCATGAAGCCCGTATAAATAAGCTTCTGTTAAAGAAGCCCCCAGGTATAATGAGCGCGGACAGCGCGTCAAGTATGTGTGAACAAAGCGCAAAGGAGCCTCTAAAGGCTTCAAGAAGAAGGAGGAGGAAGGAGAGAAATAAAAGACAGCAAAAATAGAAAATGTGGACGGAGGAAGGAGTCGAACTCGGAGTCCGGCGCTTAGGCGTAGAATCTTCGTAGACAGGCTGCGTTCCATGCATTCGGCTCGAGTCGGTTATCCGATGCGTTTCGCAGACGGTATGCTCTGCCGGTCAGGACCTGGTCGATGATGAAGGGAGCTTCCCATTTGGGCTTGAGTTTGTCCTTTTTCTTGTCCGGCAGGCGTAGAACTATTTCGCCAACGTTGTAAGCTTTGGCCCATATTTCCCTGCTTTGATATCTTCGAGCCTGCTGTTGATAAAATGCGGAACGAGCTTTTGCCACGTCGCGCTCCTCCTCCAATGCGTCCAAACTGTCCTGCCGATCGAGCTCAGCTTCTCTTTATTCATACATGCGCACGCGAGGTGAGTCATGCATTATGTCGCAGGGCAAGACAGCCTCTGCGCCGTACACCATAAAAAATGGTGTGAATCCGGTAGTACGATTCGGCGTGGTCCGCAGCCCCCAGAGTACGGAGTCGAGCTCCTCAACCCAGTGCATGTTAGATTCCTTGAGGGACCGCACTAGTCTGGGTTTAATGCCGCTCATGATTAGACCGTTTGCTCGCTCGACTTGACCGTTGGTTTGAGGGTGATAGACTGAGGCGTAATCGAGCTTGATGCCCATGTTTTTGCACCATAATTTGACCTCATCGGCCGTGAAGTTGGTGCCGCTATCAGTGATGGTACTGTGGGGGACACCGTAACGGTGCACTACCCCTGATATGAAGTCTATCACCGGGCCAGATTCGACCGTTTTAACAGGCTTGGCCTCTATCCATTTGGTGAATTTATCCACCATGACCAATAGGTATTTTTGCTTGTGGGTTCCTCCCTTAAGGGGTCCAACCATGTCAAGCCCCCAGACCGTGAACGGCCAGGTGATGGGTATAGTTTTGAGGGCGGTGGGTGGCATATGGCTTTGGTTAGCAAAAACCTGGCAACCGACGCATTGTTGGACTAAATCCTGCGCATCTGCCCGGGCCGTCGGCCAATAAAATCCTGTACGGAAGGCCTTGCTTACAAGGGCCGGGCTGCGGCGTGGTGCCCACCCAGTCCGCATGAATTTCATCCAGGAGGTTTCGCCTTCCTCTTCGGAGATACACCTTTGAAGGACTCTGTTGTGCATTTCTTATAGAGCTCTCCTCATGGACTTTGTAGGCTTTGGATCGCGTACTATGCAGCGAGCCTCATTTTGGTCTTCGGGGAGTTCCTGCCTAGTTAAGTAGGCTAGGAATGGTTCCGTCCACGGGGCGATAACCGCCATTATTTTGTGGGCGGAGGGTGTTATCTCGTTGGCAGTGCCTCCGATTGTGTCGAGTGTTCGTGTCGCAAGTGCGGTTGGGTCCGGATTGTTATTTCCGGACTCCTTCCCATAGTACGGATGGCTTGAACAGCCATTCCAGGAAGATGTTGGGCGGGACGGCATCGCGTTTTGCGCCGATGCGTGCCAATACGTCCGCCGCCTGGTTGTTATCCCGGGCTATATGATGAAATTTGAGCCCTTCGAACCGTGCTGACATTTTTAGGACCGCATTGCGGTACGCTGCCATTTTCGGATCTTTGGCATCAAAGTCTCCGTTTATTTGAGATATTGCGAGGTTCGAATCCCCGTGCACCTCTAGGCGTTTAATGCCCATCGAGACCATCCGGAGGCCGTGCAGAAGGGCCTCGTATTCAGCTGCGTTGTTGGAGTCCGTATACATTATCTGAAGGACGTATTGGACTGTGTCCCGGTTGGGGACGTCCAGACGACGCCACCTCCGTGCCGCCAACATTTTGGAGCCGTCAAAGTGCATGACCCAATTGGAGTATGCGCCGTACTCTTTAGGGAGTTCGGCTTCGGTCCATTCGGCCACGAAGTCGGCCAAAACCTGCGACTTAATAGCTCGTTGTAGCTTATAGGTTATGTCGAATGGAAAGAGCTCTATGGCCCATTTAGCAATCCGGCCCGTCGCGTCGCGGTTGTTTATAATGTCGTTAAGATGTACTTCGGAGGCTACCGTTATCGAACACTCTTGAAAGTAGTGTCGCAGCTTCCGGGATGCCATGAACACCGCGTATGCTATCTTTTGACAATGTGGGTACCGGGACTTGCATGGAGTTAGGACAGTGGACACATAGTAAACCGGTTTTTGAAGAAGGAACCTGTGTCCGTCTGTTTCTCGTTCGACGACGAGCACCGCGCTGACAACTTGATGTGTTGCGGCGATATATAATAGCATTGGTTCGCCCATGTTGGGCGCGGCCAGGACCGCATTTGTTGCCAATATGGCTTTTATTTCTTCGAGTCCGGCCGTGGCAGCATCCGACCACTCGAAGTGTTCGGTGCACCGGAGGAGGCGGTAAAGGGGTAACGCATTTTCTCCCAAACGGGAAATAAAGCGGCTTAGAGTCGCTACGCATCCAGTCAATTTTTGTATTTGTTTGAGGTCTTTTGGAATATCCAATTGTGACAGAGCTCGGATCTTGGCTGGGTTTTCTTCAATTCCTCTACCGGACACAATGAAGCCCAAGAGCTTTCCGGCTGGAACGCTGAAGACGCATTTTTTCGGATTGAGCTTAATGTCATATTTTCGGAGATTGTCGAATGTGAGCCTCAAGTCGTCTACTAGAGTTTCAACATGCTTGGATTTGACGACCACGTCATCTACATATGCTTCCACTGTTTTGCCGGTCTGGTTTGCCAGACATGTCTGAATCATGCGCTTGTATGTTGCGCCGGCGTTTTTGAGCCCGAAGGGCATTGTGTTGAAGCAGAATGGGCCGTATGGAGTGATGAATGCTGTTGCGGCTTGGTCTGGCTCCGCCATCTTGATTTGGTGGTCTGTCCGAGGAAGCACAATGAGTCGTGTCCTGCTGTAGCGTTGATAATTTGATCAATGCGAGGGAGTGGGAAGGGATCCTTTGGGCAAGCCTTATTAAGGTCTTTGAAATCAACACATAGGCTCCAGGATTTATCCTTCTTTGGTACCATCACCAGATTTGCTAGCCAGTCCGGATGTTTTATATCTCTGATGAATCCGGCTTCCAGAAGTTTGGCTAGCTCCTCTCCCATGGCCAGTCTCTTGGGTTCGGAAAAGCGCCGAAGAGACTGTTTGACTGGCTTGAATCCTTTTAGGGTATTTAGGCTGTGCTCGGCCAGCCGGCGTGGGATTCCTGGCATGTCAGAAGGGTGCCACGCAAAAATGTCCCAGTTTTCTCGTAGAACTTCTCGTAGTGCGGCGTCTACATCAGGGTTTAGTTGTGCCCCAATGGAGGCCGTCTTTGCAGGGTCCGTTGGGTGGACTTGGAATTTGACTATTTCATCCGCTGGTTTAAAAGAGGTGAACTTGGATCTTTTATCAAGTATCACATCGCCCCTGTTCGCCGTGGAGCGATCGCAGATGAGTTCCTCGGCGCTAGGGCTTCGGATAGTGCCTCGAGGGCTAGTGCGGCTGTCTTGTTTTCGGCGCTGAGTGCTATGTTCGGATCACTAGCGAGAGTGATGATTCCGTTAGGTCCGGCATTTTAAGCTTCATGTACCCATAATGGGTTACAGCTTGAAAAATTGTGAATGCCTCTCGCCCTAATAAAGCGTGATATCCGCTGCTGAACGGGCCACTTGAAATGTGACCTCCTCGACCTGTAATTGTCCGGTGAAATAACACTACGCCCAAGGTGATTTTTCCTATGCAGCATGCTTCTCGCTATGGATTATTCCTCTAAAGGTTGTGCTGCTTCGCTCAATGCGGTTCAGTCTATTTCCATTTTTGGAGGGTTTCCTCGTAGATGAGGTTTAGTCGCTGCCGCCATCCATGAGTACCTTAGTAAGGTAAAGCCGTACACTATTGGACTGAGGACCAATGCGGCTGGTGCTCGGGCTGTTCGGAATTTGGGTTCGTCACTGGCATTAAAGGTAATAGCTGTGTCACTCCATGGATTTATTGTTGCTACTTGGTAGACTTCGGCAAGGTTGAGGAGTGTTCGCTTCGCATGTTATTTGATGCGAAAGTCTCAAGACTGTTAATACCGTATTGGTGTTCTTTGGGCTGGGATTACGAGGCTATAAGCTCTTCGCCACTTTTGGCCACCTGCCGTAGTATCCAACATGCTCAAGGCTATGAGTTGGAGTGGCGCCCTCGTGCTATGAATTTTGCAGGGTCCGTTTAGCCAACCCTCCAGTACGGTTCCGTGCCCTTTAGGGGGTTTTTGTTTTTTGATGTTTAACCCAGGTGCTTGGTGATGATGCACCCATTTATTTCGGACTAGGGCTGTATTCGGGGCCGGATTATCCCAAAATTTACTTTCGGTTTTCCAAGCACTTCCATCGCACAAGACTTTTGTACTATGGTCACCAAGTCAGCAAAGCGTGTAATTTCATGACGACTTATGGCGCTTAGGATTCCCTTGCCCGTGCAATTATTGCAGAAAAGTGAGATTGTGTCCTCCTCTCGGCAGTCCTTTATCCTGTCCATAACCAGGAGGAATCGCCCAAGAATGATGTAATCGCTTCAGCGGGCTCTTGCCGAATTCGGGATAGATCGCTAATGTTTGCGTATGGTGGAACTAGATCCGGAACCCTTCCAATTTAAGACTCGGGCCGAGAAGTTTCGAACTTGGAAGTTTGGATTTTGAATGCTATCCAATGAATCCAACCCACCACCGACTTTCAGTTCAGTGGCTTGATCGACATCCGCCCCCGCGGGAATCCGCATGGAGGATCGGGAATCCGGACGTAGCTAGTCCTTAAGATAGAAGAAGAATCGCCGTATTGATCCTCTACCACAGCAACATGATGGGTAGCCTGGGGAGAGTAGATCTCTCTTAGATCGGTTTTAGGCCCGATCTGGTCATAGTCTGTGGCGACTCCCAGGGCGGCGATGCGATCCAAGAGCTCGTTTACGGAGGAGAGCTCGATCGGATCTAACTGCTCGGCAAGTTCTGAGTTAACTTGAAGATTGGTTTCGATGACCCGAGAAGTCATCATCGGCGCGGTGGCCGAACTGGCGGTCATAAGAAAACCACCTAACCGAAGAGTCTGGCCAGTGGCCAAGGCTCCTTTGGCGATAGTATCATCTTTAAAGACGGGATGTGGCATCCTTCCTGACGGCGACGGCACAGAGGAACTCTCAATGAAAGCACCAGTGTCGGTGTCAAAACCGGCGGATCTCGGGTAAGGGGTCCCGAACTGTGCGTCTAGGCGGATGGTAACAGGAGACAAGGGACACGATGTTTTTACCCAGGTTCGGGCCCTCTCGATGGAGGTAATACCCTACTCCTACTGGATTAATATTGATGATATGGGTAGTACAAGAGTAGATCTACCACGAGATCAGAGAGGCTAAACCCTAGAAGCTAGCCTATGGTATGATTGTTGTTCGTCCTACGGACTAAAACCCTTCGGTTTATATAGACACCGAATAGGGTTAGGGTTACACAGAGTCGGTTACAATGGTAGGAAATCTACATATCCATATCGCCAAGCTTGCCTTCCAAGCCAAGGAAAGTCCCATCCGGACACGAGACAAAGTCTTCAATCTTGTATCTTCATAGTCCAGGAGTCCGGCCAACAGTGATAGTTCGGCTATCCGGACACCCCCTAATCCAGGACTCCCTCACCCCTCTTCAGCTCCTGCGGGGGATTCCCCTAAGGAGGAGGGGCTAAGGTATTTTTTGGAAAGTGAGTCAGATAGCAGCCTGCCAGAGATGGGCGAGAGGGCTGATCTCCGAATCAACATGGTCGGCCCAATGGCCCCTGATTCGACATTGGACGAGGATAATAGGGTCTCAGGCCCATCATCTTTAGAGATCCGAACTCGTTCACTCACCTCTCATCTGGAGTATCGCCCCAGTAACGCCAGCCCACCCGATGTCTAGGTTCTAGCCTATGTACAGCAGCTCCCACATGAATCGATAAGGCACTTCTGGGTTAGGTTCTCGTCTGTCAAAGACAAGATATTGGACTACCAGGACTCTGACATAATCGTAGCCTTCCAGCGTGGATGCAAGGACAAAGGAGTTTCGAATGCCCCCAGAAATTACCAACCTAGTGGGACGATTTTGCACCATTGAAGACGCATGGCTGGTCGAGGAAAACACGGACTCAATCTGTGAAGACTACCCGGAACGCGACCAGTCGGCACCTCGACGCGAACCTCGCAAACGGAACACCCCGGGTGATCGACCTTGGAACAAGAAGAAAACCTCCGGTCACCCCAGGACATCTCTGGATGGCTTTCTAGATAAACCATGCCCGATCCACGCCATTCTGATTAACTCATGCCCGACTCACAGCCTTCACGACAGTTGGGTGTTGAGGCAGGTGGCTAAAGGGGGGTCCGCCCTCCTAGCGGGTACCTCCTGCCACCTTCAGCTGACCTCGGAAGAAGACAAGATCCTAATGATCTACGAGACATTCATGTCCAACAACCGGCGCAAACAGGCCTCGCAGGAAATCAATTATGTCCGGCAGGTGCCATCTCGGGGCGCATGGATAGACACACCAATGACCTTCGACCATAACAACAGTCGAGATCGGCCCCAGATAGGTGTCCCGCCGCGATGGTCCTCAACCGTATCATGGACAATTACTGACTCCATAAGGTCCTTGTGGACGGAGGAAACAGTTTGAATATAATATATGCGGATACTCCGGATAAGATGCACATCGATAAATCAAGCATAGAACAGAGTACCACCACCTTTCACTACTAGGGGAAAGCCTAGCAGTAGCACGGGTCCTTGGCCTATTAGTAGCGCGGGCAGCGGCGCTACTAATGAGGAGCTATAGCTAATCTGTAGTAGTAGTGTTGTTTGTACTACGCTACTGCTAATTAGCTGTAGCACTTGTGTGCCGCGCTACTCTGCTTGCTGCAGAAGAACGCTATTGCTATATTTTTTACATAAATTTTTTTTGCTACGAATTTGTGATGTTTTTGAACTTGTTTTATAAAGTATTCTAATTATATCAGAAACATGCAATATGCTCATAATATCATACACATAGTAGCCTCATCATATCATCCAACACAAATCATGTCGTCTCATCATGATCACGATATAGCAATACAAGTTAACTGTTTTTGATTCTAATCGTATAATAAGCATGCAATATGCTCCGATGATAGCCAGGGAGGCAGGGTCGTCGAGGAGGCAAGGGCGGCGAGGAGCGGACGAGGGTGGCTCCGGGGGCGTCGAGGGCGCGCGGCTCTGGTGGCGGCGACGACGCACGGCTCCGGTGACGGCTCTGGTGACGGCGATGGAGGCATGGCGGCGAGGGAGACTTACGAGATGCGAGAAGAATGGGGAATTGTGGGCAGGAGGGACGCCCACGCAGGGGAAAGTCAAACTTAGCGGCAGCGTGGTTTCCGCAAAAGCGCTATAGCTAGTTAGCTACATCACTGATTACAGTCCAACCCTCTCACTATTCAATTTAGGAGGACGTTAGCGGGAAACCGTTGGGAAGCATGGCTCCATCTTGTGAGAAGATTGATGGATGTTCACCTATCTCAACAGCCCGATCAGTTGGGCTGGAAACTAACTAAGAATGGAGAGTTTTCTGTTAAGTCCATGTATTTGTATATCATCAACACGGGCTCTATACCTCGATCGAAACATGTTTGGAAAGTCAAAGTGCCTTTAAAATTTAAAGTGTTTATGTGGTTTGTCCATAAACAAGTCATTCTAACTAAGGACAATTTGGCAAAGCGCAATTTGACATGATTTACAAGATGTAGCTTCTGTGATCATGATGAATCCATCAAACACCTCTTTCTTAAATGCCCATTGGAAAAACTTTTGTGGCGGTCTATCCACATAGCATTTAATATTACTCCTCCGAATACTATCAACACGTTATTTGGGACATGGTTTGATGGGATAGATTTAGAAATAGCGAGACATATCCGTGTAGGAGTATGTGCTTTATTATGGGCAGTTTGGAACTGTAAGAACGATTTGGTTTTTAACAGAAAAACAAATATTCATTTCTTGCAGGTTATTTTCTGGGCCACTTCACTGATTCGTATGTGGTCGCTACTCACTCCGACGGATGCCAGGGAGCGTTTGGTTACTGGGACTATCGGGTGGGAGACGGTAGCACGGGCTATCTTCAACCGGTTTGGATGGCGGTCATGTAATAGGATAGGCGTTTAGTTTCCTATATTTTTTTGCCTGCCGGTTGTGGCTATGCTGTTCCTTTATGTTTTTGCTCTATGTGAGTTTTTTTCCTTTTGAGACCTGAAGACTTTGTTGAATCTTTTTCTTATTAATATTATGGCCGTATGCATTGTTCTGATGCAGAGGCCGGGGGATAACCTCCTTTTCGAAAAAATCTATAGCGTGTGTAGGGAAAACACGCTATAGCTACTTTCGAGAACAGCGCTGCTGCTATTTCTTTCATTTTTCTTTTCCTTTAATTTTCCTTTTCCCTTTTTATTTTCTTTTTTTTCTTTTCTTTTCATTTTCTTAGTTGCAACGTTGTCGCCTTAAAACGCCACTAGTGCAGAACCGGGCTTTAGCACCGGTTCGTAAGGGCCTTTAGTGTCGGTTTTGTAACCGGCAGTAAAGGGTGGGGACTAAAGCCCCCCCCCCCCTTAAATACCGGTTCAACACGAGCCTCCACTAAAGGGCCACCACGTGGCACGAGCCAGGGCCAGGGCGGGGAGACCTTTAGTACCGGTTTGTAACACCAACCGGTACTAAAGGTCGGGGGCTTTTGGTTTTATTTTTCATTTTTCGTTTAATTTTGTGTTTTTCATTTAATTTAGAGATTATTTTTACATTATAATGAGTTGTTAAATCACTAGGTGATAGTACCGCGGATTAGTTTGAAGTGGATATGGATCGTCCTAATAAGTGATCAAGTAATATGGATATGGCATATTACTTGATCAGTTAGCTAGGATCCATATTCAGTTGAAACTAATCCGTGGTTTACTTCATAAATGATATAATAACTCATCATCGTCATCATCATCGTCATCATCATCATCATCATATTAATATAAAAACTGTTGTATCATATCATCAGGAACAACACTAGCTAGCTAATAATCATCATAGTGGTCATTACCAATATAAGTGATCAAGCAAAGATATCATCGAGTTCAACATGCATGGTCATGATATTATAAGCGTTCATAAGACCACAAAAGCAAATCACTTTGACATTAAGTTCAGGACGAAGAAGACGGACATGATAGGACAAGTACTAAGAGCATGAACTAGCTAATCACTCCTGCTGCTCTCTCTCAGGTAAAATTGCATAGAACATGTGTAGCTCTCCTGATTCATCATATTGGAGCATGCAGATGAAGCTATCTCCTAATCGTGGGCTGCGCTTCTTATTGCTTCCCCCTAGTACTTCTCTGCGATCCTTCACAATTTTGCACCAGTCTTTCACTATTAAGCATTCCTCGGTTTTAGAAATCCTGAATGCACTCATGTGCAATGTAGGTGTCTTGGCCGTAAGCTAATGCTACCTCTTGAGCACTGCGTTGGTTTTCCCTTGCAGAGGAAAGGGTGATGCAGCAAAGTAGCGTAAATATTTCCCTCAGTTTTTGAGAACCAAGGTATCAATCAAGTAGGAGGCCATGCTCAAGTCCCTTGCACCTACACATACAAATAAGAACCTTGCAACCAACGCGATAAAGGGGTTGTCAATCCATTCACGGCCACTTGCAAAAGTGAGATCTGATAGAGATGATAAGATAATATTTTTGGTATTTTTATCATAAAGATTAAAAGTAAACAAAGATAGAAATAGCTAGTTGACGGGAGATTAATATGATGGAAAATAGAAACGGGGGCCATAGGTTTCACTAGTGGCTTCTCTCAAGATAGCATAAGTATTACGGTGGGTAAACAAATTACTGTCGAGCAATTGATAGAATTAAGCATAGTTATGAGAATATCTAGGTATGATCATGTATATATGTTGGAAATATGCCCTAGAGGCAATAATAAAAGGATTATTATTATATTTCCTTGTTCGTGATAATTGTCTTTTATTCATTCCATAATTGTATTATCCGGAAATCGTAATACACGTGTGAATACATCGACTACTATATGTCCCTAGTGAGCCTCTAGTTGACTAGCTCATTGATCAACAGATAGTCATGGTTTCCTGACTATGGACATTGGATGTCATTGATAACGGGATCACATCATTAGGAGAATGATGTGATGGAAAAGACCCAATCCTAAGCATAGCACCAGATCGTGTAGTTCGTTTTGCTAGAGCTTTTCCAATGTCAAGTATCTTTTCCTTAGACCGTGAGATCGTGTAACTCCCGGATACCGTAGGAGTGCTTTGGGTGTACCAAACGTCACAACGTAACTGGGTGACTATAAAGGTGCACTATAGGTATCTCAAAAAGTGTCTTTTGGGTTGTCACGGATCGAGACTGGGATTTGTCACTCCGTATTACGGAGAGGTATCACTGGGCCCACTTGGTAATGCATCATCATAATGAGCTCAAAGTGACCAAGTGTTTGGTCACGGGATCATGCATTATGGTACGAGTAAAGTGACTTGCCGGTAACGAGATTGAACGAGGTATTGTGATACCGACGATCGAATCTCGGGCAAGTAACATACCGATTGACAAAGGGAATTGTATACGGGGTTGCTTGAATCCTCGACATCGTGGTTCATCCGATGAGATCATCGAGGAGCATGTGGGAGCCAACATGGGTATCCAGATCCCGCTATTGGTTATTGACCGGAGAGCTATCTCGGTCATGTCTACATGTCTCCCGAACCCGTAGGGTCTACACACTTAAGGTTCGGTGACGCTAGGGTTGTATGAATATGAGTATGCAGCAAACCGAAAGTTGTTCGGAGTCCCAGATAAGATACCGGACGTCACGAGGAGTTCCGGAAAGGTCCGGAGGTAAATAATTATATATGGGAAGTCGAGTTTCGGCCATCGGGAAAGTTTCGGGGTCCACCGGTATTGTACCGGGACCACCGGAAGGGTCCCGGGGGTCCACCGGGTGGGGCCACCTATCCCGGAGGGCCCCATGGGCTGAAGTGGGAGGGGAACCAGCCCCTAGTGGGCTGGTGCGCCCCCTGGGCCCCCCCTCTGCGCCTAGGGTTGGGAACCCTAGGGGAGGGGGCGCCCCACTTGCCTTGGGGGCACTCCACCCCTTTGGCCGTCGCCCCCCTAGGAGATCCCATCTCCTAGGGCCGGCGCCCCCCTGGGGACCCTATATATAGAAGGGGGAGGGAGGACAGCCGCACCCTTGCACTTGGCGCCTCCCTTCCCCCTTGCTACACCTCCTCCTCCCGTAGTCGCTTGGCGAAGCCCTGCCGGAACTCTGCTGCATCCACCACCACGCCGTCGTGCTGCTGGATCTTTATCAACCTCTCCCTCCTCCTTGCTGGATCAAGGCGTGGGAGACGTCATCCGCTCCGTACGTGTGTTGAACGTGGAGGTGCTGTCCGTTCGGCACTTGGTCATCGGTGATTTGAATCACGACGAGTACGACTCCCTCAACCCCGTTCACTTGAACGCTTCCGCTCGTGATCTACAAAGGTATGTAGATGCACTCCTATCACTCGTTGCTTGATGAACTCATAGATGGATCTTGGTGAAACCGTAGGAAATTTTTTATTTTTTGCAACGTTCCCCAACAGTGGTATTAGAGCTAGGTCTATGCATAGTTCTCTATTGCACGAGTAGAACACAATTTGTTGTGGGCGTAGATGTTGTCAACTTTCTTGCCGTTACTAGTCTTATTTTGCTTCAGCGGTATTGTGGGATGAAGCGGCCCGGACCGACCTTAAACGTACGCTTACGTGAGACAGGTTCCACCGACTGACATGCACTAGTTGCATAAGGTGGCTAGCGGTTGTCTGTCTCTCCCACTTTAGTTGGAGCGGATTCGACGAAAAGGGTCCTTATGAAGGGTAAATAGAAGTTGACAAATCACGTTGTGGCTTTTTCGTAGGTAAGAAAACGTTCTTGCTAGAACCCTATTGCAACCACGTAAAAGATGCAACAACAATTAGAGGACGTCTAACTTGTTTTTGCAGCAATTGCCTTGTGATGTGATATGGCCAAAAGTTGTGATGAATGATGAATGATATATTGTGATGTATGAGATCATGTTCTTGTAATAGGAATCATGACTTGCATTTCGATGAGTATGACAACCGGCAGGAGCCATAGGAGTTGTCTTAATTATTGTATGACCTGCGTGTCATTGATTCAACGCCATGTAATTACTTTGCTTTATTGCTAAACCGTTAGCTATAGTAGTAGAAGTGATAGTTGGCGAGCAACTTCATGGAGACACGATGATGGAGATCATGATGATGGAGATCATGGTTTCATGCCGGTGACAAGATGATCATGGAGCCCCTAAGATGGAGATCAAAGGAGCTATATGATATTGGCCATATCATGTCACTACTATATAATTGCATGTGATGTTTATTATGTTTATGCATCTTGTTTACTTAGAACGACGGTAGTAAATAAGATGATCCCTTATAATAATTTCAAGAAAGTGTTCTCCCTAACTATGCGCCGTTGCTAAAGTTCATCGTTTCAAAGCACCACATGATGATCGGGTGTGATAGATTCCTACGTTCACATACAACGGGTGTAAGACAGTTTTACACATGCAAAAACACTTAGGTTAACTTGACGAGCCTAGCATGTACAAACATGGCCTCGGAACACAAGAGACCGAAAGGTCGAACATGAGTCGTATGGAAGATACGATCAACATGGAGATGTTCACCGACGATGACTAGTCCGTCTCACGTGATGATCGGACACGGCCTAGTCGACTCGGATCATGTAACACTTAGATGACAAGAGGGATGTCAAATCTGAGTGGGAGTTCATTATATAATTTGATTAGATGAACTTAATTATCATGAACATTAGTCTAAAATCTTTGCAAACTGTCTTGTAGATCAAATGACCAACGCTCATGTCACCATGAACTTCAACGCGTTCCTAGAGAAAACCAAGCTGAAAGATGATGTCAGCAACTATTCGGACTGGGTCCGGAACCTGAGGATCATCCTCATAGCTTCCAAGAAACAATATGGTCTAGAAGCACCGCTAGGTGAAGCACCCATCCCAGAGAACCAAGACGTTATGAACGCTTGGCAGTCACGTGCTGATGATTACTCCCTCGTTCAGTGCGGCATGCTTTACAGCTTAGAACCGGGGCTCCAAAAGCGTTTTGTGCAACATGGAGCATATGAGATGTTCGAGGAGCTGAAAATGGTTTTCCAAGCTCATGCCCGGGTCGAGAGATATGAAGTCTCCAACAAGTTATATAGTTGTAAGATGGAGGAAAATAGTTCTGTCAGTGAGCACATACTCAAAATGTTTGGGTTGCACAACCGCTTGTCCCAGCTGGACATTAACCTCCCGGACGAGGCGGTCATTGACAGAATCCTTCAGTCGCTCCCACCGAGCTACAAGAGCTTTGTGATGAACTACAATATGCAGGGGATGGTGAAAACTATTCCTGAAGTATTTTCAATGCTGAAGTCAGCAGAGGTAGAAATCAAGAAAGAACATCAAGTGTTGATGGTCAATAAAACCACTAAGTTCAAGAAGGGCAAGGGTAAGAAGAACTTCAAGAAGGACGGCAAGGATGTTGCCGCGCCCGGTAAGCCAGTTGCTGGGAAGAAGTCAAAGAATGGACCCAAGCCTGAGACTGAGTGCTTTTATTGCAAAGGGAAGGGTCACTGGAAGCGGAACTGCCCCAAATACTTAGCAGACAAGAAGGCCGGCAACACTAAAGGTATATTTGATATACATGTGATTGATGTGTACCTTACCAGTACTCGTAGTAACTCCTGGGTATTTGATACCGGTGTCGTTGCTCATATTTGTAACTCACAGCAGGAGCTGCAGAATAAACGGAGACTGGCGAAGGACGAGGTGACGATGCGTGTCGGGAATGGTTCCAAGGTCGATGTGATTGCCGTCAGCACGCTACCTCTACATTTACCTACGGGATTAGTTTTAAACCTCAATAATTGTTATTTAGTGCCAAGTTTGAGCATGAACACTGTATCAGGATCTCGTTTAATACGAGATGGCTACTCATTTAAATCCGAGAATAATGGTTGTTCTATTTATATGAGAGATATGTTTTATGGTCATGCTCCGATGGTCAATGGTTTATTCTTAATGAATCTTGAACGTAATATTACACATATTCATAGTGTGAATACCAAAAGATGTAAAGTTGATAACGATAGTCCCACATACTTGTGGCACTGCCGCCTTGGTCACATTGGTGTCAAGCGCATGAAGAAGCTCCATGCTGATGGACTCTTAGAGTCTCTCGATTATGAATCATTTGACACATGCGAACCATGCCTTATGGGCAAGATGACCAAGACTCCGTTCTCCGGAACAATGGAGTGAGCAACCAACTTATTGGAAATCATACATACCGATGTGTGCGGTCCAATGAGCGTTGAGGCTCACGGAGGATATCATTACGTTCTCACTCTCACTGATGACTTAAGTAGATATGGGTATGTCTACTTGATGAAACACAAGTCTGAGACCTTTGAAAAGTTCAAGGAATTTCAGAATGAGGTAGAGAATCAACGTGACCGAAAAATAAAGTTCTTACGATCAGATCGTGGAGGAGAATATTTAAGTCACGAATTTGGTACACACTTAAGGAAATGTGGAATCGTTTCACAACTCACGCCGCCTGGAACACCTCAGCGTAACGGTGTGTCCGAATGTCGTAATCGCACTCTATTGGATATGGTGCGATCTATGATGTCTCTTACTGATTTACCGCTATCATTTTGGGGATACGCTCTAGAGATAGCTACATTCACTTTAAATAGGGCACCGTCTAAATCCGTTGAGACGACACCGTATGAATTATGGTTTGGGAAGAAACCTAAGCTGTCGTTTCTAAAAGTTTGGGGATGCGATGCTTATGTCAAGAAACTTCAACCTGAAAAGCTCGAATCCAAGTCGGAAAAATGCGTCTTCATAGGATACCCTAAGGAAACCATTGGGTATACCTTCTACTTTAGATCCGAAGGCAAGATCTTTGTTTCCAAGAACGGATCCTTTCTGAAAAAAGAGTTTCTCTCGAAAGGAGTAAGTGGGAGGAAAGTAGAACTCGATGAAGTACTACCTCTTGAACCGGAAAGTAGTGCAGCACAAGAAAATGTTCCTGTGGTGCCTACACCGACTGGAGAGGAAATTAATGATGATGATCAAGGTACTTCAGATCAAGTTGCTACTGAACTTCTTAGGTCCACAAGGACACGTTCCGCACCATAGTGGTATGGCAACCCTGTCCTGGAAATCATGTTGTTAGACAACGGTGAACCTTCAAACTATGAAGAAGCGATGGCGGGCCTAGATTCCAACAAATGGCTTGAAGCCATGCAATCCGAGATAGGATCCATGTATGAAAACAAAGTATGGACTTTGACAGACTTGCCCGATGATCGGCGAGCGATAGAAAACAAATGGATCTTTAAGAAGAAGACGGACGCGGATGGTAATGTTACCATCTATAAAGCTCGACTTGTCGCTAAAGGTTATCAGCAAGTTCAAGGGGTTGACTACGATGATACTTTCTCTCCCTAGCGAAGCTGAAGTCCGTCCGGATCATGTTAGCAATTGCCGCATACTATGATTATGAGATATGGCAAATGGACGTCAAAACGGCATTCCTTAACGCCTATCTTAAGGAAGACCTGTATATGATGCAGCCGGAAGGTTTTGTCGACCCTAAGAATGCTAACAAGGTATGCAAGCTCCAGTGATCCATTTATGGGCTGGTGCAAGCATCTCGGAGTTGGAACATTCGCTTTGATGAGATGATCAAAGCGTTTGGGTTTATGCAGACTTATGGAGAAGCCTGTGTTTACAAGAAAGTGAGTGGGAGCTCTGTAGCATTTCTCATATTATATGTTGATGACATACTTTTGATGGGAAATGATATAGAACTTTTGGACAACATTAAGGCCTACTTGAATAAGAGTTTTTCAATGAAGGACCTTGGAGAAGCTGCTTATATATTAGGCATCAAGATCTATAGAGATAGATCGAGACGCCTCATAGGTCTTTTACAAAGCACATACCTTGAAAAGATATTGAAGAAGTTCAAAATGGATCAGTCCAAGAAAGGGTTCTTGCCTGTATTACAAGGTGTGAAATTGAGCTCGGCTCAATGCCCGACCACGACAGAATATAAAGAAGAGATGAGTGTCATCCCCTATGCTTCAGCCATAGGATCTATTATGTATGCCATGCTGTGTACCAGACCTGATGTAAACCTTGCCGTAAGTTTGGTAGGAAGGTACCAAAGTAATCCCGGCAAGGAGCACTTGACAGCGGTCAAGAATATCCTGAAGTACCTGAAAAGAACTAAGGACATGTTTCTCGTTTATGGAGGTGACGAAGAGCTCGTCGTAAAGGGTTACGTCGACACTAGCTTCGACACAGATCTGGATGACTCTAAGTCACAAACCGAATACGTGTATATGTTGAATGGTGGAGCAGTAAGCTGGTGCAGCTGCAAGCAGAGCGTCGTGGTGGGATCTACATGTGAAGCGGAGTACATGGCAGCCTCGGAGGCAACGCATGAAGCGATTCGGGTGAAGGAGTTCATCACCGACCTAGGAGTCATACCCAATGTGTCGGGGCCGATCAAATTCTTCTGTGACAACACTGGAGCTATTGCACTTGCCAAGGAGCCCAGGTTTCACAAGAAGACCAGGCACATCAAGCGCCGCTTCAACTCCATTTGTGAAAATGTTCAAGATGGAGACATAGAAATTTGCAAAGTGCATACGGATCTGAATGTCGCAGATCCGTTGACTAAACCTCTTCCGCGAGAAAAACATGATAACCATCAGAACTCTATGGGTGTTCGATTCATCACAATGTAACTAGATTATTGACTCTAGTGCAAGTGGGAGACTGTTGTAAAAATGCCCTAGAGGCAATAATAAAAGGATTATTATTATATTTCCTTGTTCGTGATAATTGTATTTTATTCAAGCTATAATTGTATTATCCAGAAATCATAATACACATGTGAATACATAGACTACTATATGTCCCTAGTGAGCCTCTAGTTGACTAGCTCGTTGATCAACAGATAGTCATGCTTTCTTGACTATGGACATTGGATGTCATTGATAACGGGATCACATCATTAGGAGAATGTGATGGACAAGACCCAATCCTAAGCATAGCACAAGATCGTGTAGTTCGTTTTGCTAGAGCTTTTCCAATGTCAAGTATCTTTTCCTTAGACCATGAGATCGTGTAACTCCCAGATACCGTAGGAGTGCTTTGGGTGTACCAAATGTCACAACGTAACTGGGTGACTATAATGGTGCACTACAGGTATCTACGAAAGTGTCTGTTGGGTTGTCACGGATCGAGACTGGGATTTGTCACTCCCTATTACGGAGAGGTATCACTGGGCCCACTCGGTAATGCATCATCATAATGAGCTCAAAGTGACCAAGTGTTTGGTCACGGGATCATGCATTACGGTATGAGTAAAGTGACTTGCCAGTAATGAGATTGAACGAGGTATTGGGATACCACGATCGAATCTCGGGCAAGTAACATACCGATTGACAAAGGGAATTGTATACGGGGTTGCTTGAATCCTCGACATCGTGGTTCATCCGATGAGATCGTCGAGGAGCATGTGGGAGCCAACATGGGTATCCAGATCCCGCTGTTGGTTATTGACCGGAGAGCCGTCTCGGTCATGTCTACATGTCTCCCGAACACGTAGGGTCTACACACTTAAGGTTCGGTGACTCTAGGGTTGTATGAATATGAGTATGCAGCAAACCGGAAGTTGTTCGGAGTCCTGGATGAGATCCCGGACGTCACGAGGAGTTCCGGAATGGTCCAGAGGTAAAGAATTATATATGGGAAGTCGAGTTTCGGCCATCGGGAAAGTTTCGGGGTCCACGGTATTGTCTGGGACCACGGAAGGGTCCCGGGGTCCACCGGTGGGGCCACCTATCCCGTAGGGCCCCATGGGCTGAAGTGGGAGGGGAACCAGCCCCTGGTGGGCTGGTGCTCCCCCCCTGGGCCCCCCTCTGCGCCTAGGGTTGGGAACCCTAGGGGAGGGGGCGCCCCACTTGCCTTGGGGGCACTCCACCCCTTTGGCCGCCGCCCCCCCTAGGAGATCCCATCTCCTAGGGCCGGCGCTCCCCCCTTGGGGACCCTATATATAGAAGGGGGGAGGGAGGTCAGCCGCACCCTTGCACTTGGCGCCTCCCTTCCCCCTTGCTACACCTCCTCCTCCCGTAGTCGCTTGGCGAAGCCCTGCCGGAACTCTGTTGCATCCACCACCACATCGTCGTGCTGCTGGATCTTTATCAACCTCTCCCTCCTCCTTGCTGGATCAAGGCGTGGGAGACGTCATCCGCTCCGTACGTGTGTTGAACGCGGAGGTGCTGTATGTTCGGCACTTGGTCATCGGTGATTTGGATCACGGCGAGTACGACTCCCTCAACCCCGTTCACTTGAACACTTCCTCTCGCGATCTACAAAGGTATGTAGATGCACTCCTATCACTCGTTGCTAGATGAACTCATAGATGGATCTTGGTGAAACCGTAGGAAATTTTTTATTTTCTGCAATGTTCCCCAACAATATAGGCATCACGTCTGTGACAAGTAGACCGACTCTTGCCTGCATCTACTACTATTATTCCACACATCGACCGCTATCCAGCATGCATCTAGAGTATTAAGTTCATAAGAACGGAGTAACGCTTTAAGCAAGATGACATGATGTAGAGGGATAAACTCATGCAATATGATATAAGCCCCATCATTTTATCCTCGATGGCAACAATACAATACTTGTCGTTTCCCCTACTATCATTGGGATCGAGCACCGCAAGATTGAACTCAAAGTTAAGCACTTCTCCCATTGCAAGAAAGATCAATCTAATAGGCCAAACCAAACTGATAATTCGAAGAGACTTGCAAAGATAACCAATCATACATAAAAGAATTCAGTGAAAATTCAAATATTGTTCATAGATAATCTTGATCATAAACCAACAATTCATGGGATCTTGACAAACACACCACAAAAGAAGATTACATCGAATAGATCTCCAAGAGAATCGAGGAGAACTTTGTATTGAGATCCAAAGAGAGAGAAAAAGCCATCTATCTAATAACTATGGACCCGAAGGTCTGAGGTAAACTATTCACACATCATCAGAGAGGCTATGGTGTTGATGTAGAAGCCCTCCATGATCAATGCCCCCTCCTGCAGGACACCGGAAAAGGCCCCAAGATGGGATCTCACAGGTACAGAAGGTTGCGGTGGTGGAATTAGGTTTTCGCGGTGCTCTTCGATGGTTTGGGGGTACGTAGGTATATATAGGAGGAAGAAGTAGGTCGGTGGAGCCACGGGCGGCCCACGAGGGTGGAGGGCGCGACCAGGGGGGTAGGCGCGCCCCACTACCTCGTGGCCTCCTCCTTGGTTGCTTGACATCCACTCCAAGTCCTCTGGATCACGTTTGTTCCAAAAATCACACTCCCGAAGGTTTCATTCCGTTTGGACTCCGTTTGATATTCTTTTTCTACGAAACACTGAAAGAGGCAAAAAAAATAGCAATTTGGGCTGGGCCTCCGGTTAATAGGTTCGTCCCAAAAATAATATAAAAGTGTATAAATAATCCCATTAAACATCCAAAACAGATTATATAATAGCATGGAACAATCAAAAATTATAGATACGTTGGAGACATATCAAGCATCCCCAAGCTTAATTCCTGCTCGTCCTCAAGTAGGTAAATGATAAAAACAGAATTTTTTATGTGGAATGCTTCTTAGCATAATTTTCAATGTAATTCTTTTTATTGTGGAATGAATATTTAGATCCGAAAGATTCAAGATAAAAGTTTAATGTTGACATAAAAACAATAATACTTCGAACATGCTAACCAAGCAATTATGTCTTATCAAAATAACATAGCCAAAGAAAGCTTATACCTACAAAATCATATTGTTAGGCCATGTTTCAATTTCGTTACACAAAACGTTCTCATCATGCATAACCCCGATGACAAGCCGAGAAATTGGTTCATACTTTTTAACGCGCTTCAGCCTTTTCAACCCTTACGCAATACATGAGTGCATGCCATGGATATAGCACTATGGGTGGAGTAAAGTATAATGATGGGGATTATGAGAGAAGACAAATAGGTAGAAAGTCTCACATTGACGTGGCTAATCAATAGTCTATGGAGATGCCCATCAATTGATGTCAATGAGAGAAGTAGGGATGACCATGCAACAGATGCACTAGAGCAATAAATATGTGAAAGGTCAACAAAAGAAACTAAGTGGGTGTGCATCCAACTTGCTTGCTCACGAAGACCTTGGGCATTTTGAGGAAGCCCATCATTGAAATATACAAGCCAAGTTCTATAATGAAAAATTCCCACTAGTATATGAAAGTGACAACATAGGAGACTCTTTATCATGAAGATCACGGTGCTACTTCGAAGCACAAGTGTGGAAAAAGACATAAAACCGGACTCAAACAGGTGGACGTCAATGGTTCTTGACTTAGAGTAATTGTGATCATTCATACAGCCAGCACATGGAAGAGGCATAAAAACATCCGCCCGCTTGTTTGCCTCAGCCGCAAGCAGAAAAGTTTGCACGCCATTAATGAACTCGGGAGAGCATCGGTCATCATCGGTCATCATATATCCATTGCCAGCTCATCTTCATTACACAGCACCAAAAAGAACAAATTAATACAAGTTCATAAATAAAGGTCATACATAAATTTCATACAACACTTAAATGCAACAAACAAATAACTCTCTAGCTAAATCATTTAAATTCAACAACAAATGCGATCAAGATCGCAACTAAGGTAACAATTGATCCAACAACATAATGATACCAAGCCTCACTATCAATGGCATATTTTCTAATCTTTCTAATCTTCTAGCGCATTTTCTCCATCTTGATCTTGTGATCATCGACGATATCGGCAACATGCAACTCCAATTCCATCTTCTCCCCCTCAATTCTCTTCAAATTTTCTTTCAAATACTCGTTTTCTCTTTCAACTAAATTTAACCTCTCGACAATAGGGTCGGTTGGAATTTCCGGTTCACATACCTCCTAGATAAAAATATCTATGTCAACTTGATGGGCATAATTTTTCATAAATACGAAATGCAACAGATGGTTTTAAAAGAGAATATACCACTTCCGAATCATAACAAGGACTAGGGCTGACAGGGATGGATATCAAAACCATGGCACTATGTATAACAAACAACGCGCGGGTAAGATAATTATACGAGTAACTATATACCCAAATCACGCAAACATCAATTTTTTATATAAAAATTTCATGAACAAGAGGCTCACCACAAGGTGGTGCCGGCGATGGGACGGTGCTGGTGATCGACGGTGGTTACGACGGAGATTTAGAAGGCACAAAGTAAACCAAACCTACATATGCAAACTAAGTGTTATTTTGACCTCAAATTGCATATAAATCAAATACTACCACATATAATTCCAACCAAATTACTAAAACCCACAAATTAATCACTATATATACCATTGCAAGAGCTAATCTAGCAATGAGAGATGAAAGGACAAAGTTGCTAACCTTTGTCATCATTTAAATGGATGGGGGGCCTTCAAATCTTGATAAAATTTGGGCAACATTTGTGATGAGCTCGAGAGGAAGGGAAGAACAGATGAGAGGGGAAAGGGGGAAGAAGCCCTAGTACCTAAGGGTTTATATAGGGCGCCCTTTAGTACATATGAGCTCGGGTGGACGAAGGGTTTATATAGGGCGACCTTTAGTACCGGTTCGTGGCACGAACCGGTCCTAAAGGTGCTGGAGGGGCCCCTGACTGACAACATCCTGCCACCACTCTCATTAGTACCGATTCGTGGCATAAACGGTGCTAAAAGTTAGGAAAGAACAGGTACTAATGAGAGCGGCCCGGCTAGCCGTTGGAACCGGCACTAATGGACACATTAGTGCCGGCTCAAATTCAAACCGGCACTAATGAGCTGAACATTTGACCCTTTTTCTACTAGTGATCAGTCCTCGGTGTACCTTATATTTGCTTGGTTGCACGACTACTTCTTTCACAACTAGGCCGGGCGTTGACTCCACCTGGGCCAGAAGTTCTGTGTTTGCACCCGTGGCGATCAGTCCATCCACGACTACTGCTGCCAACTTCACCTTCTCGCCTCAGTGCTCACCGACATCGGCGGGCCTGTGGATGATAGCACCCTGATGCTCGAGATGATGACAGCCTTGGTGACAAGTGGGCGGTACAGGCGGCCATTCTGCAGTCCACCGTGTTGCTTCCTTCGTTCGCCTAGGCGCGTTCTCGTTTGGTCTTCGGCGAGCTCGTGCTTGACAAGCGCACCCTCATTGCTGGCACCCAGGTGTTCACCATCCACACCAACAGCAGCGCTCGCGGCCGTGGTGCGCTAGGATTGCGGCCGTGACTGTCCGCCCTACTGGGGTGGTGACCGAGCGGCGGCCAACTCAACATGCACCACGTTGGTGATTGTAGTCATGGCGGCCGTGGCCGTGACGGTGGGGGTCGAGACGACACGCTAGGAGGACATTGGTATCACCCTTGGTTCGCCTACTTCACCCCATGGGGTGGGGCTTTCCCTCTGCCTTGAGCGCCCTGGATCCCCCCGAACTCAGTCGGCGTTCTGAGGCCGCGACCGGATGCGCCGACGCAAGTGTACCGAGTCCTGCACCTCCTGCGCGGTGTACTGCCCCGTTGTATGCATGGGATGTCAATGCCATGCTGCGTAGCACACCCAACTAGGGCGCTGTGTTTCCTCTGGCGCCGGAGTGGATAGTGGTCACTGGTGCAGCCTCCCATGTCACCGAGGATTCAGGTAGCCTTTCCTTGTCTCGTTTTTCAGTAGCGCCTAATTCCCATCACATTATAGTCCATAATGGGGCCTGCCTTTTTGTTGTTGCCATCGGTAGTGCTCTCCTCCCTCCTTATCCTTTTATCGTACCAAAATTCTTCTCTCTCTTAATATTGTTATTAAGAATCTTATCTCTATATGACAATTTAGTCTCACCTGCAGCTCTACCATTCATCCTCGCAATATCTGGTCGCTAACGGTGATGCGGATTGGGCTGGGTGTCCGGAACTCCGGATACAAGGTGATCCACATCTGGCTTCTGTGTGTTCTAGGGCACGAACTTGGTGTCGTGCTCATCGAAGCGCCAGCACACCGTCTTGCGGTCTAGTGCGGCGCGCCGTCGCCAAATGCATCGCCGAATCGTGCTGGCATCGTCGACTTCTCACTGAGCTTTGTCTTCCAACCCGCCGAGCAACCACTATTTGCCGTGATAATGTGAGTGCTATATACCTCTCTACTAGTCTCGTACAACATCAGAGGACTGGAGATGGATCTCCACTTTATGTGGGATCGCTTTGTTCTCGATGAAACCAAGTGCTCCATGTTCCAACATCATCGCAGCTTGCCCACATCTTCGCCAAGGGGTTACCGTCCTCTGTTTTTTGGGACATCTTCACGAGCATGCGCCAGCACTGTGCACCCTCGGTGAGCTGGTAGGTTCTTCCTTCTTTCTTTGTGAACGGCTGCAGAGTATGAGAAATGCTTTCGAGGCTCATGTGCTCGGAGCCCGACCGGGACAGCATCAGGAATGATTTCGAGTTATGAAAATTGTAATGGGCTTGTGCTTTCACCTAAAATAGTACCATTCAAAATATATTTCTTTTTCATACAGAAAGACTTCACCACGTTTAGCTTTTGAAGCCATAGCCTTTAACACCACACAGTATAGCCTAAAGCATGCATTTCCAAATACCATGTCACTAGATGAAGCATAATTAACTTATTTGAGTTTAGCATCCACAATCAAGTCATGCTAAATTCGGATGGTTCCAATCAAAGGCAAACTAGAAAAATTGTACTTCATTGGTTTCTCTTCATTCCTCAGCTGAACCTTCTGGAGTCCTCTTATTCTGAACCACTTGCAATAATTTTACTATGTAAACAAGCCAGGAGTTTGGTGTTATTTTTTCATGCTTCTTATCACCATAGCTGAGAGGAAAACAAAAATTATCAATTTGTCTTCCCACCATATGCGCATATCGAGATGACAAAGTGTTTTTTAAGGGATAGATGACAAGGTTATGAGACGCTTAATTACCCAAGAGCGGGGGGAATGGTCAGCTTCCTTTGTTCGCCGACTCTCATACCTGTCAAATATCGGATGGACTGTAATTAGTTTCTTAAATAGAAAATGTAAAATGGTTTTTATTATTTGAGATTCCAAATTATGACCTTCGATCCCTAGCTCCCATCCGCGAATCACTTGTTTAGCTCCTGTAGTGGATAGCAAACTGGTGACCTCATTATGCAAGGATTAAAAAGATGTAACAAGAGTGTCAGAGCTTAGTTTTATCAATCTTTTACCAAGCTTGAACTGGTAGTGGTAGCCATGGTCGATAAATTTCCCATCCTTTGAGTGACCAATATATTCAACTTTCACCTTCACAAACACAAGGTTTGGATTAACTTGTGAACTGGTTTTACGGGCAGAGAATCAATATCACATGAGGTGCTATTAAATCATTGTTAAAACTACTCATGCAAGTTGAGGATAGCACATACATTACTACCCAGAGTAGCAATCTGGGCACCAGCTTGTCCCTCAATGATGCATTCTATTCCTAATTTGTCGCTCTCTTTATGTTCCAAATTTGTCTCCTTCTCGTCATCGTCGTCACTGTCTTCAAGATATACAATATCTTCTGGTACACCGCTGGCCTTCCCAACAACTATCACAATGGAAAAGGAAAGTACATTATATGTTAAAAACAAAATTACGTTTGCATGCACGCAGTTGTGTGTGTGTGTGTGTGTGTGTGTGTGTGTGTGTGTGTGTGTGTGTGTGTGTGTGTGTGTGTGTGTGTAAAAATAATAGAAAGGAAATTAAACCATTATTTTAGGAAATGAAAAAATTAGATTTGATATTGTGTAGACACATACATTTGTTTTTGTCACGAGATGGAGGAGTTGTAACATATATCTTCTTGCTTCCCCCGTCCCTGTTTTTGGCAGCATTACGAATAGAAGTTAGGAATCCAAGTTTTTGGTGGCACATACGGGTAAAGATGAAAAAAGAATGCTACAACTCTTCATGGTTGGTCTCCTACTTATTGTCTTCGCAAGTTTTTCCCATTTTGTCCTCATGGACATTCTTTCCATGCGCTGCTTTCTGGTGGTTCCTGCTTCTACATGTTCAAACAAAAATAAAAATGTTCAGTGCACAACAAGGATCATAATTGAGTTATATATACAGGATAAAAAATATGATATACCTGTCCAAGATCTCTTGATCATACTTACGTTTACCGAGTGAATTTATTTTAGTAGTGCAAGTGTTGGGATTCGTAAGGATGTAATATCCTGACAAATAAATCGAGCTTTGGCCTTTAACAGAGAAGGTAATATTCACATCCTCCTCTAACTCAATCTCCAGCCGATGCATGGGATGGTTTGAAGGATTCAACACACAAAGCACGGCCCGCCTCTCTTCGCCAGCATTGCTTTCGAGGACGCTCCAACCAGAAGTATTAAGGTCACCTAGTGTCGCCTAAACGAATTGATTAAACCGTCAGAATGAAATAATGTTTGGGGAAGACCTTGCCGTTTATTTTTCTCCCAGAATGTGTAGCATCAAATTAAAATAATTATGTACTGTGAAAGTGTATCATGAACACAGTAACGCCAATTCAATATGGTTGATACTAACAATTATTTAATGCATGCCCAAACCAAGAATTTTCTGACTGCACTGCACGAGCAATCAGTTTATAATATGACATGGAAGGATGCATCTGTAATCTGAAACAAGTGTCATATACTAAGTGAGACCAATGTTTAGAGCATCTATACTGAAATTCTATCCTTTCAACTAAATTCTATCCGCCACCCCTGCCAAGCCTCTCATTGTATGAGGAACCCGAGGTTGTGGCTTCTCGGCATTACTCACGGGTTGTTTGCCAATAATGGGCCGCCTCATCATAAGAGAGGGGCCAACCAACATGGACACGCAGAAATTGCATTATTAGAGGATCAGCTTTCCCTGTGAACATGCCGTATTGTTGCCCAGGCCTCAGAAAGAATAGCTTCACAGGCCTCAATGTCATAAAGGAGGTATCAATATTGACAGAATGATGAGTTAATGAGTTAAAATGATAATAAATGAGTGCAACAATGACAGACCGAGTGACTTTTCGACATTACTTAATTGATAATTATGTATACCTGGGTGATCCGGAGGCGGCGGTGGGATAGGGAGAATTGGTGAACGTAGTCCTTCCCGGCCTTCACCTCCGCTCCTGTCGTGCATGCATCCACATCCTATCTTAGTTAATTCGCTAGGAGAAACAATGTGCACGCATGCATGCGCATGTCGATAACATCTGATAATGATTAATTAGGCAAAGTACTAAAAGAATGGTGGATCAATCATGATACGTACCCCATAATGCCATGGATCGAGATGTCCCTTGCGGTGTATTTCTCTTCTCTGGCGTGGGTGGGTTGCGTTAATCTATTAGTACACACACGATTATATACATGTGTGCATAGATATACATGGTAAGAAAGCAATCATATATATAGACAGAAACCTCAGTCCAATGTTAAAAAAATTCGATCAAATCATATGCTGACATGTAAGGACCACATGCATGCCTTGTTATACATATACTGTACATGCCTACATTACTCAGGTCTCGCACACAACTTTTTTTAAACAAAGGCTCAAAAAGAGACTTTGAATTGTAGAGCAACATTACAACATAACACACACGGAAACCGCAAAAGATGAAAATTGTAGAGCTGCTAGACCATGGAGTTGCCCTACAAACTAAAACTTTAGAGAGATAGACTAGAGCAGCCTCATGGAGAAATCCAATCTTCAGTAGACACACTCGCCGGTGACACTGGCAAGGTAGGACTTAGATTCCATTCCTCCTTGTCCCTCGACGAAGGAGGACCCTACACCCTTGTTGAGGCTTGTGGGCGCCGCACCGTCGGTCAGAAGGATGTACCCACTCTAAATCTAAGAGCGACATGGGGCTACAAGAACACCAACAATAGCCAACCGGACGTGCCAGCCTCGACGCACTGGCCACACAATGAAAGATTACATGACCTAGCCCGCCGCAGGTCTAGCCAAGAGGGGTAACCTGCAGGAAGAGGAGACAAGAAGCAGCCTGTTGAGGTTAGGCCAACGAGGTCGACCAAGGGATTTTTTCCAATCTGGGTCTATCAAGACAAGACCGTGCCGGCAGCAGATTCGGCAACTAGAAGTCCGTGACGTCTAGTTCTAGAAAAGAAGTGGGCCGATGGGGAAAGAGTTAGCACGTCTTCCGATCCAGCATGTGCCACATGCTAGGGGGGCCCACGGGTTCCTCCACTGCTATCCTCGCACAAGAGGAAGCCGGCCAATATCCCTGGCTGCCCCTAGCGAAATGGCAGAGTCGCTGCACCACCTGAGTCCACCGCGCTGGCGCATCCAAAGCCCTCCAGCCAAGGAGCGAAGCTCCCAAGGCCTCGCGGCTGTTTGCAATAATTTTTTCATGATGTATCTGCATATTGGTTTTGAGTTTTAGATGGTCTAGGGTGATTGTACGCCGGCAAGATGTACGTGCCATGCATACGCAGACAGAGTCATCGGCACGTTCCATTGTGCAGGGTGAGATGCTATTGCCGTGCGAGGTGGCGGGCATGCAAGATGCCCAGTGCCGTGTGAAGCGGTTGCACGAGGATAAGAACCAGCGCCAGCAGGACTCCAGCCGAGTGGATTGGCAAGTCTGTTGTGGCCTTGAGAAGAGTTCCTAGCATTAGATGTGGTCAAGTTTGTTAGCTGCTTGTCCAGATCGTGTAGCTGTTGAGAGGACGCTGCGCAAGTACTGGACGTGGGAGCGCATGTAGACACGTAACTAGATTAGTTTGTGCATGGATTAGTTGGTCAGTGGCCGGACGTAGAGGCCGGTGAATGGCGTGCAATCATGGCACCAGTACCTGTATCTTTGTATATATATGTGACACATTGAGTAATGAAAATGTCAGGCCGTGAGGAAAAGGAGAAGAAAATGTAGTATATGTGTTCTCACCGGGAGTAAGTGGCAAAGCCATTTTTCTCCATGGTGAAGTGTGAGCATGGTTTTCAATTTCAGTTTCAGAAAAATTTCAGCACCAACCGAAATCACTGAAATTCAGTGAATTTCAATTATTTCAGTTTCCATTTCAGCCAAATGACCGAAATATTCACTAGAATTCAATTAAAAATTTAAAAATTTTAAAAAATATTTTGAAAAATATTGGAATTGTTGTGCTATACTGAAATTGCTGAAATATTTTGACCGAAATGTAATATTTTAGTGTCTGCTGAAATTACTGAAATTCAATGAATTTCAATGAAATCTCACCGAAAGTGAAAACCATGAGTGTGAGTACGTGTGAGTTTCTTCCCAGGTGTGTGTGTTCATGAGAGAAGAAGAAAGAGTTGTGTAAAGCACCATAGGAATAAGAAACGGCGCTGCCAGGAG
Source organism: Aegilops longissima (assembly GCA_021605205.1). Classification (NCBI taxonomy): domain Eukaryota; kingdom Viridiplantae; phylum Streptophyta; class Magnoliopsida; order Poales; family Poaceae; genus Aegilops; species Aegilops longissima. The sequence continues at coordinate 2,948,643 of CM038680.1, read as the reverse complement.
GCAGCACCAACAGCCGCCACCATTATCGACCGCCACGCGGCCTTGCCTGCAGCTGCCTGTCATGATGGTGAGACAAGAGGGCGTGGAAGCACGGCGGAAACCCTACTCGCTCGCCATGGACAATTAGAGGGCCTCTTTCTGAGTTCCCTCGCACAATCATACACTGCCTATTTTATGTTCCTACACTAGAACACATGTGAACTTATTTTCCGAGAAATAGATCGGAGCAAAATCACATGTACATTAAGCTTAATTTGGGTTTGCTGATTTGTCTTGTGCCATGTTGAACTTATTTTATGACAACTTGTTTATTTTATAACCTGCTATAGAAAAATAAACACACTACCAACATACATAAGTTGGTTAGCCAAACGAACAATAGACAAAAGCTGGATTATCATTGCCAAATGCAGCCTAAAATGTCATACTAGATTTCTTTGAACATGATTGAAGAGAATAGGTAACCTCTCCACCATTATCAAAAAAGGCTTTCGCCCCATTTTATATATACAGCAAGCCATCGAGCCACAAACACCCGAAAAGAGTTCACAACACAAATGCACACACGCACACATAGGACACAAAGTAGTACAGACATCGAGGGCCACAGTAAGGAGGGTTCTGCTGAGGGCACAGCTCAACATGCCCCAAAAGAGAAGAAACACAAAATGCGAAGGTTTGTGTGTAGACTTTCCTCTTTCCAGGATCAAGTAATGCGGTAGCTTTGACAACATATTGTTCATTAGGTTGATCCTCTGGTGTTAGCAGTTTGTCTTAGATTATGATGCACAAAAATGATGTCATTTACATATATTGGCAGGGGTGGAGCCGGGATTTCGGTACAGGGGTTGCCAATTGCAATTGAAACCGAACGTTCTCTAGAGTGAAACTATAGCTGTCCTAATGCTATTAGTTGGTCACTTTGGCCCTATAAAAGTATCATTAAATTGTACTTGTCTAAATTTATCTCTACGTACGATTGCCATTATAAAAGTATAATAATTTTATCCGAAGAGAACTTAGGTGCTGATTTCTGTCAATGAATATTATGATGCAATTCCAAAGCAAGTTGTCCTAAAAAAAGCTGTCTCTCCTTTACCAGCGCTGAGAAAATAAATTAATCTTCAGTGTATTGCATTGGGGCGCTTTTCTATTGACAGCTGATGAACCTTTTTTTTCAAGATCGAGGAATTGCTGGCATTTCATGGATCATTAGAAGGGAGCAACACAGCCAAAAGTTCAGAACTAGCTAGCATGATCGCAACACAAGCAAAGGAATCAAGATCTGGTGTATAATTTCAGGCACGTAGATTAACTAGAATATGAGGGATACTATATGATTTCGACATGTGCAAGCAGTAAAATCACTTTCAGAATAATTAGCATCACAACAATAATTGAGAGAAATTTGTACTATAATCAGTTAATCGCTATTGCTACCGCTAACCTTGGCGTTGGGTGGACAACCTGAAGATCGCTCGTAGCGACACGGGCACTTCAATCTGACCACGAGCAGAGAGGGTTTGAGGCGGCGGCAGATGGTTTTAGAGGCGCAGCGCTAATCACACGCGTTAATGATGGGAGAGGCCAATTACACCAGGGTCCTCCTAGAAGGCAGTAGATATGTTTTGTGGAAACGAGTATCTCTATCACCGCGCGCTAATTATGGGCGTGGTACGATTTGCCTGCTAGGTATATGGAAATAATTAATCACATTTCTCTATCATATCACGGCTTGCCGTAGGTGGTCCAAGAGTATCTTGGGCGTCCAAAGTTGAGCAGACAATAGATTTCACTCATTCATTCGTTTTCCATTTTTACTTTACCTTTTGGCTCCGACGTGCACGTGCACACATCCATCCAATTAACCTTGGCATTGGACGCTCCATTTTTCTGTTTTTAAGATCATTGGCCGCTCCATTCATACCTACTCCTAGGGCATTTGTAACCTATACCTTATAACCGACTAGAGGAGTAAAACTGTTTTACTCCTCTACCTGGCACCTAGTCGATCCCTAATCCGCCGTAAGAGAGTAAAATTTTTACTCCGGCCCCAACTTTATCCTTAAATATATTCCACCGCTCAACGCCCGGGTAAAAGTTGCGTCTCTCCCTCGCGTCGCCCCCCGCCCCTGCAAATTTGCCGACGCGACTCCCGGCGACCGCCCGCTGACCCGTCGTTACCTCGTTGTCTCCCTTACCCCTGCCGCCCTTCTGCCCGACGTTGAGCCCGTTCGGCCCTTGTCGCCGCCGCCGGAATCAAAGTGAAACGCCGCCACCGTCTCCATTATTGATTCATCTGATTGCTTTGTTACTTCTTCTTTTCTCTCGGCCGCCGCATCTCACCTTGCTTGCACACAGCTGCAGGTCATTCCCTCTCCCACCACCACCGCATCGCAAGTGTTAGACGAGTTGCCAAGGTGACTTTTGTTTGTTCATTTTTTTGTGAACCGAGCTGTTTGAATTGTAGACGAAGAGGTTGAGGGAAATGATCTCGGAGGACTCGTCGTCATCCGAAGAGGAAGAAGACGACGATGACTTTCACACCATTTTAGGTATGATTTTTAATGATGATGTTCTGCGGTAGGAGATGATCACAGTTTGGCCGCATACACATCAATCGTGATATAGCGGAGAGTCATACCAAGATCATGAGAAGCTACTTTGACCCAAAGCCAACCTATCGAGAGAAGTACTTTCGCACAAAAGGCTTTTTCTGACCATTGCAAAAGTCGTTGCGCGAGATGATGACCGGTTTAAGCTCCGGAGAAATGCATGTGGAGAGATAAGTGCAAGCCCTCTGATGAAGTGCATTGTGGTTGTTCGAGTCCTGGCATATGGGTGTTGGGCCGATGCAATCGATGACTATGTCCGCATTGGTGAAGACACAATCCTTGAGGATGTTCGAAGGTTCACTAAAGCAATGATCGTTATCTTTGGCCCACAGTACTTGAGAGCACCAACCAAGGAAGACACCCAAAGACTGATGAATGATGACTGAAAGTGAAGCAAGAGGATGGCCAGGATGCTTCGATCACTTGACTGTATGCACTAGACATAAACGAATTGTCCTGCGGGGTGGAAGGGTACAAAGGCCACTGGAACGATCCAACGATCATTCTTGAGGTAGTTGCATCGAAGGATTTTTGGTTATGACATTCATTTTTTGGTTTGCATGGCTCCCGCAATGAATTGAATGTGTTGTCGAGATCACCACTGTTTTCTAGGCTTATTACAGGTGAAACTCTTTGATGGTGTCCTGGATTGAGGGGTGCTGACATAGTCGGCCATTGTTCCTCGGATTGGACCGATGGGCCCTCATTCGTGATCAAGATGGACTCTGGAGGCCGTACGCGGGAGGCCTGATCAATACCACCTCTACAAAACACTTGAGGAATACTCCAAGATCTCTCCTGCCACCTTGCTCCTAAATACCGACCTTGTAACCCTAAATACCCTCATTGGTGTGTATATAAGCCAAAGGGTTTAGCCCGTAGACGGGAGATCAATGCAATATCATTCACCTAGCCCTAGATTTAGAACACACATTACTATCTCGAGGTAGATCAACTCTATATTCGATACGTCTCCATCAATATAAACAAACAGCAGGATGTAGGGTTTTACCTCCATCAAGAGGGCCGAACCTGGGTAAACATCATCTCCCTTGTCCCTATTACCATTGATCCAAGATCCACAGCTCGGGACCCCCTACCCCAAGGTCTACTAGTTTTGACACCGAGACTGTACTTTCATTGAGAGTTCTGTTGTGCGATTGGCAGAAGGATCGATGGGATCGTCGGTTAACAGCCCTGAGCTTGTAGGGTTGACCTTCACACCCGAAGCATCGACCATGAAGATGCCTCCACACAAATTGGAGGCAAAGCATGAACCCTCTTCAGCTCCTGCAGGTGATTCCCCTAAGGAGGAGGGGCTAAGGTATTTTTTGGAAAGTGAGTCAGACAGCAGCCTGCCAGAGGTGGGCGAGAGGGCTGATCTCCGAATCAACATGATCGGACCAATGGCCACTGATTCGACATTGGATGAGCATAATAGGGTCTCAGGCCCATGATCTTTAGAGATCGGAACTCATTCACTCACCTCTCATGTGGAGTATCGCCCAAGTAACGCCAGCCCACCCGATGTATAGGTTCTAGCCTATGTACAGCAGCTCCCACATGAATTGATAAGGCACTTCTGGGCTAGGTTCTCGTCTGTCAAAGACAAGATATCGGACTACCAGGACTCTGACATAATCGTAGCCTTCCAGCGTGGATGCAAGGACAAAGGAGTTTTGAATGCCCCCGGAAATTACCAACCTAGTGGGACGATTTTGCACCATTGAAGACGCATGGCTGGCCGAGGAAAACACGGACTCAATCTGTGAAGACTACCCGGAACGCAACCAGTCGGCACCTCGGCGCGAACCTCGCAAACGGAACACCCCGGGTGATCGACCTTGGAACAAGAAGAAAACCTCCGGTCACCCTAGGACATCTCTGGATGGCTTTCTGGATAAACCATGCCCGATCCACGCCATTCTGATTAACTCATGCCCGACTCACAGCCTTGGCGACAGTTGGGTGTTGAGGCAGGTGGCTAAAGGGGGGCCGCCCTCCTAGCGGGTACCTCCTGCCACCTTCAGCAGACCTCGGAAGAAGATAAGATACTAATGATCTATGAGACATTCACGTCCAACAACTGGCGCAAACAGGCCTCGCAGGAAATCAATTCTGTCCGGCAGGTGCCATCTCGGGGCGCATGGATAGACACACCAATGACCTTCGACCATAACAACAGTCGAGATCGGCCCCAGATAGGTGTCCCGCCGCTGGTCCTCAACCGTATCGTGGACAATTACTTACTCCATAAGGTCCTTATGGACGGAGGCAACAGTTCAAATCTAATATATGCGGATACTCTAGATAAGATGCACATCGATAAATCACGCATAGAACAAAGTACCACCACCTTTCACTACTAGGGGAAAGCCTAGCAGTAGCGCGGGTCCTTGGCCTATTAGTAGCGCGGGCAGCAGCGCTACTAATAAGGAGCTACAGCTAACCTGTAGTAGTAGTGTTGTTTGTACCGCGCTACTGCTAATTAGCTGTAGCGCTTGTGTGTGGCGATACTGCTTGCTGCAGAACAACGCTATTGCTATATTTCTCACATAATTTTTTTTGCTACGTATTTGTGATGTTTTTGAACTTGTTTTATAAAGTATTCTAATTATATCAGAAACATGCAATATGCTCATGATATCATACACATAGTAGCCTCATCATATCATCCAACACAAATCATGTCGTCTCATCATAATCACGATATAGCAATGCAAGTTAACTGTGTTCTGATTCTAATCGTATCATAAATATGCAATATGCTCCGGTGATAGCGAGGGAGGCAAGGGCGGCGAGAGAGGAGGCGGCGAGGGCGGACGGTGGTTCCTGGGCGCCGAGGGCGCGCTGGTGGTGGCGACGACGGCGGCTCGTGACGGCTCCGTGATGGCGACGGAGGTATCGCGGCGAAGGAGACTTACGAGACGCGAGAAGAATGGGGAATTGGGGGAAGGAGGGACGCCCACGCAGAGGCAAGTCAAACTTAGCGGTAGCGCGATTTCAGCAAAAGCGCTATAGCTAGTTAGCTACAGCACTGATTACAGTCCAACCCTCTCACTATTCAATTCAGGAGGACGTTAGCGGGAACTGTTGGGAAGCATGGCTCCATCTTGTGAGAAGATTGATGGATGTTCACCTATCTCAACAGCCTGATCAGTTGGGCTGGAAACTAACTAAGAATGGAGAGTTTTCGGTAAGTCCACGTATTTGGATATTATCAACAGGGGCTCTATACCTTGATCGAAACATGTTTGGAAAGTCAAAGTGCCTTTAAAATTTAAAGTGTTTATGTGGTTTGTCCATAAACAAGTCATTCTAGCTAAGGACAATTTGGCAAAGCGCAATTGGACTGGATTTATAAGATGTAGCTTCTGTGATCATGATGAATCCATCAAACACCTCTTTCTTGAATGCCCATTGGAAAAACTTTTGTGGCGGTCTATCCACATAGCATTTAATATTACTCCTTTGAATACTATCAACACGTTATTTGGGACGTGGTTAGATGGGATAGATTTAGAAACAACGAGACATATCCGTGTAGGAGTATGTGCTTTATTATGGGAAGTTTGGAACTGCAGGAACGATTTTGTTTTTAACAGAAAAACAAATATTCATTTCTTGCAGGTTATTTTCCGGGCCACTTCACTGATCCGTATGTGGTCGCTACTCACTCCGACGGATGCCAGGGAACGTTTGGTTACTGGGTCTATCCGGTGGGAGACGGTAGCACGGCCTATCTTCAACCGGTTTGGATGACGGTCATGTAATATGATAGGCATTTAGTTTCCTATCTTTTTTTTGCCTGCCGGTTGTGGCTATTCTATTCCTTTATGTTTTTGCTCTATGTGAGCTTTTTTTCCTTTTGAGACCTGAAGACTTTGTTGAACCTTTTTCTTATTAATATTATGGTCGTATGCATCCTTCTGATGCAGAGGCCGGGGGATAACCTCCTTTTCGAAAAAAATCTATAGCGCGTGTAGGGAAAACGCGTAGCTATAGCGCTTTCGAGAACATGCGCTGTTGCTATTGCTCTTATTTGTCTTTTCCTTTAATTTTCCTTTTCCTTTTTTTCTTTTTTTCTTTTCTTTTCCTTTTCTTAGTTTCAGCGTTGTCGCCTTAAAACACCACTAGTGTAGAACCGGTCTTTAGCACCGGTTTGTACAGGCCTTTTGTGTCGGTTCTGTAACGGCACTAAAGGGTGGGGACTAAAGGTCCCCCCCCCCTTAAATACCGGTTCAACACAAGCCGCCACTAAAGGGCCACCACGTGGCACGAGCCAGGGCCGGGGGCGGGGAGACATTTAGTATCGGTTTGTTACACCAATCGGTACTAAAGGTTGGGGGGTTTTGGTTTTATTTTTTATTTTTCCTTTAATTTTGAGTTTTCCATTTAATTTAAAGATTATTTTTACATTATAATGAGTTGTTAAATCACTAGGTGAAAGTACCGCGGATTAGTTTGAAGTGGATATGGATCGTCCTAATAAGTGTTCAAGTAATATGGATATGTCATATTACTTGATCACTTAGCTAGAATCCATATCCAGTTGAAACTAATTCGCGATTTTTTTCATAAATGATATAAAAACTCATCATCATCATCATCATCATCATATTAATATAAAAACTCTTGTATCATATCATCAGGAACAACACTAGCTAGCTAATAATCATCATAGTGGTCATTACCAATATAAGTGATCAAGCAAAGATATCATCGAGTTCAACATGCATGGTCATGAGATTATAAGCTTTCATAAGACCACAAAAACAAATCACTTTGAGATTAAGTTCAGGACGAAGAACACGGACATGAGAGGACAAGTTCTAAGAGCATGAACTAGCTAATCACTCCTGCTGCTCTCTCCAAGGTAAAATATCATAGAACATGTGTAGCTCTCCTGATTCATCATATTGGAGCATGCAGATGAACCTGTCTCCTAATCGTGGGTTGCGGTTCTCATTGCTGCCCCCTAGTACTTCTCTGTGATCCTTCACAATTTTGCTCCAGTCTTTCACCATTAAGCATTCCTCGGTTTTAGAAATCCTGAATGCACTCATGTGCAATGTAGGATGTCTTGGCCGTAAGCTAATGCTACCTCTTGAGGACTGCGTTGGTTTTCCCTTGAAGAGGAAAGAGTGATGGAGCAACTAGCGTAAGTATTTCCCTCAGTTTTTGAGAAACAAGGTATCAATCCAGTAGGAGGCTACGCTCAAGTCACTTGCACCTACATAAACAAATAAGAACCTTGCAACCCACGCGATAAAGGGGTTGTCAATCCCTTCACGACCACTTGCAAAAGTGAGATCTGATAGAGATGATAATATAATATTTTTGGAATTTTTATAAAGATTAAAAGTAAAGAAAGCAAAGTAATCAAAGATAGAAATAGCTTGTTGATGGGAGATTAATATGATGGAAAATAGACCCGGGGGCCATAGGTTTCACTAGTGGCTTCTCTCAAGATAGCATAAGTATTATGGTGGCTAAACAAATTACTGTCGAGCAATTGATAGAATTGAGCATAGTTATGAGAATATCTAGGTATGATCTTGTATATAGGCATCACGTCTGTGACAAGTAGACCGACTCCTGCCTGCATCTACTACTATTACTCCACACATCGACCGCTATCTAGCATGCATCTAGAGTATGAAGTTCATAAGAACGGAGTAACGCTTTAAGCAAGATGACAATGATGTAGAGTGATAAACTCATGCAATATGATATAAACCCCATCTTTTTATCCTCGATGGCAAGAATACAATACGTGTCGTTTCCCCTACTATCACTGGGATCGAACACCGCAAGATTGATCCAAATCTAAGCACTTCTCCCATTGCAAGAAAGATCAATCTAGTAGGCCAAACCAAACTGATAATTCGAAGGGACTTGGAAAGATAACCAATCAAACATAAAAAAACAGAGAAAATTCAAATATTGTTCATAGATAATCTTGATCATAAACCAACAATTCATCGGATCTCGACAAACACACCGCAAAAGAAGATTACATCGAATAGATCTCCAAGCGAATCGAGGAGAACTTTGTATTGAGATCCAAAGAGAGAGAAGAAGCCATCTAGCTAATAACTATGGACCCGAAGGTCTGAGGTAAACTACTGACACATCATCGAAGAGGCTATGGTATTGATGTAGAAGCCCTCCATGATCAATGCCCCCTCCGGCAGGACGCCGGAAAAGGCCCCAATAGGGGATCTCACAGGTACAGAAGGTTGCGGCGGTGGAATTAGGTTTTTGTGGTGCTCTTCGATGGTTTGGGGGTATGTAGGTATATATAGGAGGAAGAAGTAGGTCGGTGGAGCCACAGGGGGCCACGAGGGTGGAGGACGCGCCCCTGCCTCGTGGCCTCCTCGTTGGTTGCTTGACGTCCACTCCAAGTCCTCTGGATCACGTTTGTTCTAAACATCACGCTCCCGAAGGTTCCATTCCGTTTGGAATCCGTTTGATATTCTATTTCTACGAAACACTGAAATAGGCCAAAATACAGCTATTTGGGTTGGGCCTCCGGTTAATAGATTAGTCCCAAAAATAATATAAAAGTGTATAAATAAGCCCATTAAACATCTAAAACAGAATATATAATAGCATGGTACAATAAAAAATTATAGATATGTTGGAGACGTATCAAGCATCCCCAAGCTTAATTCATGCTCGTCCTCGAGTAGGTAAATGATAAAAACAGAATTTTTGATGTGGAATGCTTCTTAGAATAATTTTCAATGTAATTCTTTTTATTGTGGCATGAATATTTAGATCCGAAAGATTCAAGATAAACGTTTAATGTTGACATAATAACAATAATACTTCAAACATGCTAACCAAGCAATTATGTCTTATCAAAATAACATAGCCAAAGAAAGCTTATCCCTACAAAATCATATTGTTAGGCCATGTTTCAATTTCGTCACACAAAACGTTCTCATCATGCATAACCCCGATGACAAGCCGAGAAATTGGTTCATACTTTTTAACGCGCTTCAGCCTTTTCAACCATTACGCAACACATGAGCGCAAGCCATGGATATAGCACTATGGGTGGAGTAAAGAATAATGATGGAGATTATGAGAGAAGACAAATAGGTAGAAAGTCTCACATTGACGCGGCTAATCAATAGGCTATGGAGATGCCCATCAATTGATGTCAATGAGAGGAGTAGGGATTGCCATGCAACCGATGCACTAGAGCAATAAATATGTGAAAGCTCAACAAAAGAAACTAAGTGGGTGTGCATCCAACTTGCTTGCTCACGAAGACCTAGGGCATTTTGAGGAAGCCCATCATTGGAATATACAAGCCAAGTTTTATAATGAAAAATTCTCACTAGTATATGAAAGTGACAACATAGGAGAGTCTCTATCATGAAGATCACGGTGTTACTTCGAAGCACAAGTGTGGAAAAAGGCATAAAACCAGACTCAAACAGGTGGACGTCAATGGTTCTTGACTAAGAGTAATTGTGATCATTCTTACAGCCAGCACATGGACAAGGCATAAAACCATCCACCCGCTTGTTTGCCTCAGCCGCAAGCAGAAAAGTTTGCACGCCATTAATGAACTCGGGAGAGCATCAGTCATCGTACATCCATTGTCTTACACAACACCAAAAAGACCAAATTAATACAAGTTCATACATAAATTTCACACAACACTTAAATGCAACAAACAAATAACTCTCTAGCTAAAGCATTTAAATTTAAATGCAACAACAAATGCGATCAAGATCGCAACTAAGGTAACAATTGATCCAACAACATAATGATACCAAGCCTCACTATCAATGGAATATTTTCTAATCTTTCTAATCTTCAAGTGCATTTTCTCCATCTTGATCTTGTGATCATCGACGATATCGGCAACATGCAACTCCAATTCCATCTTCTCCCCCTCAATTCTTTTCAATTTTTCTTTCAAATACTCATTTTCTCTTTCAACTAAATTTAACCTCTCGACAATAGGGTCGGTTGGAATTTCCGGTTCACATACCTCCTAGATAAAAATATCTATGTCAACTTGATGGGCATAATTTTTCATAAATACGAATTGCAACAAATGGTTTTAAAAGAGAATATACCACATCCGAATCATAACAAGGATGAGGGCTGACGGGGACGGATATCAAAACCATGGCACTATGTATAACAAACAACGTGCGGGTAAGATAATTATACGAGTAACTATATATCCAAATCATGCAGACATCAATTTTTATATACAAATTTCATGAACAAGAGGCTCACTACAAGGTGGTGCCGGCTACGGGACGGTGCGGGCGATCGACGGTGGTTACGACGGAGATTTAGAAGGCACTAAGTAAACCACACCTAGATATGCAAACTAAGTGTTATTTTGAACTCAAATTGCATATAAATCAAATACCACTACTAGGGAAAAGCCTATACACAGAATCTTACCAGAAGTGCTCCTCAAAATACAACACTACTGCTATTTAGCAGCAGCGCGTGATAGCAAAACGCGTTGCTGAAAGGAAAATAGCAGTAGCGCTTCCACGCCAAACCGCGCTACTGCTCTAATTGCCATGACCTCGCAACCCAGCTAGTTATAGCAGTAGCGCCCTATACTGAACCGCGCTACTGCTATAGAAGTTTGCAGCAGCGCGCTTATAAGAAAATCGCTACTGCTACGATCAGCCCACAAGTTTAGTCCCACCTCGCTCCTTGAACAGGGTGTTTACCACCTTAAATATGTTACTTCTGAAACTATCACAACCAGTTGGTCTTCACTGAACTCTATGTGTAGAATTTGTGGCGCAATATGAGTCCTCTCCAGTTCCTACCGGAGTGGACTCATATTGACAATTCAGATTGTACACAAAAAGATCATTGATGGCCAATGTATTTTTTGATGCGTGCTTAGACTTAGCAGTAGCGTTTTTCCGTAAAATGCGCTGTTGCTAATTTAGCTATAGCGCGGTTCCTAAAGTGCGCTACTGCTAGTTCGACTTAACCCGGCTCAAAATATCACTAGGTCCTCCTCCCCCTGTTCCCCTACTCCTCTATCGCCGCCGCCCGAGCTCGAGCCTGCCCTCACCGCCGCCGCCCGAGGCCGCCCTCAACCTCACCGCTGACGCCCGCCGCCGCTCTCGACCTCACCGTCGCCACCGCCTCCCCCAACCCCTCCGCTCTCGACCTCACCGCGCCGCTCTCGACCTCACCATCGTCCGACGCCGCCGCCGCCGTCCTCCATCCGCCACCGAGGTACTCCCTCCTTCCGTGCCTCCTCCTCCCACCGCGCCCTCCTCCCTCCTCTCTCACCATGCCCTCCTCCCTCCGCCTGCGGCCGCCCCCTCCTCCCTCCTTCGCCGGCAGCCCTCCTCCCACCGTCCCTCCCGGATCCTCCTCCGGCTGCCCGCTCCCCCTCCTCTCTCCTCCCTCCCTTCCTTGTCTCTGTTCTTGCAAATCGTAGGTGTTTTGAATAAAATAGAAGTAAGAAAATTTAGGGTAGTACTAGGGTAGTAGAATTTTTAGCAAGTGTTTAATAGAAAAAAGTTTATTTAGTAAGTGATTAATATAACTAGTTTATTTATATTAGGTACTTAATAGAACTAGTTTATTTATAGTAAGTGCTTAATAGTACTAGTTTATTTAGTAAGTAGTTAATAAAACTAGTTTATTTAGTGTTAGGATTATATATAAGATATTTTCAAATGTTTTTTCATATTACTAGTAGTGATGGTAATAGTTAACTAGGGCAGTATGATTAATAGTAGTTGTAGTTGAACTACTTTAGTTGTAGTTGAACTAGTTTAGTAAGTAAATTAATAAACTAGTTGAACTAGTTGAATTAATAGAACTAATGTACTTTTAGTAAGATAATTAATATAACTAGTTGAACTATTTTATTTTTAGAAAGAACTAGTCTTTTAGTAAGATAATTAATATAACTAGTTGAACCACATATTCTATTTATAGTAAGTTTATATTTAGTAAGAACTAGTTGAATTAATAAAACTAGTTGAACATGTCATATTTGTTGTTTTTTTTAGTTTAAGCAATTATTCGGGATGTATTAGTGATAACTTATACGGTTTTTGCTTTTGCAGAAATCAAGGAGCCCCTCCATCATCCCCGCCGTCGTCCCCGTCACCGACCCCATCCGACATCCAGGTGAGACCAGCCAAATATCCATGTATATCTTTTGTTGTTCAAATAGGATATGTGGTAGCCCAAGTGACCGTTCATGTTCAGTTTACACCTCTGAGTGGCCTATGTTTTGCCGGAGTGTTGATTAATTTCCGTTCCGGTAAATTTCAGGCGCTCGATATGTCCTTTTTTAGCAAAGGTCATGCCGGATTTTTTTTGTGAATTCTGGCAATGACTTGTGCTAGAATCTGTAGGAAATATCGAGAGGCCTGGATTTTCTCGAAAAATAATGATCTAATTTAGGTTTTTTAGTACATATATTTAATTGTACAAGTTTAATCTTTGAATTATGAACGTAGGAAAGGTCGTACTCGGACGACGACAGTCTCCTGGGGGAGTGCAGCTGGTGCCACGACGATCGAGGTATGTGCGACAGGTTCGTTGAGCTGGACGAAGATCGGCGCTCCAGCATTAAGCTCGAGGAGACCTTCGGTGTTGAAACGGTACGCAACAACGACAAGAGTTTTTTTTCGTAATTAAGCATGACTTCAACTATTTCAACGTCTAATTTTCATCTTTTACAATTCGACTAGCTTATCCCATGCCATGCAAGATGCTATGTCTTGGAGAGGATGGGTTTTGAAGACCATGCAAATTTTGAAACAAAGAAAATACACCTAAGGACCCATCATGATATGGATTTTGAAGTAAATCTGTACAATGCTCAGAGTGTAACCCATTTTGCTTGCCAAAATTGGGAAGCACTTTGCAAAATGTATGGTTTTTACGAGAGTATGATTGTCACCATGGATCTTGGTGATCCTGACATCGAGCAAGACAATATGGACATTTTGGTCCTTGTTGATACGCTTCCGATTCTACCGCAATGTGAGTTTCTCAAACATAGTTATTAACTAATTTATATTGTTTATTTCAAAATAGTTGACAGCTTATTTCCATTGACAACTTATTTTGAATCTTCAAAGAATGTGCAGAAGATGGTAGACAAAACCCATTACACTGATGGCTCCGAATTAACTTATAAGGAGAAAAGTCATATGATTGCTTATTGTACTTTCTTTGAGAATTACAATACCTATTATCGAACTCCTCCAAATTATGGTGAATACGTGCCACTAGTGCACGTGTTGAACCACGATAACTTCTATGGAGATACCCTGGTAAGATTTTTTACGACATCCGTGCATCTTTTGCATACTTCAAAAACTAGTACATCATTGCTAACTACGAAGTTATTACTATTTTTTTCAAGAGAAAATCCCGATGGATTGTGTGCCTCATCTGATGTATTACAATGGTCGCCTTGAAGTTCTGAACATACAGCCAGGTCATCCTACGGATCTCACCTGTGCATATCGGATTTCTAAAACCGGTGAACACATGCTAATCAAAGAATGGAAAAAATGTTTGGACATTCGCAAGGAGGTTCTTGGAAGTAACATTAAGCGAAAGGCAAGAATTGGAGACAGGATAATCTCCATTCTCCATAATGGAGAGTCAGGGGCTATCTTGTTTTTTGCTATTTTACCTTAGAGAATATAGTAGGTCCTAAGAGAATGTAGTAGGTCCTATGAGGTACAATATGTTTATTATGTGATACAATGTGTTAGAGTTGATGATGAGGAGTACTTGTGATTACGACTAGTGACCAATTTGCTATGTGATGTCTCATTGATGAAAACGATGATCTTGAGGAGGTGTTATATGACGATGATGTAGTATGATGATAAGTTGTTAATGATATGATATGATATTTACTATACCATTGGGTGAAAGAACCGTGGATTAGTTTCAAGTGGATGTCCATCCACTTGAAACTAGTCCTGATTATTCACCTACTCATATGATGTAAAACAGTCTCTAAATTCCTGTTGTATGAAAAATTGAGTAAAGGTGTATGAAATACAACATGAAATAAAAAAGAAATAAAATACTAAATAATAGTAGTAGCGCGGGCAAGGAGGAGCGCTACTACTAATTACCAGCAGCGCTGCTCTGGAGAAGCGCTACTACTAGATCATTTTAGCAGCAGCGCGGGTCCAGGCGTGCTGCTGTAGCGCCTTATCAGTAGCGCTCCTGCCCGCGCTACTGATAGGCCTAAAACCCGTGCTGCTGCTAGGCTTTTCCCTAGTAGTGTACTACCACATATAATTCCACCCAAATTACTAAAACCCACAAATTAATCACTATGTATACCATTGCAAGAGCTAATCTAGCAATGAGAGATGAAAGGACAAAGTTGCTAACCTTTGTGATCATTTAAATGGATGCGGGGCCTTCAAATCTTGATAAAATTTGGGCAACATTTGTGATGAGCTCGAGAGGAAGGGAAGAACAGGGAAGAGAGGAAAGGGGGAAGAAGCGAGCTCGGGTGGACGAAGGGTTTATATAGGGCGACATTTAGTACCGGTTCGTGGCACGAACCGGTACTGAAGGTGCTGGAGGGGCCCCAGACTGACAACATCCTGCCACCACTCTCATTAGTACCGGTTCGTGGCATAAACCGGTGCTAAAAGTTAGGAAAGAACCGGTACTAATGAGAGCGGCCCGGCTAGCCGTTGGAACCGGCACTAATGGACACATTAGTGCCGGCTCAAATTCAAATCGGCACTAATGAGCTGAACATTTGACCCTTTTTCTACTAGTGATCAGTCCTCGGTGTACCTTATATGGGCTTGGTTGCACGACTACTTCTTTCACAACTAGGCCGGGCGTTGACTCCACCTGGGCAGAAGTTCTGTGTTTGCACCCGTGGCGATCGGTCCATCCACGACTACTGCTGCCAACTTCACCTTCTCGCCTCAGTGCTCGCCGATATCGGCGGGCCCGTGGACGATAGCACCCTGATGCTCGAGATGATTGACAGCCTCGGTGACAAGTGGGCGGTACAGGCGGCCATTCTGCAGTCCACCGTGTTGCTTCCTTCGTTCGCCCAGGCGCGTTCTCGTTTGGTCCTCGGCGAGCTCGTGCTTGACAAGCGCACCCTCATTGCTGGCACCCAGGTGTTCACCATCCACACCAACCGCGGCGCTCGCGGCCGTGGTGCGCTAGGATTGCGGCCGCGACCGTCCGCCCTACTGTGGTGGTGACTGAGCGGCGGCCAACTCAACATGCACTACGTTGGTGACTGTAGTCATGGCGGCCGTGGCCGTGACGGTGGGGGTCGACACGACGCGCTAGGAGGACATTGGTATCACCCTTGGTTCGCCTACTTCACCCCATGGGGTGCGGCTTTCCCTCCGCCTTGAGCGCCCTGGATCCCCCCAAACTCAGTCGGCGTTCTGAGGCCGCGACGGGATGCGCCGACGCAAGTGTACCGAGTCCTGCACCTCCTGCGCGGTGTACTGCCCCGTTGTATGCATGGGATGTCAATGCCATGCTGCGCAGCACGCCCAACTAGGGCGCTGTGTTTCCTCTGGCGCCGGAGTGGATAGTGGTCACTGGTGCAGCCTCCCATGTCACCGAGGATTCAGGTAGCCTTTCCTTGTCTCGTTTTTCATTAGCGCCTAATTCCCATCACATTATAGTACATAATGGGGCCTGCCTTTTTGTTGTTGCCATCGGTAGTGCTCTCCTCCCTCCTTATCCTTTTATCTTACCAAAATTCTTCTCTCTCTTAATATTGTTATTAAGAATCTTATCTCTATATGACAATTTAGTCTCACCTGCAGCTCTACCATTCGTCCTTGCAATATCCGGTCGCTTACGGTGATGCGGATTGGGCTGGGTGTCCGGAACTCCGGATACAAGGTGATCCACATCTGGCTTCTGTGTGTTCTAGGGCACGAACTTGGTGTCGTGCTCATCGAAGCGCCAGCACACCGTCTTGCGGTCTAGTGCGGCGCGCCGTCGCCAAATGCATCGCCGAATCATGCTGGCATCGTCGACTTCTCACTGAGCTTTGTCTTCCAACCCGCCGAGCGACCACTATTTGCCGTGATAATGTGAGTGCTATGTACCTCTCTACTAATCTCGTACAACATCAGAGGACTGGTGATGGATCTCCAGTTTATGTGGGATCGCTTTGTTCTCGATGAAACCAAGGTGCTCCATGTTCCAACATCATCGCAGCTTGCCCACATCTTCGCCAAGGGGTTACCTGCCTCTGTTTTCTGTGACATCTTCACAAGCATGCGCCAGCACTGTGCACCCTCGATGAGCTGGTAGGTTCTTCCTTCTTTCTTTGTGCACGGCTGCAGAGTATGAGAAATGCTTTCGGGGCAGCATCGGGAATGATTTCGAGTTATGAAAATTGTAATGGGCTTTGTGCTTTCACCTAAAATAGTATCATTCAAAATATATTTCTTTTTCATACAGAAAGACTTCACCACGTTTAACTTCTGAAGCCATAGCCGTTAACACCACACAGTATAGCCTAAAGCATGCATTTCCAAATACCATGTCACTAGATGAAACATAATTAACTTATTTGAGTTTAGCATCCACAATCAAGTCATGCTAAATTCGGATGGTTCCAATCAAAGGCAAACTAGAAAAATTGTACTTCATTGGTTTCTCTTCATTCCTCAGCTGAACCTTCTGGAGTCCTCTTATTCTGAACCACTTGCAACAATTTTACTATGTAAACAAGCCAGGAGTTTGGTGTTATTTTTTCATGCTTCTTATCACCATAGCTGAGAGGAAAAGAAAAATTATCAATTTGTCTTCCCACCATATGCGCATATCGAGATGACAAAGTGTTTTTTAAGGGATAGATGACAAGGTTATGAGACGCTTAATTACCCAAGAGCGGGGGGGATGGTCAGCTTCCTTTGTTCGCCGACTCTCATACCTGTCAAATATCAGATGGACTGTAATTAGTTTCTTAAATAGAAAATGTAAAATTCTTTTTATTATTTGAGATTTTCAAGATTATGACCTTCGATCCCTAGCTCCCATCCGCGAATCACTTGTTTGGCTCCTGTAGTCGATAGCAAACTGGTGACCTCATTATGCAAGGATTAAAAAGATGTAACAAGAGTTTCTGAGCTTAGTTTTATCAATCTTTTACCAAGCTTGAACTGGTAGTGGTAGCCATGGTCGATAAATTTCCCATCCTTTGAGTAACCAATATATTCGACTTTCACCTTCACAAACACAAGGTTTGGATTAACTTGTGAACTGGTTTTACGAGCAGAGGATCGATATCACATGAGGTGCTACTAAATCATTGTTAATACTACTCATGCAAGTTGAGGATAGCACATACATTACTACCCAGAGTAGCAATCTGGGCACCAGCTTGTCCCTCAATGATGCATTCTATTCCTAATTTGTCGCTCTCTTTATGTTCCAAATTTGTCTCCTTCTCGTCATCGTCGTCACTGTCTTCAAGATATACAATATCTTCTGGTACACCACTGGCCTTCCCAACAACTATCACAATGGAAAAGGAAAGTACATTATATGTTAAAAACAAAATTACGTTTGCATGCACGCAGTGTGTGTGTGTGTGTGTGTGTGTGTGTGTGTGTAAAAATAATAGAAAGGAAATTAAACCATTATTTTAGGAAATAAAAAAGTTAGATTTGATATTGTGTAGACACATACATTTGTTTTTGTCACGAGATGGAGAAGTTGTAACATATATCTTCTTGCTTCCGTCATCCCTGTTTTTGGCAGCATTACGAATAGAAGTTAGCAATCCAAGTTTTTGGTGGCACATACGGGTAAAGATGAAAAAGGAGAATGCTACAACTCTTCATGGTTGGTCTCCTACTTAGTGTCTTCGCAAGTTTTTCCCACTTTGTCCTCATGGACATTCTTTCCATGCGCTGCTTTCTGGTGGTTCCTGCTTCTACATGTTCAAACAAAAATAAAAATGTTCAATGCACAACAAGGATCATAATTGAGTTATATATACAGGATGAAAAAGATGATATACCTGTCCAAGATCTCTTGATCATACTTCCGTTTTCGAGTGAATTTCTTTTAGTAGTGCAAGTGTTGGGATTCGTAAGGATGTAATATCCTGACAAATAAATCGAGCTTTGGCCTTTAGCAGAGAAGGTAATATTCACATCCTCCTCTAACTCAATCTCCAGCCGATGCATGGGATGGTTTGAAGGATTCAACACACAAAGCACTGCCCGCCTCTCTTCGCCAGCATTGCTTTCGAGGATGCTCCAACCAGAAGTATTAAGGTCACCTAGTGTCGCCTAAACGAATTGATTAAACCGTCAGAATGAAATAATGTTTGGGGAAGACCTTGCCGTTTATTTTTCTCCCAGAATGTGTAGCATCAAATTAAAATAATTATGTATTGTGAAAGTGTATCATGAACACAGTAACGCCAATTCAATATGGTTAACACTAACAATTCTTTAATGCATGCCCAAACCAAGAATTTTCTGACTGCACTGCACGAGCAATCAGTTTATAATATGACATGAAAGGAGGCATCTGTAATCTGCAACAAGTGTCATATACTACAATGTACGGAGTGAGACCAATGTTTAGAGCATCTATACTGAAATTCTAGCCCTTCAACTAAATTCTATCCGCCACCACTGCCAAGCCTCTCATTGTATGAGGAACCCGAGGTTGTGGCTTCTCGGCATTGCTCACGGGTTGCTTGCCAATAATGGGCCGGCTCATCATAAGAGAGGGGCCAACCAACATGGACACGCAGAAATTGCATTATTAGAGGATCAGCTTTCCCTGTGAACATGACGTATTGATGCCTAGTCTTCAGAAAGAATAGCTTCACAGGCCTCAGTGTCGTAAAGGAGGTATCAATATTGACAGAATGATGAGTTAATGAGTTAAAATGATAATAAATGAGTGCAACAATGACAGACCAAGTGACTTTTCGACATTACTTAATTGGTAATTATGTATACCTGGGTGATCCGGAGGCGGCGGTGGGATAGGGAGAATTGGTGAACGTAGTCCTCCCCGGCCTTCACCTCCGCTCCTGTCGTGCATGCATCCACATCCTATCTTAGTTAATTCGCTAGGAGAAACAATGTGCACGCATGCATGCGCATGTCGATAACATCTGATAATGATTAATTAGGCAAAGTACTAAAAGAATGGTGGATCAATCATGATACGTACCCCATAATGCCATGGATCGAGATGTCCCTTGCGGTGTATTTCTCTTCTCTGGCGTGGGTGGGTTGCGTTAATATATTAGTACACACACGATTATATACATGTGTGCATAGATATACATGGTAAGAAAGCAAGCATATATATAGACAGAAACCTCAGTCCAATGTAAAAAATTTTGATCAAATCATATGCTGACATGTAAGGACCACATGCATGCCTTGTTATACATATACTGTACATGCCTACATTAGTCAGGTCTCGCACACAATTTTTTTTAACAAAGGCTCAAAAAGAGACTTTGAATTGTAGAGCAACATTACAACATAACACACACGGAAACTGCAAAAGATGAAAATTGTAGAGCTGCTAAACCATGGAGTTGCCCTACAAACTCAAACTTTGAATAGATAGACTAGAGCAGCCTCGTGGAGAAATCCAATCTTCAGAAGACACACTCGCCGGCGACACTGGCAAGGTAGGACTTAGATTTCATTCCTCCTTGTCCCTCGACGAAGGAGGACCCTACACCGTCATTGAGGCCTGTGGGCGCCGCACCGTCGGTCAGAAGGATGTACTCACTATAAATCTAAGAGCGACATGGGGCTACAAGAACACCAACACTAGCCAACCGGACGTCCCAGCCTCGACGCACTAGCCACACAATGAAAGAATACATGATCTAGCCCGCCGCAGGTCTAGCCAAGATGGGTAACCTGCAGGAAGAGGAGACAAGAAGCAGCCTGTTGAGGTTAGGTCAACGAGGTCGACCAATTTTTTTCCCAATCTGGGTCTATCAAGACAAGACCGTGCCGGCAGCAGATTCGGCAACTAGAAGTCTCTGACGTCTAGTTCTAGAAAAGAAGTGGGCCGATGGGGAAAGAGTTAGCACGTCTTCCGGTCCAGCATGTGCCACATGCTAGGGGGGCCCACGGGTTCCTCCACTGCTATCCTCGCACAAGAGGCTGCCCCTAGCGAAATGGCAGAGTCGCTGCACCACCTGAGTCCACCGCGCCGGCGCATCTAAAGCCCTCCAGCCAAGGAGCGAAGCTCCCAAGGCCTCGCCGCTGTTTGCAATAATTTTTTCCTGATGTATCTGCATATTGGTTTTGAGTTTTAGATGGTCTAGGGTGATTGTACGCTGGCAAGATGTACGTGCCATGCGTATGCAAACGGAGTCGTCGGCACGTTCCATTGTGCAGGGTGAGATGCTATTGCCGTGCGAGGTGGCGGACATGCAAGATGCCCAATGCCGTGTGAAGCGGTTGCACGAGGATAAGAACCAGCGCCATCAGGACTCCAGCCGAGTGGATTGGCAAGTTTGTTGTGGCCTTGAGAAGAGGTCCTAGCATTAGATGTGGTCAAGTTTCTTAGCTGCTTGTCCAGATCGTGTAGCTGTTGAGAGGACGCTGCGCAAGTATGAGACATGGGAGCGCATGTAGACACGTAACTAGATTAGTTAGTGCATGGATTAGTTGGTCAGTGGCCGGACGTAGAGGTCGGTGAATGGCGTGCATTCATGGCACCAGTACTTGTGTCTTTATATATATATGTGACAAATTGAGTAATGAAAATGTGAGGCCGTGAGGACTGAAGAGGAAAGGAGAAGAAAATGTAGTATATGTGTTCTCACCGGGAGTAAGTGGCAAAGCCATTTTTCTCCATGGTGAAGTGTGAGTACGTGTGAGTTTCTTCCCAGGTGTGTGTGTTCATGAGAGAAGAAGAAAGAGTTGTGTGAAGCACCATCGGAAGAAGAAACGGCGCTGCCAGGAGGCAGCACCAACAGCCGCCACCATTATCGACTGCCACGCGGCCTTGCCTGCAGCTGCCTGTCATGATGGTGAGACAAGAGGGCGTGGAAGCACGGCGGAAACCCTACTCGCCCGCCATGGACAACGAGAGGGCCTCTTTCTGAGTTCCCTCGCACAATCATACACTGCCTATTTTATGTTCCTACGCTAGAACACATGTGAACTTATTTTCCGAGAAATAGATCGGAGCAAAATCACATGTACATTAAGCTTAATTTGGGTTTGCTGATTTGTCTTGTGCCATGTTGAACTTATTTTATGACAACTTGTTTATTTTATAACCTGCTATAGAAAAATAAACACACTACCAACATACATAAGTTGGTTAGCCAAACGAACAATAGACAAAAGCTGGATTATCATTGCCAAATGCAGCCTAAAACATCATACTAGATTTCTTTGAACATGATTCAAGAGAATAGGTAACCTCTCCACCATTATCAAAAAAGGCTTTCGCCCCGTTTTATATATAAAGCAAGCCATCGAGCCACAAACACCCGAAAAGAGTTCACAACACAAATGCACACACGCACACATAGGACAAAGTAGTACAGACATCGAGGACCACGGTAAGGAGGGTTCTGCTGAGGGCACAACTCAACAAGCCCTAAAGAGAAGAAACACAAAATGCGAAGGTTTGTGTGTAGACTTTCCTCTTTCCAGGATCAAGTAATGCGGTAGCTTTGACAACATATTGTTCATTAGGTTGATCCTCTGGTGTTAGCAGTTTGTCTTAGATTATGATGCACAAAAATGATGTCATTTACATATATAGGCAGGGGTGGAGCCGGGATTTCGGTACAGGGGTTGCCAATTGCAATTAAAACAGAACGTTCTCTAGAGTGAAATTATAGCTGACCTAATGCTATTAGTTTGTCACTTTGGCCCTATAAAAGTATCATTATATTGTACTTGTCTAAATTTATCTCTACGTACGATTGCCATTATAAAAGTGTATAATAATTTTATCCGAAGAGAACTTAGGTGCTGATTTCTGTCAATGAATATTATGATGCAATTCCAAAGCAAGTTGTCCTAAAAAAAAAGCTGTCTCTCCTTTACCAGCGCTGAGAAAATAAATTAATCTTCAGTGTATTGCATTGGGGCGCTTTTCTATTCACAGCTGATGAACCCTTTTTTTCAAGATCGAGGAATTGCTGGCATTTCATGGATCATTAGAAGGGAGCAACACAGCCAAAAGTTCAGAACTAGCTAGCATGATCGCAACACAAGCAAAGGAATCAAGATCTGGTGTATAATTTCAGGCACGTAGATTAACTAGAATATGAGGGATACTATATGATTTCGACATGTGCAAGCAGTAAAATCACTTTCAGAATAATTAGCATCACAACAATAATTGAGAGAAATTTGTACTATAATCAGTTAATCGCTATTGCTACCGCTAACCTTGGCGTTGGGTGGACAACCTGAAGATCGCTCGTCGCGACACAGGCACTTCAATCTGACCACGAGCAGAGAGGGTTTGAGGCGGCGGTAGATGGTTTTAGAGGCGCAGCGCTAATCACACGCGTTAATGATGGGAGAGGCCAATTACACCAGGGTTCTCCTAGAAGGCAGTAGATATGTTTTGTGGAAACGAGTATCTCTATCACCGCGCGCTAATTATGGGCGTGGTACGATTTGCCTGCTAGGTATATGGTAATAATTAATCACATTTCTCTATCATATCACGGCTTGCCGTAGGTGGTCCAAGAGTATCTTGGGCGTCCAAAGTTGAGCAGACAATAGATTTCACTCATTCATTCGTTTTCCATTTTTACTTTACCTTTTGGCTCCGACGTGCACGTGCACACATCCATCCAATTAACCTCGGCATTGGACGCTCCATTTTTTTCTTTTTAAGATCATTGGCCGCTCCATTCATACCTACTCCTAGGGCATTTGTAACCTATACCTTATAACCGACTAGAGGAGTAAAACTGTTTTACTCCTCTACCTGGCGCCTAGTCGATCCCTAATCCGCCGTAAGAGAGTAAAATTTTACTCCGGCCCCAACTTTATCCTTAAATATACTCCACCGCTCAACGGCCGGGTAAAAGTTGCGTCTCTCCCTCGCGTCGCCCCCCGCCCCTGCAAATTTGCCGACGCGACTCCCGGCGACCGCCCGCTGACCCCGTCGTTACCTCGTTGTCTCCCTTACCCCTGCCGCCCTTCTGCCCGACGTTGAGCCCGTTCGGCCCTTGTCGCCGTCGCCGGAATCAAAGTGAAACGCCGCCGCCGTCTCCATTATTGATTCATCGGATTGCTTTGTTACTTCTTCTTTTCTCTCGGCCGCCGCATCTCACCTTGCTTGCACACCGCTGCAGGTCATTCCCTCTCCCACCACCACCGCATCGCAAGTGTTAGACGAGTTGCCAAGGTGAGTTTTGTTTGTTCATTTCTTTGTGAACCGAGCTGTTTGAATTGTAGATGAACAGGTTGAGGGAAATGATCTTGGAGGACTCGTCGTCATCCGAAGAGGAAGAAGACGACGATGACTTTCACACCATTTTAGGCATGATTTTTAATGATGATGTTCTGCGGTAGGAGATGACAACAGTTTGGCCGCATACACATCAATCGTGATAGAGCGGAGAGTCATGCCAAGATCATGAGAAGCTACTTTGACCCAAAGCCAACCTATCGAGAGAAGTACTTTCGCACAAAAGACTTTTTCTGACCATTGCAAAAGTCGTTGCGCGAGATGATGACCGGTTTAAGCTCGGAGAAATGCATGTGGAGAGATAAGTGCAAGCCCTCTGATGAAGTGCATTGTGGTTGTTCGAGTCTTGGCATATGGGTGTTCGGCCGATGCAATCGATGACTATGTCCGCATTGGTGAAGACACAAGCCTTGAGGATGTTCGAAGGTTCACTAAAGCAATGATCGTTATCTTTGGCCCACAGTACTTGAGAGCACCAACCAAGGAAGACACCCAAAGACTGATGAATGATGACTGAAAGTGAAGCAAGAGGATGGCCAGGATGCTTGGATCACTTGACTGTATGCACTAGACATAAAAGAATTGTCCTGCGGGGTGGAAGGGTACAAAGGCCACTGGAACGATCCAACGATCATTCTTGAGGTAGTTGCATCGAAGGATTTTTGGATATGACATCCATTTTTTGGTTTGCATGGCTCTCGCAATGAATTGAATGTGTTGTCTAGATCACCACTGTTTTCTAGGCTTATTACAGGTGAAACTCTTTGATGGTGTCCTGGATTGGGGGGTGCTAACATAGTCGGTTCATGTTCCTCGGATTGGGCCGATGGGCCCTCATTCGTGATCAAGATGGACTCTGGAGGCCGTACGCTGGAGGCCTGATCAATACCACCTCTACCAAACACTTGAGGAATACTCCAAGATCTCTCCTGCTACCTTGCTCCTAAATACCAACCTTGTAACCGTAAATACCCTCATTGGTGTGTATATAAGCCAAAGGGTTTAGCCCGTAGACGGGAGATCAATGCAATATCATTCACCTAGCCCTAGAGTTAGAACACACATTACTATATCGAGGTAGATCAACTCTGTATTCGATACGTCTCCATCAATATAAACAAAGAGCAGGATGTAGGGTTTTACCGCCATCAAGAGGGCCGGAACCTGGGTAAACATCATCTCCCTTGTCCCTATTACCATTGATCCGAGATCCACAGCTCGGGACCCCCTACCCCAAGGTCTACTAGTTTTGACACCCAGACTGTGCTTTCATTGAGAGTTCTGTTGTGTGATTGGCAGAAGGATCGATGGGATCATCGGTTAACAACCCTAAGATTGTAGGGTTGACCTTCACACCCGAAGCATCGACCATGAAGATGCCTCCACACAAATTGGAGGCAAAGTATGACCCCTCTTCAGCTCCTGCGGGGGATTCCCCTAAGGAGGAGGGGCTAAGGTATTTTTTGGAAAGCGAGTCAGACAGCAGCCTGCTAGAGGTGGGCGAGAGGGCTGATATCCGAATCAACACGGTCAGACCAACGGCCACTGATTCGACATTGGATGAGGATAATAGGGTCTCAGGCCCATGATCTTTAGAGATCGGAACTCATTCACTCACCTCTCATGTGGAGTATCTC
The DNA here is from genome assembly GCA_021605205.1 of Aegilops longissima. Classification (NCBI taxonomy): domain Eukaryota; kingdom Viridiplantae; phylum Streptophyta; class Magnoliopsida; order Poales; family Poaceae; genus Aegilops; species Aegilops longissima. The sequence continues at coordinate 2,922,929 of CM038680.1, read as the reverse complement.
CCAAGTAACACCAGCCCACCCGATGTCTAGGTTCTAGCCTATGTACAACAGCTCCCACATGAATCGATAAGGCACTTCTGGGCTAGGTTCTCGTCTGTTAAAGACAAGATATCGGACTACCAGGACTCTGACATAATCATAGCCTTCCAGCGTGGATGCAAGGACAAAGGAGCTTCGAAGGCCCCCGGAAATTACCTAGTGGCACGATTTTGCACCATTGAAGACGCATGGCTGGCCGAGGAGAACACGGACTCAATCTGTGAAGACTACCCGGAATGCGATCAGTCGGCACCTCGACGCGAACCTCGCAAACGGAACACCCCGGGTGATCGACCTTGGAACAAGAAGAAAAGCTCCGGTCACCCGAGGACATCTCTGGATGGCTTTCTGAATAAACCATGCTCGATCCACGCCATTCTGATTAACTCATGCCCGACTCACAGCCTTCGCGACAGTTGGGTGTTGAGGCAGGTGGCTAAAGGGGGGCCCGCCCTCCTAGCGGGTACCTCCTGCCACCTTGAGCAGACCTCAGAAGAAGATAAGATACTAATGATCTACGAGACATTCACGTCCAACAACCGGCGCAAACAGGCCTCGCAGGAAATCAATTCTGTCCGGCAGGTGCCATCTCGGGGCGCATGGATAGACACACCAATATGTTGGGGAACGTAGCAGAAATTCAAAATTTTCCTACGTGTCACCAAGATCTATCTATGGAGAAACCAGCAACGAGGGGAAGGAGAGTGCATCTACATACCCTTGTAGATCGCTAAGCGGAAGCGTTCAAGAGAACGGGGTTGAAGGAGTCGTACTCGTCGTGATCCAAATCACCGGAGATCCTAGTGCGAGCAGACGGCACCTCCGCGTTCAACACACGTACAGCCGGTGACGTCTCCCATGCCTTGATCCAGCAAGGAGAGAGGGAGAGGTTGAGGAAGACTCCATCCAGCAGCAGCCCAACGGTGTGGTGGTGGTGGAGGAGCGTGGCAATCCTGCAGGGCTTCGCCAAGCACCGCGGGAGAGGAGTTCTTGGGAGAGGGGGAGGCCTGCGCCAGAACTTGGGTGCGGCTGCCCTCCCACCCCCCACATATATATAGAGGCAAGGGAGAGGGGGGCCGGCACCCTCAGATCCAATCTGAGGAGGGGGCGGCGGCCAGGGGGGTTGCCTTGCCCCCCAAGGCAAGGGGGCGCCCCGTTTTAGGGTTTCCCCCAAGCCCTAGGCGCCTTGGGCCTTGGTGGGGGGGGGGGGGCGCACCAGCCCACCTGGGGCTTGTCCCCTCCCGCACTTGGCCCATGCAGCCCTCCGGGGCCGGTGGCCCCACTTGGTGGACCCCCGGGACCCTCCCGGTGGTCCCGGTACGTTACCGATAACACCCGAAACTTTTCCAGTGACCAAAACAGGACTTCCCATATATAAATCTTTACCTCCGGACCATTCCGGAACTCCTCGTGATGTCCGGGATCTCATCCGGGACTCTGAACAACATTCGGTAACCACATACAAACTTCCTTTATAACCCTAGTGTCATCGAACCTTAAGTGTGTAGACCCTACGGGTTCGGGAACCATGCAGACATGACCGAGACGTTCTCTGGTCAATAACCAACAGCGGGATCTGGATATGCATTTTGGCTCCCACATGTTCCACGATGATCTCATCGGATGAACCACGATGTCAAGGACTCAATCAATCCCGTATACAATTCCCTTTGTCTAGCGGTATTGTACTTGCCCGACATTCAATCGTCGGTATGTCGATACCTTGTTCAATCTCGTTACCGGCAAGTCTCTTTACTCGTTCCGTAACACATCATCCCGTGATCAACCCCTTGGTCTCATTGTGCACATTATGATGATGTCCTACTGAGTGGGCCCAGAGATACCTCTCCGTCACACGGAGTGACAAATCCCAGCCTCGATCCGTGCCAACCCAACAGACACTTTCGGAGATACCTGTAGTGCACCTTTATAGCCACCCAGTTACGTTGTGACGTTTGGTACACCCAGAGCATTCCTACGGTATCCGGGAGTAGCACAATCTCATGGTCTAAGGAAATGATACTTGACATTATAAAAGCTTTAGCATATGAACTACGATCTTTGTGCTAGGCTTAGGATTGGGTCTTGTCCATCACATCATTCTCCTAATGATGTGATCCCGTTATCAACGACATCCAATGTCCATGGTCAGGAAACCGTAACCATCTATTGATCAACGAGCTAGTCAACTAGAGGCTTACTATGGACATGGTGTTGTCTATGTATCCACACATGTATCTGAGTTTCCTGTCAATACAATTATAGCATGGATAATAAACGATTATCATGAACAAGGAAATATAATAATAACTAATTTATTATTGCCTCTAGGGCATATTTCCAACAGTCTCCCACTTGCACTAGAGTCAATAATCTAGTTCACATCGCCATGTGATTAACACTCACAGGTCACATCGCCATGTGACCAACATCCAAAGAGTTTACTAGTGTCACTAAACTAGTTCACATCATCATGTGATTAAGACTCAATGAGTTACGGGGTTTGATCATGTTTTGCTTGTGAGAGGGTTTTTGTCAGCGGTGCGCAACATTCAGATTCGTATGTACTTCGCAAATCTCTAGGTCATATTCTAAATGCTGCTTCCACGCTCCACTTGGAGCTATTCCAAATGGTTGCTCCACTATACGTATCCGGTTTGCTACTCAGAGTCACTCGGATAGGTGTTAAAGCTTGCATCGACGTAACCCTTTGCGCCGAACTCTTTATCACCTCCATAATCGAGAAACATTTCCTTATTCCTCTAAGGATAATTTTGACCGCTGTCCAATGATCCGTTCCTGGATCATTCTTGTACCCCATGACTGACTCATGGCAAGGCACACTTCCGATGCGGTACACAACATAGCATACTACAGAGCCTATGTCTGAAGCATAGGGGACGACCTTCGTCCTTTCTCTCTCTTCTGCCGTGGTCGAGCTTTAACTCTTAACTTCATACCTTACAACTTAGGCAAGAACTCCTTCTTTGACTGATCCATCTTGAACACCTTCAAGATCATGTCAAGGTATGTGCTCATTTGAAAGTACTATTAAGCATTTTCATCTATCTTATAGATCTTGATGCTTATTGTTCAAGTAGCCTAATCCAGGTTTTTCATTGAAAAACACTTTTCAAACAACCCTATATGCTTTCCAGAAATTCTACATCATTTCTGATCAACAATATGTCAACAACATATACTCATCAGAAATTCTATAGTGCTCCCACTCACTTCTTTGGAAATACAAGTTTCTCATAAACTTTGTATAAATCCAAAATCTTTGATCATCTCATCAAAGCGCACATTCCAACTCCGAGATGCTTACTCCAGTCCTTAGTAGGATCGCTGGAGCCAGCATACCTTTTAGCATCCTTAGGATCGACAAAACCTTTCTAATTGTATCACATACAACCTTTCCTTACGAAAACTGGTAAGGAAACTCGTTTTGACATCCATCTGCCAGATTTCATAAATGCAGCAAATGCTAACATGATTCCGACAGACTTAAGCATCGCTACGGATGAGAAAATCTCATCGTAGTCAACTCCTTGAACTTGTGAAAAACTCTTCGCCACATGTCGAGCTTCATATACGGTGGCATTACCGTCCACGTCCGTCTTCTTCTTAAAGATCCATTTATCTCAATGGCTTGCCGATCATCGGGCAAGTCCACAAAAGTACATGCTTTGTTTTGATACATGGATCCTATCTCGGATTTCATGGCTACTAAACATTTGTCAGAATTTGGGCCCACCATCGCTTCTCCATAGCTCGTAGGTTCATTGTTGTCTAGCAACATGACCTTCAAGACAGGATTACTGTACCACTCTGAAGTAGTACGCATCCTTTGTTGGGGAACGTAGTAACTTCAAAAAAATTCCTACGCACACGCAAGACCATGGTGATGGCATAGCAACGAGAGGAGAGTGTACGTCCACGCCCTCGTGAGACCGAAAGCGAAGCGTTATAACAACGCTGTTGATGTAGTTATGCGTCTTCACGATCCGACCGATCCAAGCACCGAGCGTCGGCACCTCCGAGTTACGCACACGTTCAGCTCGATGGCGATCCCGGACTCGATCCAGCAAAGTGTCGGGGATGAGTTCCGTCGACCGACGGCGTGGTGACGATGATGATGCTCCACCGGCGCAGGGCTTCGCCTAAGCTCGCGACGATATGACTTCTCCGGCGCAGGCTTCGCCTAAGCTCATGACGATATGACCGAAGTGGAATATGGTGGAGGGGCACCGACACGGCTAAGGAACGATCCGTAGATCAACTTGTGTGCAGGGTGCCCCTGCCCCGTATATAAAGGAGCAAGGGGTGCGGCCAGCCCAAGAAGGCGCTGGAGAGTCCTACTCCCACGGGAGTAGGACCCCCTTCCTAGTTGGAATAGGATTGGGGGAGGGAAGAGGGAAGGCGCGCCCCCTCTCCTTGTCCTATTCGGACTAGAGGGGGAGGGGGCGCTTGCCTGCCCCTGGCGGCCCTTCCTCTTCTCCCTATGGCCCATTAAGGCCCATTGACCCCGGGGTTCCGTAACCCCGGTGTTCAAATAACTTCCTGTTTTCATCCGGAACCTTTCCAAGTCCAAACATAGGCTTCCAATATATCAATCTTTATGTCTCGACCATTTGAGACTCCTCGTCATGTCCGTGATCACATCGGGACTCGAACAACCTTCGGTACATCAAAACTTATAAACTCATAATGAACTGTCATCGAAGCGTTAAGCGTGCGGACCCTACGGGTTCGAGAACTATGTAGACATGACCTAGAACCATTCTCGGTCAATAACCAATAGCGGAACCTGGATGCCCATATTGGTTCCTACATATTCTCGAAGATCTTTATCGGTCAAACCGCATAACGATATCGTTGTTCCTTTTGTCATCGGTATGTTACTTACCCGAGATTCGATCGTCGGTATCCAATACCTAGTTCAATCTAGTTCTTGGTAAGTCTCTTTACTCGTTCGTAATACATCATCTCACAACTAACTCATTAGTTGTAATGCTTGCAAGGCTTATGTGATGTGTATTACCGAGAAGGCCCAGAGATACCTCTCCAGACAATCGGAGTGACAAAACCTAATCTCGAAATCGCCAACCCAACAAGTACCTTGGGAGACACCTGTAGTACTCCTTTATAATCACCCGATTACGTTGTGACGTTTGGTAGCACCAAAGTGTTCCTCCGTAAGCGGAGTTGCATAATCTCATAGTTACAGGAACATGTATAGGTCATGAAGAAAGCAATAGCAATATACTAAGCGATCAAGTGCTAAGCTAACGGAATGGGTCATGTCAATCACATCATTCTCCTAATGATGTGATCCCATTAATCAAATGACAACACATGTCTATGGTTAGGAAACATAACCATCTTGATTAATGAGCTAGTCTAGTAGAGGCATACTAGTGACTATCTGTTTGTCTATGTATTCACACATGTATTATGTTTCCGGTTAATACAATTCTAGCATGAATAATAAACATTTATCATGATATAAGGAAATAAATAATAACTTTATTATTGCCTCTAGGGCATATTTCCTTCATCCTTGTCACCCTACGAGGTATGGTAGTGACTTTATCTGAAACTTCATGATCACTATCATAAGCTTCTACTTCAATTGGTGTAGGCGCCACAGGAACAACTTCCTGTGCCCTGCTACCCAATAGTTGAAGGGACGGTTCAGTAACCTCATCAAGTCTCCACCATTCTCCCACTCAATTCTTTCGAGAGAAACTTTTCCTCGAGAAAGGACCCGTTTCTAGAAACAATCACTTTTGCTTCCGGATCTGAATTAGGAGGTATACCCAACCATTTTGGGTATCCTATGAAGATGCATTTATCCGTTTTGGGTTCGAGCTTATCACGATGAAACTTTTTCACATAAGCGTCGCAGCCCCAAACTTTCAAGAAACGACAGCTTAGGTTTCCCTAAACCATAGTTCTCACGGTGTCATCTCAACGGAATTACGTGGTGCCCTATTAAAGTGAGTGCGGTTGTCTCTAATGCCTAACCCATGAACGATAGTGGTAATTCGATAAGAGACATCATGGTACGTACCATATCCAATAGGGTGCAACTATGATGTTCGGACACACCATCACACTATGGTGTTCCAGGCAGTATTAATTGTGAAACATTTCCACAATGTCTTAGTTGCGTGCCAAAGCTCGTAACTCAGATACTCATCTCTATGATCGTATCATAGACATTTTATCCTCTTGTCACAATGATCTTCAACTTCACTCTGAAATTACTTGAACCATTCAATAATTCAGACTTGTGTTTCATCAAGTAAATATACTCAACATCTACTCGAATCATCTCGTGAAGTAAGAACATAACGATATTCCTTTGCATGCCTTAGCACTCATTGGACTGCACACATCAAAATGTGTTATTTCCAACAAGTTGCTATCTTGTTCCATCTTCTTTGAAAGCGAGGCTTTTCAGTCATCTTGCCCATGTGGTATGATTTGAATATCTCAAGTGATTCAAAATCAATTGAGTCCAACGATCCATCTGCATGGAGTTTCTTCATGCGTATACACCAATAGACATGGTTCACATGTCTCAAACTTTTCAAAAGCAGTGAGTCAAAGATCCATCAACATGGAGCTTCTTCATGCGTTTTATACCAATATGACTTACATGGCAGTGCCACAAGTAAGTGGTACCATCATTACTATCTTATATCTTTTGGCATGAAAATGTGTATTACTGTGATCGAGATTCAATAAACCATTCCTTTAGGTGCAAGACCATTGAAGGTATTATTCAAATAAATAGAGTAACCATTATTCTCCTTAAAAGAATAACCGTATTGCGATAGACATAATCCAATCATGTCTATGCTCAACGCAAACACCAAATGAGAATTATTCTGGTTTAATACTAATCTTGATGGTAGAGGGAGCGTGCGATGTTTGATCACATCAAACTTGGAAACACTTCCAACACATATCGTCAGCTCACCTTTAGCTAGTCGCCGTTTATTCCGTAGCTTTTATTTCGAGTCACTAACACTTAGCAACCGAACCGGTATCTAATACCCTGGTGCTTCTAGGAGTACTAGTAAAGTACACATTAACATAATGTATATCCAATATACTTCTATCGACCTTGCCAGCCTTCTCATCTGCCAAGTATCTAGGGTAGTTCTGCTTCAGTGTCCGTTCCCTCATTACAGAAGCACTTAGTCTCGGGTTTGGGTTTAACCTTGGGTTTCTTCACTAGAGCGGCAACTAATTTGCCTTTTCATGAAGTATCCCTTCTTGCCCTTGCCCTTCTTGAAACAAGTGGTTTCAGTAACCATCAACAATTGATGCTCCTTCTTGACTTCTACTTTCACAGTGTCAAACATCGCAAATATTTCAAGGATCATCATATCTATCCTTGATATGTTATAGTTCATCACGAAGCTCTAGTAGCTTGGTGGCAATGTCTTTGGAGAAACATCACTATCTCATCTGGAAGATTAACTCCCACTCGATTCAAGTGATTGTTGTACCCAGACAATATGAGTACAAGCTCAACGATTGAGCTTTTCTCCCTTAGTTTGTAGGCTAAGAAAATCGTCAGAGGTCTTATACCTCTTAACGTGGGCACGAGCCTGAAATCCCAATTTCAGCCCTTGAAACATCTCATATGTTCCGCGACATTTCGAAAATGTCTTCGGTGCCTCAATTCTAAACCGTTTAACATTACTGAACTATCACGTAGTCATCAAAACGTGTATGTCAGATGTTCGCAACATCCATAGACGATGTTCGAGGTTCAGCACACCGAGCGTGCATTAAGGACATAAGCCTTCTACTGTCCGCATAATTGCTACTGTCAACTTTCAACTTATATTTTCTCTAGGAACATATCTAAAACAGTAGACTAGAGCGCGAGCTATGACATAATTTGCAAAGGGCTTTTGACTATGTTCAGGATAATTAAGTTCATCTAATGAACTCCCACTCAGATAGACATCCCTCTAGTCATCTAAGTGATTACATGATCCGAGTCAACTAGGCCGTGTCCGATCATCACGTGAGACGGACTAGTCATCATCGGTGAACATCTTCATGTTGATTGTATCCTCCATACGACTCATGCTCGACCTTTCGGTCTCTTGTGTTCCGAGGCCATGTCTGTACATGCTAGGCTCGTCAAGTTAACCTAAGTGTTTCGCGTGTGTAAATCTGGCTTACACCCATTGTATGTGAACGTAAGAATCTATCACACCCGATCATCACGTGGTGCTTGAAAGGACGAACTTTCATAGCAGTGCACAGATTAGGGGAACACTTTCTTGAAATTTTAATGAGGATCATCTTATTTACTACCATCGTTCTAAGCAAATAAGATGCATAAACATGATAAACATCACATGCAATCAAAAAGTGACATGATATGGCCAATATCATTTTGCTCCTTTTGATCTCCATCTTCGGGGCTCCATGATCATCATCGTCACCGGCATGACACCATGATCTCCATCATCGTGTCTCCGTGAAGTTGTCTCGCCAACTTATTACTTGTACTACTATGGCTACCGGTTAGCAATAAAGTAAAGTAATTACATGGCGTTGTTTAATGACACGCAGGTCATACAATAAATTAAGACAACTCCTATGGCTCCTGCCGGTTGTCATACTCATCGACATGCAAGTCGTGATTCCTATTACAAGAACATGATCAATCTCATACATCACATATCATTCATCACATTCTTCTTGGCCATATCACATCACATAGCATACCCTGCAAAAACAAGTTAGACGTCCTCTAATTGTTGTTTGCATGTTTTACGTGGCTGCTATGGGTTTCTAGCAAGAACGTTTCTTACCTACGCAAAACCACAACGTGATATGCCAATTGCCATTTACCCTTCAAAAGGACTGAGGGATTCCTGGACTAGGGGGTGTCCGGATAGCCGAACTATCATCACGGCCGAACTCCAAGACTATGAAGATACAAGATTGAAGACTTCGTCCCGTGTCCGGATGGGACTTTCCTTGGCGTGGAAGGCAAGCTTGGTGATAGGGATATGTAGATCTCCTACCATTGTAACCGACTCTGTGTAACCCTAACCTATCCGGTGTCTATATAAACTAGAGGGTTTTAGTCCGTAGGACGAACAACAATCATACCATAGGCTAGCTTCTAGGGTTTAGCCTCCTTGATCTCGTGGTAGATCTACTCTTGTACTACCCATATCATCAATATTAATCAAGTAGAAGTAGGGTATTACCTCCTTCGAGAGGGCCCGAACCTGGGTAAAAACATCATGTCCCTTGTCTCCTGTTACCATCCGCCTAGACGCACAGTTCGGGACCCCCTACCCGGGATCCGCCGGTTTTGACACCGACATTGGTGCTTTCATTGAGAGTTCCTCTGTGTCGTCACCGATAGGCCCGATGGCTCCTTCGGTCATCAACAACGACGCAGTCCAGGGTGAGACTTTTCTCCCAGGACAGATCTTCGTATTCGGCTGCTTTGCACTGCGAGCCAATTCACTTGGCCATCTGGAGCAGATCAAAAGCTACGCCCCTGTCCATCAGGTCAGATTTGGAAGTTTGAACTATACGGTCGATATCCGCGGAGACTTGATCTTCGACGGATTCGAGCCGCAGCCAAGCGTGCCGCATGACTGTCTCGATGGGCATGATCTAGCTCTGCAGCGAGCATTGCCACGAGGCCGCACCGACATCCGCTCCGACCCTTAATCTGGGCGGATTCCCGATCGAGGGCGAGTGGTTGGACACTGCCTCGGGGGCTACGATCTCTACGGCGATTGAGCCGAACTCCGTCCCTGTCCCTTGCAAAGACCTTGACTCCAGGGTGCCGGACTCCTCTCCGGACTCCGAACCCTCCGCGCCCCTGCCAATCGAATCCGATTGGGCGCCGGTCATGGAGTTCACTGCCGCGGACATCTTTCTTTTCGCCCTTCGCGACATCCTGAATTCACTAAAGTCTCTCTTTTTATCCGGAGAGCCCTGGCCGGACTATGGACAGGAAGGTTGGCATACGGACGACGAACAAATTCAACGCCCACCCACCACCCACTTTGTAGCCACTGTCGATGATTTAACCGACATGCTCGACTTCGACTCGAAGACATCGGCGGTATGGGCGGCGATGCGGAGGCGACCAAGACCCAGCGCCTACGGGGCACTAGAAGGCCACCTCGTCATACGACATATACATGGTGGACATCCCAAAAGATGGGAGCGGCGATGGAACAACGGAGGATGACCCTCCAAGAAGCAACGAAGCGCCCGGCGTCGTGGCGCCGCTCTAAATCCGCCACAATAAAAGCGGTGATTCCGCACGGAGATAATAACACCCGGATAGTGCGAAGACAACCCCCTCGGCAGGACTCGGCGCGAGGTAGGGAGAAGCAAGTCCGCACGACGGTCTGCGAAAAGGAGGTCGAGGGCGATAATTATGCCTCCATCCGAAGATGAGGCAAGCCTCGACGACGACGAATTTGTCGTGCCTGAGGATCCCGCCGAACAGGAGCATTTCAAACGCAGGCTTATAGCCACGGCAAGCAGCCTCAAGAAAAAGCAGCAACAACTTAGAGCTGACCAAGACCTGCTAGCTGACAGATGGACTGAAGTCCTTGCAGCCGAAGAGTATGAACTCGAACGCCCCTCCAAAAGCTACCCCAAACGCAGGCCGTTGCCTAGATTAGAGGAGGAAGCACCCAAGTCACAAGCGCACGACATGGCAGACCGGCCACCCCGTGGCCGCGACAGAGAAGCCTCTCGGCCCTCCGCTCAAGCCACACCCCGACGCCGCTCAAAAAGTACCAAGGCACGGGAAAACGCGCCGGACTTGCGAGATATATTGGAGGATAAGGCAAAACATACAAGATCGATCTACGGATCACGTGGGCGCCCAACGACGCGGGATGATTACCGTCGCGCCGGATACAGCAAACCCGGCCGGGCCGAACACAGTAGACAAAGCTCGTATGAGCTACGTCGTGATATAGCCCAATACAGAGGCGCCGCACACCCACTATGCTTCACAAATGAAGTAATGGATCATCAAATCCCCGAGGGCTTCAAACCCGTAAACATCGAATCATACGATGGTACCACAGATCCTGTGGTCTGGATCGAGGACTATCTCCTCCATATCCACATGGCCCGCGGTGATGATCTACATGCCATCAAATAACTCCCACTCAAGCTTAAAGGACCAGCTCGGCATTGGCTCAACAGCTTGCCAGAAGAATCAATTGGTTGTTGGGAGGACCTGGAAGCCGCATTCCTTGATAGCTTCCAGGGCACGTATGTGCGACCACCAGACGCCGATGACCTTAGCCACATAATTCAGCAGCCAGAAGAATCGGCCAGACAATTCTGGACACGGTTCCTCACAAAGAAAAATCAAATCGTTGACTGTCCGGATGAAGAGGCCCTTGCAGCCTTCAAACATAACATCCGCGACGAGTGGCTTGCCGAGGCACCTAGGACAGGAAAAGCGAAATCCATGGCAGCCCTCACAACACTCATGACCCGCTTTTGTGCGGGAGAGGACAGCTGGCTAGCTCGCAGCAACAACTTGGCCAAACACCCTGATAGTTCGGATACCAAGGACATCAATGGCAGGTCGCGTCGCAACAAGAACAAGCGCCGCATTAACGGCGATAATACTGAAGATACGGCCGTCAATGCAGGATTCAGAGGCTCTAAACCCGGTCAGCGGAAGAAGCCATTCAAAAGAAATACCCAGGGCCCGTCCAACTTGGACCGAATACTCGATCGCTTGTGCCAGATACATGGCACCCCCCCAATCACACCAACAGGGATTGTTGGGTGTTCAAGCAAGCAGGCAAGTTAAGTGCCGAACTCAATGACAAGGGGCTGCATAGCGATGATGAGGAAGAGCCTCGGCCGCCGAACAATAGAGGACAGAAGGGCTTTCCTACACAAGTGCGGACGGTGAACATGATATACGCAACCCATATACCCAAAGGGAGGCGGAAGCGTGCGCTAAAGGGCGTATCTGCGATGGAGCGATCGCCCAAGTTCAACCCATGGTCTTCCTGCCCGATCACCTTCGATAGAAGGACCACCCAACTAGCATCCGTCACGGCGGTTTCACCGCATTGGTTCTTGACCCAATTATTGTGGATTTCACCTCACCGAGTCTGATGGACGGCGGTAGCAGCCTGAACCTGCTTTATCGGGATACCGTCGCGCAAAATGGGCATAGACCCTCAAGGATTAAACCTACAAAAGCGACCTTTAAAGGCGTCATACCGGTGTAGAGGCCAATTATGCGGGCTCAGTTACACTCAAGTGGTCTTGGATCCCGGATAACTTCCGAAGAGAAGAGTTAATCTTCGACATCGTCCCGTTCCGCAGCGGCTATCATGCACTGCTCGGACGAACCACATTTGCAAAGTTCAATGCGGTGCCGCACTATGCATACCTCAAGCTCAAGATGCCAGGCCCTCGGGGTGTAATCACGGTAAATGGAAACACCGAACGCTCTCTCCAAACGGAGGAGCACACGGTGGCCCTCGCGGTGGAGGCGCAAAGCAGCCTCTCACAGCAATTCTCGAGTCCGGCCACTAAGCGTCCGGACACTATCAAGCGCGCACGGAGTAACCTACAGCAAGACCGCCTGGCACGATTCAAGCACGCGTAGCAATCCGGCCCCAACCCCAGCCCTCGCGAAATTGCGAAGCCAGTACTACGCGTACATAACTACGCTCTGGAGATACCATGGGCATAAGGGGAGAGGCACGGCCACGGCATGCCCGAAATGCGGATCAACCGCACCAGGGGCTCCCGATTGTGTCACTCTTTTTCTTTTTTTTTCCTTATTTCTTACTTTCAGGACTCCGTTCTCCAGAAGTCCTGTCCGGCACTAGAATTGCCGAACTCACGATGCAACAGCCAGGGAAGCAGAAAGCCACGTCGAGTGTTCAGGTGGTCTCTATTACGAGCATTATACCTGTTTTACATAACATGCCGCAGCTTACCCCTGGAGGGGGACATGTTAGATGGTCCCATCCCTTGCTTACCGCACTATTTGTATCGTTCTGCTTTCATTGCAGTACCTTTTTGAATAAACAATACATAGCCTTTGCCTATTATTGCACTCTTTTCTTTATCTATATATATGTTCATTTCAAGACATTACGAACCCGTACACTTTGGTACGGCCAATACACCAGGGGCTTAAGTACCCCAAAATTATGGTGTGATAAGTCCGAACACTTTCACAAGTGCGGCACCCCGAACTTATAGCATTATATGAATCGGCTCTGAATCATGTCTTGGGTCAATAGTTGGGTTTGCCCGGCTCCCGTGTTTTGGTACCTTACGTTCCGTTATATCGGCTAAGGTAGCACCGGGAGAACCACTGCGATTGTGCCCCAGTTGAGCTGGGTCGAGCACCTCGATGGAAAGCTAAAACTGACCGTCATGATAGGGCGAGAGCGATCGCTGTTCGAGAGGTTTTTCGGTCCCTAAAGACTTATGCCGCTTAGAGCGAGGAACCGGAATTGTCCGGCCAAAGGCGTGGATAGCGCCCGAACTCGGTCTTCGAATACTAGGGGCTTCGCGAAATTTAAAATTATAGAATTCTATGGCTAAGTGAGAGTGTTCAAGCACTATAAGTCCGGTTGCCTTGTTCGTTGTGTTGAGCGCCTTCCTCGATGGACCCAAGAACGGGAACAAGAGTGCTCAAGTTTATCCCGAACACCCCAGCACTAGTGGCATGGGGGCTGAAGCCAACGACTTTCCATCTCTCAAATTTGATAAACGGCCACACAGAAGGTAATATTTTAAATTAACAAGCGTTGCTTAGCGCATATGAACAAGTTTTCAGTGTACAGGATAACAAATGCGAGTCTATTCAAAAATTACATCTTTGGAGCACTCATCCGCTATTCGGCGGGCACCCTTCAGGAGGCCCTCATAGTACATTTCGGGCGTGCGATGCTCCTTGCCCTTCGGTGGCCCGTCCGTCACAAGCTTCTCCGCGTCCAGCTTGCTCCAGTGCACTTTAGCACGGGCAAGGGCCCGACGGACTCCTTCAATGCAGACGGAGCGCTTGATGACTTCAATTCGTGGACAGGCGTCCACCAGCAGCTGCACTAAGCCGAAGTAGCTCCCAAGCATGGCTTCCAATGGCCACAACCGAACTATAAGGCCCTTCATGGCCTGTTCGGCGACCTTGTGGAGCTCGACCAGCTGCTTCAGCTGGTCGCTCAGGGGGCACCGGATGTCCGGCCTCAGCATATTGAGACCAGAACACCTTCTCCATTGAGCTCCCCTCCTTGGCGCGGTAGAATGCGGCGGCATCAGACACACTACGGGGCAGATCTGCGAATGCTCCTGGAGAGCTCCGAATCCGGGTAAGTAATAGGTAATTCACTTTCACATGCTTGCTTTGCATAAATAATGCCTTACCCGCCGCTATCTTCTTTAGCGATTCAATTTCTTGGAGGGCTTTTTGGGCCTCGGCCTTAGCAGCTTTGGCACTCTCAAGAGCCGAAGCATGCTCGGACTCTCGGGTCTTCGAGTCACGCTCCAAACTCTCGTGTTTTTCCACGGGAGCCTGGAGCTCTTGCCGCACCTTCGCCAGCTGCGCCTCCCCCTTTTCTCGCTCGGTGCGTTCCGCAGCCGCTTTGTTTTTGGCCACGGACAACGCTTCCTTCAGGGTCGCCACCTCGTTCGTGGCCCCTGCAGTACCCATGTTATTCCTGTTATTTTTTGCAACCGAAACCTTTCTATAAGGTATTTCTTTCATAAGGTATTACTTACCTTCTTTGTCCTCGAGCTGCTTCTTGGCTTGGCCGAGCTCGTTCTCAAACCGCTCGAGGCTCTGCTTCAATGCATTGACCTCCGCAGTCAGTGCGGCAGAGGTCAGCAGCGCAGCCTGCGTTCCCATATTGACATACTTATCTTAGACTCCTGCGTATATCTTTTTAGATCCTTAGTCCGGCTTTTCTTTCCGAACACCAAACTAAGCATCAGGGGCTACTGTCTATGCGGTAATATTTTTACATATTCTAAACTTACCTCAAAGCCTATTAGAAGGCTGGTACAGGCTTCGGTCAGCCCGCTCTTGGCGGACTGAACTGTCGAGACCACCGCACTCATACAAGTGCGGTGCTCCTCCTGATGGGGCGCTGTTAAGCGCCTCCGATGCTATCCGGTGCCTCGGTTGGGCGGAGGACACGGCGTCTTACCCTTCTTCTGAAGGACCGCTTGCGGACTCGGAACGCTGAAGGTTCCGGCATGGAGAATCGGAAGGGGTCGGGCTTAGACCCCCGGGGTCTTGCCCCCACGCGCTGAGTGCAGGAGGTTGCCTTGTGGCGCCTCCTGCGCCACCTCCTCTTGACGAGGCCCCCCTTGGGGCACCACCTCGGCGTCGTCCGCAGCGTGGGGCGAGGAGGCGGCCGGAAGCGAAGTACTCTCCATTTCCGACGAACCCAGGGACCCGCTCGTCGAAGCAGCTAGCTCGCTCTTGGGAGGGCTGCATGATTGTTCGACATTAGAGAACGCTATGCAATAATAAAAAGCCATGGGTATCCGGACACTTACGATCTCGCCAGGGGCTTGGCCCTTGTTGGCCAATCCTCCTCTTCGCTATCAACGTTGGTGGAGAAGTCCGGAGGAAGGGTTCTTCCCTTCTTGGACCCTCCGGCCTCCCCAGTTGGGGCGGCCTTCCTTTTCCTCTCCTCCCCCGCTGGGGGAGAAGCTTCTTTCCTCCCCTCGTCCTCGGAGAAGATTCTGCTTCAGAATCGGCGGCACTGGCGTCGAGGGAGCTCCTTGAGTTCCGTGGCCTCCTCCTTGGCCTTCTTCTCGGCACAACATGGGGTGCGGAGCCATCAGCCCGTCAATCGGGCGTCCGCTGGAGTCTTCGGCAAAGGGCAGACAGTTAAACTTTCGGGCGTCTTCAGCCAGTCTGTCAAAGATTAGGGAGTTTTAGATCCCACATAGAGTAAATCTATGAAAAAGAGTCCCGTAAAGGGTAAAATAACTTACCTCGCCGGCTTGGCGCTGTGAGCTGTATCCGCGATCTTGATGGCGGATGAGAACCTCGGCGCCCTTGAACAGCACCTTCCGAGGCATCTTAAATGCGTCGTGTCGAAGAGCCTTTTAGAGTCGAGTCTTGTGCGGATCGAACTCCCACAATTTGAAGGCCCGTTGTTGGCATGGGAGAATCCGGCGGATAAGCATCACCTGGATTACGTTGACAGGCCTGAGATTCTTGTCCACCAGGTTTCGGACGCATGTTTGGAGTCCGGATGTCTCGTCCGGATTCCCCCATGTCAGGCCCGTCTCTTTCCATGACGAGAGCCGTGTGGGGAAGCCAGATCTGAATTCGGGGGCCGCCACCCATTCGGGGTCGTGCGGCTCGGTGATGTAGAACCACCCCAATTGCCACCCCTTTATTGTCTCCACGAAGGCGCCCTCGAGCCATAGGACTTTGGCCATCTTGCCGACCATGGCGCTTCCGCACTCCGCTTGACGGCCGCCCACAACCTTCGGCCTGACATTGAAGATCTTCAGCCATAGGCTGAAGTGGGGCTGGATGCAGAGGAAGGCCTCGCACACGACGATAAACGCCGAGATATTGAGGATGAAATTCGGGGCCAGGTCGTGGAAGTCCAGGCCGTAGTAGAACATGAGCCCCCGGACAAATGGGTGAAATGGAAAACCTAGTCCGCGGAGGAAGTGGGGAAGAAACACCACCCTCTCATGGGGCCCGGGGGTTGGAATGAGCTGCCCAGCGTCGGGCAGCCTGTCCGCGATGTCGCCGGACAAGTATCCGGCCTCCCGCAATCTTGTGATGTGCCCCTCCGTGAAGGAGGAGGCCATCCACCTGCCTCCCGCTCCGGACATAGTTGGAGAAGGTTGAGGTGGGGTGTGCGAACTTGGGCGCTGGAGCTCGAGTGCGCGGAAATGGATAAGCAAAGGAGGATGAAGGCGTATGTGAAAAAGGTGGATCCTTATCCCCTTATATTGATGGACGAAGCTATGCGTCCCCCACCAGCCTGGTAAAACTCGCTTATCTCCCAAGCACCGTAATCAATGGCACGGATGGGTTACCCATGTCCGTATTGATGGGAATCCCGGAATAAGGGGGCATGATCTATGCTTTGATAAGACGTGCCAGGGGAACCGCCTCGCTAAACGCGCTAAGGTGGAATGGTAAAAAACGATTCATATAAAGGCCTGGTCGTGGTGTGATGTCACACCGCGGAATACGTCAGCAGATCTGTGCAAAAAGTTATTCTCTCTACGGTGGTATGTGGAACTTGTTTTGCAGAGCCGGACACTATCCTTGTGTTCAAAACCTTCTATGAAGTATTCGGAGGAGGAACCCGCCCGCAATGCGAAGACAATAAACGCGCCGGACTCGTCGTCATTGAAGCCTGGTTCGAGGGGCCACCGAGGAGTCTGGACTAGGGGTTTCGGATAGCGAACTATCATCACGGCGGACTCCAAGACTATGAAGATACAAGATTGAAGACTTCGTCCCATGTCCGGATGGGACTTTCCTTGGCGTGGAAGGCAAGCTTGGCGTCTGGATATGTAGATCTCCTACCATTGTAACCGACTCTGTGTAACCCTAACCTATCCGGTGTCTATATAAAGCGGAGGGTTTTAGTCCGTAGGACAAACAACAATCATACCATAGGCTAGCTTCGAGGGTTTAGCCTCCTTGATCTCGTGGTAGATCTACTCTTGTACTACCCATATCATCAATATTAATCAAGCGGGAGTAGGGTATTACCTCCTTGAGAGGTCGAACCTGGGTAAAAACATCGTGTCCCTTGTCTCCTGTTACCATCCGCCTAGACGCACAGTTCGGGACCCCCTACCCGAGATCCGCCGGTTTTAAAACCGATAAGGACCCTTTTCGTCGAATCCGTTCCGACTAAAGTGGGAGAGACTGGCACCCGCTAGCCACCTTATGCACCAAGTGCATGTTAGTCGGTGGAACCTGGCTCACGTAAGAGTACGTGTAAGGTCGGTCCGGGTCGCTTCATCCCACAATACCGTCGAAACAAGATTGGACTAGTAACGGTAAGCATATGGAACAAAATCAACACCCACAACTACTTTGTGTTCTACTCGTGCAAAGAATCTATGCAATAAACCTGGCTCGATACCCTTGTTGGGGCGTGGCAGAAATTCAAAATTTTCCTCGTGTCACCAAGATCTATCTATGGAGAAACCAGCAGCGAGGGAAGGAGAGTGCATCTACATACCCTTGTAGATCGCTAAGCGGAAGCGTTCAAGAGAACGGGGTTGAAGGAGTCGTGCTCGTCGTGATCCAAATCACGGAGATCCTAGTGCGAGCAGACGGCACCTCCATGGTCAACACACGTACAGCCGGTGGCGTCTCCCATGCCTTGACCCAGCAAGGAGAGAGGGAGAGGTTGAGGAAGACTCCATCCAGCAGCAGCACTGGCGGTGTGGTGGTGGTGGAGGGCGTGGCAATCCTGCAGGCCGCCAATCACCGCGGAGAGGAGGAGTTCTTGGGAGAGGGAGGCTGCGCCGAACTTGGTGCAGCTGCCTCCCACCCCCACATATATATAGGGGCAAGGAGAGGGGCGGCCCCTCGGATCAATCTGAGGAGGCGGCGGCGAAGGTGCCTTGCCCCCAAGGCAAGGCGCCCCTTTTAGGGTTTCCCCCAAGCCCTAGGCGCCTTGGGCCTTGGTGGGGGGCCGCACCAGCCCACCTTGGGCTGGTCGCCTCCCACACTTGGCCCATGCAGCCCTCGGGGCAGTGGCCCCACTTGAGTGAACCCGGGACCCTCCGGTGGTCCCGTGCGTTATCGATAACACCGAAACTTTTTGGTGACCAAAACAGGACTTCCATATATAACTATGAGACATTCACGTCCAACAACCGCGCAAACAGGCCTCACAGAAATCAATTACGTCCGCGGGTGCCATCTCGGCGCATGGATAGACACACCAATGACCTTCGACCATAACAACAATCGAGATCGGCCCAGATAGGTGTCCCTCCGCACTGGTCCTCAACCGTATCATGGACAATTAATGACTCCATAAGGTCCTTATGGACGGAGGCAACAGTTTAAATCTAATATATGCGGATACTCGGATAAGATACACATCGATAAATCACGCATAGAGCAGTACCACCACCTTTCACTACTAGGGAAAGCCTAGCGATAGCGGGTCCTTGGCCTATTAGTAGCGGGCAGCAGCGCTACTAATAAGGAGCTACAACTAACCTGTAGTAGTAGCGTTGTTTGTACCGCGCTACTGCTAATTAGCTGTAGCGCTTGTGTGTGGCGCTACTGCTTGCTGCAGAAGAATGCTATTGCTATATTTTTCACATAATTTTTTTTGCTACGTATTTCTGATGTTTTTGAACTTGTTTTATAAAGTATTCTAATTATATCAGAAACATGCAATATTCTCATGATATCATACACATAGTTGTTGGAGAACGTAGTAATTTCAAAAAAATTCCCTACGCACACGCAAGATCATGGTGATGGCATAGCAACGAGAGGGGAGAGTATTGTCCGTACCCTCGTGAGACCGTAAGCGAAGCGTTATGACAACGGTTGATGTAGTCGTGACGTCTTCACGATCCGACCGATCCAAGTACGAGCGACGGCACCTCCGAGTTCAGCACACGTTCAGCTCGATGGCGATCCCGGACTCCGATCCAGCAAAGCGTCGGGGATGAGTTCGTCAAGACGACGGCGTGGTGGCGATGATGATGCTCTACGGCGCGAGGGCTTCGCTAAACTCGCGACGATATGATCGAGGTGGAATATGGTGGAGGGGGCACCGCACACGGCTAAGGGCGATCCGTAGATCAACTTGTGTGTTATGGGGTGCCCCCTGCCCCGTATATAAAGGAGCAAGGGGAGGCGGCCAGCCTAGCAGGAGGCGCGCCAATGGGAGTCCTACTCCCACCGGAGTAGGACTCCTCCTTCCTGTTGGAGGGGAAAGAGGGGAGAGGAGGAAGGAAAGGGGCCGCACCCTTGTCCAATTCGGACCAGAGGGGCTGCGCGCCTCTTTCCTTTCGGCCTTTCTCCTCTATTCCCGTATGGCCCAATAAGGCCCATATACTCCCGGCGAATTCCCGTAACTCTCCGGTACTCAAAAATACCGAATCACTCGGAACCTTTCCGAACTCGAATATAGTCGTCCAATATATCGATCTTTACGTCTCGACCATTTCGAGACTCCTCGTCATGTCCCCGATCTCATCCGGGACTCCGAACTCCTTCGGTACATCAAAACTCATAAACTCATAATAAAACTGTCATCATAACCCTAAGCGTGCGGACCCTACGGGTTCGAGAACTATGTAGACATGACCTAGAACTATTCTTGGTCAATAACCAATAGCGGAACCTGGATGCTCATATTGGCTCCTACATATTCTACGAAGATCTTTATCGGTCAAACCGCATAACAACATGCGTTGTTCCCTTTGTCATCGGTATGTTACTTGCCCGAGATTTGATCGTCGGTATCAATACCTAGTTCAATCTCGTTCTTGGCAAGTCTCTTTACTCGTTACGTAATGCATCATTCCGTAACTAACTCATTAGCTACATTGCTTGCAAGGCTTATAGTGATGTGCATTACCGAGAGGGCCCAGAGATACCTCTCCGACAATCGGAGTGACAAATCCTAATCTCCAAATACGCCAACCCAACATGTACCTTTGGAAACACTTGTAGTACTCCTTTATAATCACCCAGTTACGTTGTGACGTTTGCAAAGTGTTCCTCTGGTAAACGGGAGTTGCATAATCTCATAGTTACAGGAACATGTATAGGTCATGAAGAAAGCAATAGCAACATACTAAACGATCAAGTGCTAGGCTAACGGAATGGGTCATGTCAATCATATCATTCTCCTAATGATGTGATCCCATTAATCAAATAACAACACATGTCTATGGTTAGGAAACATAACCATCTTTGATTAATGAGCTAGTCAAGTAGAGGCATACTAGTGACTATATGTTTGTCTATGTATTCACACATGTATCATGTTTCCGGTTAATACAATTCTAGCATGAATAATAAACATTTATCATGAAATAAGGAAATAAATAATAACTTTATTATTGCCTCTAGGGCATATTTCCTTCAATAGTAGCCTCATCATATCATCCAACACAAATCATGTCGTCTCATCATAATCACGATATAGCGATGCAAGTTAACTATTTTCTGATTCTAATCGTATCATAAACATGCAATATGCTCCGGTGATAGCGAGGGAGGCAAGGGCGGCGAGGAGCGGACGACGGTGGTTCCGGGGGCGTCGAGGAGGCGCGACTCTGGTGGCGGCGACGGCGCGCGGCTCCGGTGACGGCGACGGAGGCATGGCGGTGAAGGAGACTTACGAGACGGGAGAAGAATGGGGAATTGGGGGAAGGAGGGACGCCCACGCAGGGGTAAGTCAAACTTAGCGGCAGCACGGTTTCTGCAAAAGCGCTATAGCTAGTTAGCTACAGCACTGATTACAGTCCAACCCTCTCACTATTCAATTCAGGAGGACGTTAGCGGGAAACCTTTGGGAAGCATGGCTCCATCTTGTGAGAAGATTGATGGATGTTCACCTATCTCAACAACTCGATCAGTTGGGCTGGAAACTAACTAAGAATGGAGAGTTTTCGGTTAAGTCCATGTATTTGGATATTATCAACACGGGCTCTATACCTCGATCAAAACTTTGGAAAGTCAAAGTGCCTTTAAAATTTAAAGTGTTTATGTGGTTTGTCCATAAACAAGTCATTCTAACTAAGGACAATTTGGCAAAGCGCAATTGGACTGGATTTACAAGATGTAGCTTCTGTGATCATGATGAATCCATCAAACACCTCTTTCTTGAATGCCCATTGGAAAAACTTTTGTGGCGGTCTATCCACATAGCATTTAATATTACCTCTCTGAATACTATCAACACGTTATTTGGGACGTGGATAGATGGGATAGATTTAGAAACAACGAGACATATCCGTGTAGGAGTATGTGCTTTATTATGGGCAGTTTGGAACTGCAGGAATGATTTGGTTTTTAATAGAAAAACAAATATTCATTTCTTGCAGGTTATTTTCCGGGCCACTTCACTAATCTGTATGTGGTCGGTACGCACTCCGACGGATTCCAGGGAGCGTTTGGTTACTGGGTCTATCCGGTGGGAGACGGTAGCACGGGCTATCTTCAACCGGTTTGGATGACGGTCATGTAATAGGATAGGCATTTAGTTTCCTATCTTTTTTTGGCCTGCCGGTTGTGGCTATCCTGTTCCTTTATGTTTTTGCTCTATGTGAGCTTTTTTTTTCCTTTTGAGACCTGAAGACTTTGTTGAACCTTTTGCTTATTAATATTATGGCCGTATGCATCGTTCTGATGCAGAGGCCGGGGGATAACCTCTTTTTCGGAAAAAATCTATAGCGCGTGTAGGGAAAACGCGCTATAGCTAATGTAGCTATAGCGCTTTCGAGAACAGGCGTTGTTTCTATTGCTCTCATTTATCTTTTCCTTTAATTTTCCTTTTTCTTTTTTATTTTCTTATGTTCTTTTCTTTTCCTTTTCTTAGTTCCAGCATTGTCGCCTTAAAACACCACTAGTGCAGAACCGGGCTTTAGCACCGGTTCGTAAGGGCCTTTTCTGTCGGTTCTATAACGGCACTAAAGGGTGGGGACGAAACGTCCCCCCCCTTAAATACTGGTTCAGCACGAGCCGCCACTAAAGGGCCACCACGTGGCATGAGCCAGGGCCGGGGGCGGGGAGACCTTTACTACCGGTTTGTAACACCAACCGGTACTAAAGGTTGGGGGGTTTGGTTTTATTTTTTATTTTTCCTTTAATTTTGAGTTTTCCATTTAATTTAAAGATTATTTTTACATTATAATGAGTTGTTAAATCACTAGGTGAAAGTACCGTGGATTAGTTTGAAGTGGATATGGATCGTCCTAATAAGTGATCAAGTAATATGGATATGGCATATTACTTGATCACTTAGCTAGGATCCATATCCAGTTGAAACTAATCACGGTTTTTTTCATAAATGATATAATAACTCATCATCATCATCATCATCATATTAATATAAAAACTCTTGTATCATATCATCAGGAACAACACTAGCTAGCTAATAATCATCATAGTGGTCATTGCCAATATAAGTTATCAAGCAAAGATATCATCGAGTTCAACATGCATGGTCATGAGATTATAAGCTTTCATAAGACCACAAAAACAAATCACTTTGAGATTAAGTTCAGGACGAAGAACACGGACATGAGAGGACAAGTTCTAAGAGCATGAACTAGATAATCACTCATGCTGCTCTCTCCTAGGTAAAATAGCATAGAACATGTGTAGCTCTCCTGATTCATCATATTGGAGCATGCAAATGAACCTGTCTCCTAATCGTGGGCTGCGCTTCTCATTGCTGCCCCCTAGTACTTCTCTGCGATCCTTCACAATTTTGCTCCGGTGTTTCACTATTAAGCATTCCTTGATTTTAGAAATCCTGAATGCACTCATGTGCAATGTAGGATGTCTTGGCCGTAAGCTAATGCGACCTCTTGAGTACTGCGTTGGTTTTCCCTTGAAGAGGAAAGGGTGATGCAGAAAAGTAGCGTAAGTATTTCCCTCAGTTTTTGAGAACCAAGTTATCAATCCAGTAGGAGGCTACGCTCAAGTCCCTTGCACCTACATAAACAAATAAGAACCTTGCAACCAACGCGATAAAGGGGTTGTCAATCCCTTCACGGCCACTTGCAAAAGTGAGATCTGATAGAGATGATAAGATAATATTTTTGGTATTTTTATGATAAAGATTAAAAGTAAAGAAAGCAAAGTAAACAAAGATAGAAATAGCTTGTTGATGGGAGATTAATATGATGTAAAATAGACCCGGGGGCCATAGGTTTCACTAGTGGCTTCTCTCAAGATAGCATAAGTATTTTTTTTTTGATAGAAAGACTGTAAGGGAACCCCTACAGTATAATTGGTGCAACAAACCCAAATTGCAAGTACCATGCCTTGAACCTGGGTAGGTGGGAAGGCATCAGCCCCTTCCCACCACTAGGCTATGCCTTAGTCTGCAAGATAGCATAAGTACTACGGTGGGTAAAAAAATTACTGTCGAGCAATTGATAGAATTGAGCATAGTTATGAGAATATCTAGGTGTGATCAGGTATATAGGCATCACGTCCGTGATAAGTAGACCGACTCCTGCCTTCATCTACTACTATTACTCCACACATCGACCGCTATCCAGCATGCATCTAGAGTATTAAGTTCATAAGAACAGAGTAACGCTTTAAGCAAGATGACATGATGTAGAGTGATAAGCTCATGCAATATGATATAAACCCCATCTTTTTATCCTTGACGGCAACAATACAATACGTGTCGTTTCCCCTACTATCACTGGGATCGAGCACCGCAAGATTGATCCAAATCTAAGCACTTCTCCCATTGCAAGAAAGATCAATCTAGTAGGCCAAACCAAACTGATAATTCGAAGAGACTTGGAAATATAATCAATCATACATAAAAGAATTCAGAGAAGATCAAATATTGTTCATAGATAATCTTGATCATAAACCAACAATCCATTGGATCTCGACAAACACACCGCAAAAGAAGATTACATCGAATAGATGTCCAAGAGAATCGATGAGAACTTTGTATTGAGATCCAAAGAGAGAGAAGAAGCCATCTAGCTAATAACTATGGACCCGAAGGTCTGAGGTAAACTACTGACACATTATCGAAGAGGCTATGGTATTGATGTGGAAGCCCTCCATGATCAATGCCCCCTCCGGTAGGACGCCGGAAAAGGCCCCAAGAGGGGATCTCACAGGTACAGAAGGTTGCGGCGGTGGAATTAGGTTTTCGTGGTGCTCTTTGAAGGTTTGGGGCTACGTAGGTATATATAGGAGGAAGAAGTAGGTCGGTGGAGCCATAGGGGGGCCACGAGGGTGGAGACGCGCCCCCTGCCTCGTGGCCTCCTCGTTGGTTGCTTGACGTCCACTCCAAGTCCTCTGATCACGTTTGTTCCAAACATCACGCTCCCGAAGGTTTCATTCCGTTTGGACTCCGTTTGATATTCTTTTTGTGCGAAACACTGAAATAGGCAAAAAAACAGCAATTTGGGCTGGGCCTCCGGTTAATAGGTTAGTCCCAAAAATAATATAAAAGTGTATAAATAAGCCCATTAAACATCCAAAACAGAATATATAATAGCATGGAACCATAAAAAATTATAGATATGTTGGAGACGTATCAAGCATCCCCAAGATTAATTCATGCTCGTCCTCGAGTAGGTAAATGATAAAAACAGAATTTTTGATGTGGAATGCTTCTTAGCATAATTTTCAATGTAATTCTTTTTATTGTGGCATGAATATTTAGATCCGAAAGATTCAAGATAAAAGTTTAATGTTGACATAATAACAATAATACTTCAAACATGCTAACCAAGCAATTATGTCTTATCAAAATAACATAGCCAAAGAAAGCTTATCCCTACAAAATCATATTGTTAGGCCATGTTTCAATTTCGTCACACAAAACGTTCTCATCATGCATAAACCCGATGACAAGCCGAGCAATTGGTTCATACATTTTAACACGCACTACTAGGAAAAGGGCTATAGATGGAAATGACACTAATGGCGCACCGGAAAGATGGTGCGCCATTAGTATATACTAATGGCGCACCACCAACCGATGCGCCATTAGAGTCTAAACTACTAATGGCGCACCATGCTTTGGGTGCGCCATTAGTATCAAATTTTTTTTTAAACTAGTGCGCCTGTCCAAACATACTGTAACACCCCGGATACAACTTTCCATATTCGTAACTCCGACTCTTGCCCTTTCCGGAGATGTGTTATTTTATTTCCTTCGTGGTTGGGTTTTGTCTGTTGTTTTGCATTTTGTTCTTGTTATGCATTTCATCTCATGGCATCATCTGCATTTCATCCGCATGTTTTTCAAAACTTGCATCCGTTCGGGTTCCGCCGGTTCTCTCCGTTGTCCGTTCTGAGCCCGTCCACACTCGCACGCGCCCGCGGCACCTCCGAAATATTATTTTATTAGTGGCATAATAATGTTCTCGGAATGGGTTGCAACTTGTCAGGCGGTCTTATTATAGTGTAGACAGGCCGCCTGCCAAGTTTAAATCGCATTCGAGTCCATTTGATAGCCCAACCGTTAAACCTACTACGGGATATAGCGGTATTTTCGTCAGACGTTTTCGGTCTCCGGAAAGCAGATGCCGGGTCGCTCTTCCTCTCTCTTCTCAGCCCGAGGCATTCTACACAGCCCACCAACCCCTCTCCTAGTTTCCCCTCCGTTCCTGATCGTCGGATCGTGATCGGAGGCTCCGAAACGGCCTCAAACCCCCCTAGAGACTACCCTAGCCCTACCTATAAATGGAAGCCCCCCCTTCCATTTTTGGCAGCAGCCAACCCCCTCCTAAAAATCCGCGCCACCAACCTCCCTCCACAGCGCCGCCGTCTTCCCCCTCCAAATCCGGCGCGCCTCCACCTCATCCTCGCCACTTGGCGCGCCCTGGTTGGCCAGCCGCCACCCAGCCGCCGCCTCCAGCCAACCAGGCAGCGCCACGTCGCCCAGCGCCCCCCCTGGCCTCCCAGCGCCCCGGCCGGCCCATCCATGCCCGCCCGCCGGGCCGATCTGGGCCGAGATGCCCGCAGCGCCCGCCGCGCCTCTGCGCCCGCCTCCGCTTCGCTCCCGAGCTCGAGGAGGAGCTCCTCGCCGCCCGCCGCTTCGTCCTCGCCCGGAGGTCGCGCGCCACCGCCGCCAGCAACCCCACCAGGCCGAGCCTCGCCGCCGCCCTCCTTCCTTCTCCCTCTTCTCTCTCTTCCCTCACCGGCTACCGCCTCTCGCGAGCTCATTGTCGCCGGAGTTTCCTCGCTGCCGCCCGTCGCGAAGTTGCGCCCGATCCGGCGGAGCGGATCCGGGCGACCGGATCTGGTCGTCCCGGCGCCCTCGACCTTCCCGCCGTTGCTGCGCCCTCGGCGGCGTGCGTCAACGCCGCCGCCTCTGCCTTCTTCGTGCGGGCACGGAAGGAGGGCGACGCCCCAAGCCGGCCTCGTGGGCGCCTCCTCCAGCGTGGGCCTCCCCGAGGCCCAGCCGCTCCTCTGCCGGCTGGCGCATCCGGCCGCCGACTCCAGCCTCCTGCTCCACCGAAGCGGGCCGAAGCCCATGGGTGAGGCCCAGCGCGCCTCCTCAACCCCCCAATGGCCTCACCTCCGAGCCGGGCCTTGGCCCAGGGTGAGCAGAACCCTTCCCCTCCCCTGTGCACTATTTGGGCTAGACAGATTCGGCCTGTGTAGTTTTTTTCCCAGATCTGCGATTTATCTTTATCCAGTGCATTTCAGATTTTGCAGAAAAGTCCCTAGAGTTCATGCATTTAATAACTCATCAACCGTGCATCGGATTTAAACAAACTTTATATGTAATATGCTCAGAAAATTGTGTAGATTAATAATATGCCATTTTCATCCATGTTTAAAATGTTTAAACTGATGTTTGCATTAATTTGCTATTATGCCATGTTAAAATGCTTTAATTCATAACTAAATAACCGTAACTCGGATTTAAATGTTCTTTATATGTAAATGGGGTGAAAAAATGCCTAGATTATCATGGTCCACTTTATGTTGCTGTTTAACAACTCTAAAATTGTGTTTAGGGCAGAACAGTACCGAATCTAAAATATTGCTCATGGGGATTTTCCGGAATTGTTGTTCGTTGTTTCCGGCCTCATTTAAACTTGCCTAGATAGGTAGTTTCATTTTGCTTCACCTCTTGCCATGTTAACAACATTTAATATTGTTGAGTACCTAACCGAGAGAGAACTAAATAAGTGTTGTGGTGTTTTATCAATATGCAACCCGTTGCATATTGAGCTCCATTTAACTTGTAGTTTTGTTTGTGCATATTGCCATGCCATGCATATTTAAACCGGACATGCATCATATTTGGTTTGTGCATCATGCCATGTTTATGCTTGTGCATTTATCATGCTGTTTGTTTCTTTCCGGTGTTGCTTCTCGGTTCCGGTAATGTTGCGATTGTGAGGATTCGTTCGACTACTTCCGCCCGTTTGTCCTCTTCATGGACTTGATCTTATTCCTTGCGGGATTTCAGGCAAGATGACCATACCCTCGAAATCACTTCTATCTTTGCTTGCTAGTTGCTCGCTCTTTTGCTATGCCTATGCTACGATGCCTACCACTTGCTTATCATGCCACCCACATTGCCATGTCAAGCCTCTAACCATCCTTTCCTAGCAAACCGTTGATTGGCTATGTTACCGCTTTGCTCAGCCCCTCTTATAGCGTTGTTAGTTGCAGGTGAAGATGAAGTTTGTTCCTTGTTGGAACATGGAGATGTTGTTCCTTGTTGGAACATGTTTACTTGTTGGGATATCACAATATATCTTATTTAATTAATGCATCTATATACTTGGTAAAGGGTGGAAGGCTCGGCCTTATGCAGTGTTTTGTTCCACTCTTGCCGCCCTAGTTTCCGTCATATCGGTGTTATGTTCCCGGATTATTGCGTCCCTAACGCGGTCGGGTGATTTATGGGACCCCTTGACAGTTCGCTTTGAATAAGACTTTTCCAGAAGGCCCAACATTGGTTTTACATTTGCCTCTCTAGCCTTTTTCCCTTGGGAGTCGCGCTCTCAAGGGTCATCTTTATTTAACCCCGGGCCAATGCTTGTCTAAGTGTTGGTCCAAACTAGAACCACTTGCGGTGCCGCCCGAGGCAACTTGGGGTATCGTCGGTTGCCGTCAGACGTAGTGTTCATCCGGTCGTGGCTCGAGGCGAGATCTTGTGCTGCCATTGTCGAGGTGTCGGCACGCCGGTCGGTCTTCTGGACTTGTTTTATTGCTGTGAAATGTCTTGTAGCAGGATTCCGAGACTGATCGGGCTTCCGGGAGAAGGTCTATTCGCCGTTGATCGCGAGAGCTTATCATGGGCTAAGTTGGGACACCTGCAGGGTTTGAACTTTCAAAGCCGTGCCAGCGGTTATGTGGCAGATGGGAATTTGTTAATGTCGGTTGTAGAAAACCGAAGTTGATCTTAATTAAAATACACCAACGCGTGTGTATAGCTGTGATGGTCTCTCTCGGCGGAGTCCGGGAAGTGAACACGGTGTTGGAGTTATGTTTGACGTAAGTAGTTTCAGGATCACTTCTTGATCATAGTTGTTCGACCGTGCTTTTGCCTTCTCTTCTCGCTCTCTTTTGCGTATGTTAGCCACCATATATGCTAGTCGCTTGCTGCAGCTCCACCTCACTACCTTGTCCTACCTTTAAGCTTAAATAGTCTTGATCTCGCGGGTGTGAGATTGCTGAGTCCCCGTGACTCACAGATACTTCCAAAACCAGTTTGCAGGTGCCGATGAAACCGTGCAGGTGACGCACCCGAGCTCAAGGAGGAGCTCGATGAAGATCTTGTTCATTGTGTTGTTTTGTTTCAGTTGATCAGTAGTGGAGCCCAGTTGGGACGATCGGGGATCTGTGTAGCATTTGGGGTAGTCTTCTTTTATTTTGGTTCCGTAGTCGGACCTTGATTGTATCTGTATGATGTAATGTTTTACTCATGTATTGTGTGAAGTGGCGATTGTAAGCCAACTATGTATCTCTTTTCCCTTATGTATTACATGGGTTGTGTGAAGATTACCTCACTTGCGACATTGCTTTCAATGCGGTTATGCCTCTAAGTCGTGCTTCGACACGTGGGAGATATAGCCGCATCGAGGGCGTTTCACATACTAATGGCGCATCCTGCCCAAGTGCGCCATTAGTAGTTGTAACTACTAATGGCGCACCAGGGTGTGGGTGCGCCATTAGTATATAAACTTTTTTTTTGAACTAGTGCTTTGTCCAAACATACTAATGGCGCATCCTGCCCAGTGCGCCATTAGTAGTTGTAACTACTAATGGCGCACCAGGTGTGGGTGCGCCATTAGTATAGAAACTTTTTTTTGAACTAGTGCGCCTGTCCAAACATACTAATGGCGCATCCTGCTTAGGTGTGCCATTAGTAAGTGGGCAGCAACAAGATATTTGGGACAGCCTCTCCTACCCACACACTCACTTTCTCCCCACTTCATTCTCTCCACCTCCTCCTTGTCTCGGGTGCCTCCTCTTTTTCACCTCATTTCCACCATAGATTCATTCAAATTAAGTGGTTAAATTACCTTGTTTTAATAGGTAAGTAAGGGGGGAAGCTATATTTAGGTTGTTCTCCTTACAACAATGTGCACATGCACTTTTTACGGCCTAGCTAGATCTATGTATGTTCGTGGTGTTGCATATGTTTGTGGTGTTTGCATATGTGTTTGTGTTTGGAGGTGTACGGTATTTGAAATGCGATAGTTGCCAATATTTTGCGGAATGTTGATTCATTTCCGTTTGGAGAATTTTGGCATTAAGCATCCTTTTGGTCCTATTTTTAGGAAAGTCATGCCAAATTTTTCTTGGTTCTAAAATATCGTTTTGCTCTACCCGCAGCGACCATGGTCCGCACGATGACCGAAGGCATCGTGAATAGGTTTTTGAGGTCCGTGAAGGCGAGATGCTTCAAAAGAACGAGGCGGGGATAAGATGTCCGTGTCGAAGATGCAAGTGAAGAGCCTTATTGCGGACCCGGATTCCGGCAGGTGCGGGACCACCTGCTGTTGCGTGGTTTCATGGATGGCTATCGGTGGCAAGGTGATGAAGATGACTACGAAGTCGTCCATGCGGGCGGGCAAGAAATGAGGAAGGGCAGCAAGACAACCACCGCGGCTCGGGCGGGCGAGAAGGCGAAGAATCCCGGGAGATGATCACGGCGTGATGTTGTACGATCATCATGTAGAAGATGAAGGACATGATGATGAGGAAGATGCGGACCAGGCGACGGGCATGATCATGAAGATGATGATGCGGCGAGCGACGACGCTGGACCATCGATGGGCTGGGTGCAGGACCCTCATATTCAAGAGCTGCTTCTCAAGCGGACGGATAACGCAAGAGCTGCCGCCGAGAGAAAGCCAAGATGGATCAACTTGAGTTAGACGCGGTTACTCCATTGTATGAAGGATGCAGGCCGAGGATACCCTCCCGAAAGTAACGCTCATGGCCACGGAGATGAAGGTAAAACACAAAATGACCGGCGATGCCGGCGAGAACATGTCATTCAGCACTAACGTCTTCCCAAGGGAACAAGTGCCCGACCAGTTTGGAGGAGGCGAAGAAAATCGTGTGTCCTCTGGATTTACCGCACGTGAAATACCATGTGTGCATGAACAATTGCATCATTTATCGGGACGAGCACGCTGAGTCTACCATATGTCCGGTGTCGGCGTCACTCGATACAAGAAGAGGAAGAAAGCTCCTCGAAAAGTGGTGTGGTACTTTCCGATCACTCCTCGTCTGCAGCGCTATTTCGCGGACCCTAAGGTAGCAAAGCTCCTGCGTTGGCACGCGGATAGGGAGGAGAAGAAGCGGGAAGATGGCGCAAATGATCCGGAGATAGATAAAAAGACAAGATGCTGAGTCACCCTAAGGATGCGAGCCGGTGGCAAGCGTTGAACTTCAAGACTCGGAATTTGGGAGCGATCCAAGGAACATCGTGTTGGGCGCGAGCACCGATGGAGTCAATCCGTTTGGCAGCGAGAAGCACACATAGCACCTGGCCTGTGTTTGTGTGGATGTACAACCTTCCCCTGGTTGTGCATGAAGAGGAAGTACATTCACATGAGTATGCTAATTGAAGGGCGAAACAACCAGGAGCGACATCAATCTATATCTGGGGCTGCTGAAAGAGGAGCTTGACACGCTGTGGAAAACGTCAGCCAATCGTGGGACGCCGCAGAGAAAGAATATTTCCCTATGAGAGCCGTGACTGCTCACGGACGGTGCACGACTATCTCGATTACGGATATGTCGCGGGCAGGTAGTCCACGGATTTTCGGATGCGTAAGGTGCATGGATGACTGGCGTATCGCCAGCTAGATAGAGATCCGGGTCTTGAAAACCGTGTTCATGGGACATCGAAGGTGGCCATAGCGATGACCCGTGGAGAAACGCAAGGATCTGTTCGATGGTGAAACCGAACCCAAAACGCCGATGTACGAGGAGCGGCGAGGAAATAGACAAGCTGTTGGAAAATTGGAAAGACTGCCCACCGCGGGAAAGAAGCAAAAGGCGCGCGAGCCGGGAAAGAAGCGAAGGCGCCAGAGCAGCTGCTGAAGGTATGGAAAGCGAGGTCTGTTTTACGGGACTTGCCATCTTGGAAGATCCACCGTGTGCCTCACAGCCTTGATGTCATGCATATCACGAAGAGCGTGTGCGAGAGTCTGCTTGGTACCCTGCTCAACATGCCGAGAGGACCAAAGATGGGCGAAAGCAAGGGCAGACTTGAAATCAATGGGCATCGGCAGGAGCTTCACGCTATATATGATGATGATGATGATGATGATGATGATGATGATGATGATGAGGCGAAGCAGGACACGTAAAGTCGTCGCAAAGGCAAAAAGGCCAAGAAGACCGGAAATGACTACCCTCCGCGTGCTTCACTCTAAGTCGGGAGGAGATCGAGCAGTTTTCACCTGCCTCCTAGGAGTAAAACTTCCTTCTGATTCTGTGGGAAGATAAGCAGATACCTAGACCCAGTGAAGCGAAGTTCAGCGGGATGAAGTCTCACGGTATCACGTCTTGATGACGCAGATACTTCGATTGCAATCCGTGGGATCATGGACGCGCACGTCCGTGAAACGCTATTTGGCCTATGCAACTTCTTGACGTCATCTCTCGGAAGTCGATTGGCGTGAGGCAACTCGAAGGCTACAGGAAGAGATCGTGGTGATACTATGCGAGCTTGAGATGTACTTCCGCCCGCATTCTTGACGTTATGGTGCATCTGCTGGTCCATATAGTGGAGGATATCATCCAACTCGGGCCGATGTTCCTGCACAGCATGATGCCGTTCGAAAGGATGAATGGTGTCATCAAAGGATCGTTCGCAACATGTCACGTCCCGAAGGAAGCATAGCGAGGGCTTTCGACGAAGAGTGCATCTCCTCTGCACGAATTATCTAGGCATCGAGAACCCGTTGGTCTGCCCGTCAGCAGCACCTCGGCAAGCTCGCTGGATGGGGTCACCGTGAGGGTCGCCGCAAATGCATGTCGACTTCGAGGGTCGACTCGCCGACTTTGAAAGAGCAAACCTAGTCGCGCTACAACACATAGGCGTGGTCGATCCTTGGGTGGTAGAGCACAAAACCTTTATTAAAAAGACGTACAATGACCGAGGCCAACAGAGGACGGACGGAGATACACTCAAAGAGCACAACTCATGTTTCACGCGTTGGTTCAAGCATAAGCTTCTGTCGTACCCTTTACATGAGGATTCTTCCACGGAAGAACAACTCATATTCGCCTTGTCACAGGGCGCCGAGCACAACCTGATGACCTATGAGGCGTACGATATCAACGGCTACACATTCTACACCGAGGCCAAGGACATGAAGAGCGATGGTTATCGAACTCCGGGTAACGATGGAATCCTACACGGTAACGACAAGGACAGATACTACGGAAGGATCGAGGAGATCTGGGAGCTGAGCTCTGCTGAGAGAAGGTCGATGTTCCGTGTCGATGGGCCAAAACGTCATAAAGAAGACCGGTATTTCACCACCATGGTTATACGAAGCCAAATCCAAGACCCATGGCGCAAGCGTCACCGCGAAAAATGAGCCATGGGTACTGGCTTCCCAAGTGGACCAATGCTTCTTCATTACCGACCCGCCAAAGCCCGGTCGTGTTGTCGTGAGGAGAGGCAAAGGAAGATCATCGGATTGGATGGAGTAGCCAATGAGCAAGACTTGACAAATCTGACGACCGAGGATCGAACATGGCGGCGATGATGAAGTAGCATCATACACCACAAGAAGAAGCAGGACCACCCTACCTAAGGGCGTCCGTTCCACGGAAGAACTCCATTTGCGAAAAAGAAGGGCAAGAAGATTGTGAACAGATAGCTAGCTAAGATCGATTGTATTTAAATCGTAGCCTTCATTTCTCGATTGTATTTCATGGGTACTTTTGAACTATCATGAATATTTTTAAATTTCATGGACACTCGATCTCGATCCCCTCCATCTCGATCGCTATCCCACCTCGCCAGATCCGACCCCCGCACCTCGATTCCCCTACTCAACCGCCACGACCCCGCCTTTCAGCAAGCACCGTCTTATAAAAAAAATAAGTATCAAACAGCTTTTTAAATGCTACTGTCTTATAAAAAAAATATTACTGTTATTATTTAAACAAGTTTGAACATTTTTAAACACAAATAAGTATCAAACAGCTTTTTAAATGCTAAAAAAAATTTGTGGAGCCCACCTCGATCCCCCTCCATCTCGATCGCTGTCCCACCTCGCCAGATCCGCCCCCTCGCCTTGAGCACCCCCAGTCCACCGGCCGCATGCAAACCCCCGCACCCTCGATTCCCTACTCAACCGCCCTTGCCGACCCCTCACCCAGCACCGTCTTATAAAAAAATAAGTATCAAACAGCTTTTAAATGCTCTTGTCTTATAAAAAATATTACTGTTATTATTTAAACAAGTTTGAACATATTTAAACATAAATAAGTATCAAATAGCTTTTAAATGCTAAAAAATTTGTGGAGCACAGGAGTCGAACCCGGGACCTCTGGTGTGAGAGCTGGAGGCTGACCGGTCGAGCTAGTAGAGTGGGCTTGACATGGATAGGTTACGTAGTACATAACCCTTTGGCTTGAGTGGAAATATAAAAAAATACTAATGGCGCACCACGGTGAGGTGCGCCATTAGTGTGGACATGCTAATGGCGCACATGTGAGGTGCGCCATTAGTATTGTGGCCCCCTTCGCCCGATCCCCTTCGCCCGATCCCCTTCGCCCGATCCCCTCGCCGATTCTCTCCTCTCGATCCACCGCCGCCGCCGCTGCCTCGCCCTCGCCCTCGCCCTCGCCCTCTTCCTCCCTCGCCCTGTCCTCGCCGCCGGGCGCTGCCGGGCCCGCGCCAGCGCCGCCTCGATCCGCTTGACCCGCCGCCCGGACGCCGCCCGACCCGCCCGGACCCGCCCGACCCGCCGCCCGACGCCCGCCGCCGCCGCCTCGACCCGCCCGACCCGCCGCCCGGGCGCCGCCCGACCCCGCCGCTGACGCTGCCCGACCCTGCCGCCCGGGCGCCACCCGACCCCCCGGCCCGTCACCGGCCGCCATAAATACCGCCCCTTCCTCGCCTCAAGTCCACCTTCTCGTCGAATCCTCCTTCCCCACCGCCTCAAGGTACGGCGATTCCTTCCCCTCTCCTGTCTGGTGAATCCTCCTTCTCATAAGCATGCCAACAGCTATATAGAAATCCGTGAGAAATTGATTATCGAGATATGCATGAACCTATTTGCTCGCTGGTATCTCTTTGATGAAGAAAATATGTCTGTTGAGTCTCTGGCTTTTGATGTATAAGCTTATCTATTTGCGTTGTTAGATTGGTTAAGCTTTAGTGAATTAGTAGGGATTTTGTGTTTATTTCCTAATTCTTACTGAAGGGTTAGGTCTATTGTGAATTCCTGATGCCATATGGTTTCATATGTTAATCTGTGCATGTTTCATCTATTACAGTTCCGTTCTGGCTTTAGGGATTTTGTCTATCTGTGGTTCTTTACTTCGGTGATGTAATCATTTTAAAGTTTGACCTAGATACTATAATTAATAAACAGTTGTGAATAGTATATATCGAGAGGACTCCACTATGCAACCTTTGACATGCTCATCACATACTGTTATTTATAGTGAACCTTCTTTACTTGTATTTACAGGAAACAATTGGTACAATTCTTGCCGGGGCCACAACCGTGTACACTGTGTATCAGGAAACCCTAGAAATGTTATAGGTCTCCTGTTGGTAGGTAAAAATTATGCCATGGAGAATTACTCGATGATCTTTCTTTATGTACTTTACTAACTTAGAACCATTTAAATATTATTTAGGTCAAAAGTCTTACGACAATTGTGCTGAAATAGAGACGCCTTGATTAGTGCTGTTTCCATTAGGAGGATTCAAGGTATATACCCCAATTCTATTTAAATATAAATTGGAAAAATCTCTTTCAAAATTTGGTACAATTGCTTGAATTTTTGGAGTACACGAATTATGGGCTAGTGATGATCATATGCACTAGTTACTAGTAGATGCTTCTCGACCCAATTTGAGCAGCAGAGCACTAGCCGCAATTGTAGTTTTGAACAAAACTTAAAACTGTATCATTCTGCTCTGTTCAAGTCAAGATATTGTAGGACCTCGATTCTCAAAGTTTAGAGAAGAGGGAGATGATTGATCATTTTTGGCAAAAGTGTGTGTGTTGTAGCAGCACATGTGCAGTTATGGTCATTTGACTATAACAAACTGTTAAAAATACAAAACCATTTGTACATTCAAGAAAAAAAACTTTGTAAATGTCGGTTAGTTACACTAGCACATACCTGTGAGGAATAACTGCAACTTGAGGGCAGTATCTGCTGGTATATATGCAAGTGTTAGTTTTGAACAAATGCTAAAGCACATCTCTCAATTAGGAACGACAGTGTGGGCCTGTCCTGGAACTTAAAACTTGGAACTGTATGCTGCTGCTCTGTTTGTGAATGTCTTGCTGCACACTTGGATGTCAAAATATTGTACGACCTGGGAATAGATATGTATAGAAACTTTTGACAAATAAATGGTTACACTTCAGTTCAGAGAAGTACATGTACTCCTGTAGCATATATCCTCTTTTGAGTAGCATATAAATTGATCAAATAAATCTTCGCTAGCCATCTCAACAAAGAGTACAACTTGAAGCAGCATTGGGAGGAAGGGATAAGTGGCTCACAAATAGATATAAACTATGAAATACTCCTCCGTATCAAAATATAAGGCGGTTTTGACACTATGATAGTGTCAAAATGACTTATATTTTGACACAGAGGGGGTAGATTGCAAGGGTTCTCGCAAACATGGAGAGCCGCCGCAGGTCTTTTTCTCCTCCTTAGTCAATTAAGTTGAGTAGTTGAACCTGGTCCATGGATATTTTGAAAAATTTAAGTTTGTTATATACCCTCCCTTTTGACATATTCAGTCGCAATAAATAATGTCAATTCCATGCTAACTGTGGTGTGCCCAATGCTGTTAGTGACAAGCTGTTGTTTTAATTGCAACACTTCTGACTTGCAAACTAGTGTTAATCTAGTGTCATGTTTTTTGATGACAACAAAAACATTGGAACCCATTAGTGGAGTACAACTACTAACCGAACCATTAGTCAATGGGAGGAGGGGGCTTAGAAAGCTACTAGCTAGATGGCGATCTGTGCTCTGTTGTGGCATACACTAGTTAATTAATTATCTAACCTTTGGTCAAAATGATGGGCTAATCATGATTAAATGATGGAGAGGGATGCATGGCAGTGGCACCCATTGGAGCCATACATATATACAAAGTTATAAAAGATTATATACACATAGTGATCTAGTGCTTTAGTGGTTGGATTATTAGTTTAGTAATTTCTTGACACACCCTTTGTGGTTTGCCATGTGTACATGTGTGAGAGATAGTGAGAGGAGACAAGAAGAAGGGATTTTTTAATTGGCTTCTTGCAGTTTTGAAAATTCAGTTTATTCGTTCTTGAAAATTCAGTTAATTCAGTTAGGCACACAAATTGATGTGCTTTGTAAAACTTGTTCATGTACTGAACTACTAATGCCTTGTGATGCTCTGAATTACTTGTGATGCCTCTGAATTACTTGTGATCACATTGAGAAAGACTTGTAAAGATGATGATCATCTTTAACGAGAAAACAATTTGTGATGATTTTGCTAGTTTGTTGGGTTTTGTCTCCGACCATCGTGTCGTGATGATTTTGCAGGTACCCCGAGAGGCCCTTGAGTTTGCCGGAATGTCGATTAACTTCCGTTCCGGCAAATTCGGGCACTCCATATGTCCTATTTTCAGCAAAGGTCATGCTGAAATTTTCCGTGAATTTTAGCATGACTTTGCTAAAATAGGACATATGGGGTACTTGTGACTAATGCATGGGCCGGGTATCTTAGTAGTTAATTAAGTAGGATCAAGTGCCCGGCGTACTTGTGACTAATGCATGGCTTTTAGGGTGCCTCGGTGTCGATAAAACCGAAATGATGAAAAGTTAGGCTTTTAGGGTGCCTTGGCGCCGAAAAACCCTCAATGATAAAAGCTTAGATTTTAGGATGCCTCGTGTCGACAAACCCTAAATGATGAGACCATGATCTTGTTCCTTGACAATAACCAACTTTTGACCAAACTTTGTTTCTATTTAGAGAGAAACATGGCCCACAACGATGAGGCCGGGGTTGAGGCGGCAAGGCATTTCGGGAGCTGTCCCGGAGATGGAGGAACAACCTCACTTGTATGAGGCCGCCGCCTTCCCCACGGATCCCGAGACCACGGATGGTGCCGCCGAGGATGACTACACTGATGCCACCACCGATGGTGCCGCCGAGGATGCCACCATCGATGATGGCGGCGCGCACGGATGGCAGCCAGCCAAGAGGCAACGGAAGGACCGGCGCCCGATCGTGCTCCGCACCCTCAAGGAGGAAGTTCTGAAGTGGACTCCAACGGAATCCAACGGCGCCCGAGCGAATAGTCAAGGGTACTCGCTTCAGCTCGGGTGCATTGTCCGGAGCACCATCTCGATCAACACCGAGAACACGAGGCATCCTGACCGAGGGAATTTGCGCAACCTCCTCTTCACGAAGCTGCACGAGCGATACAAGTTCCCGCTGAATTTGAAAACACAAGCCTCAAAGGGAATAAAGTGAACAATGCTGCCCTCACGAAGATGAGCAAGGCCCTGTCTACTTGGAAAAGCAATGTGAAGAGAATGATCGAGAAAGGTGAGAGTTATGAGAAGATCAAGGAGAAAATCCTTCGATCACCGAAGATGACTACAACGACTTCAAGATCAATTGCTCGAGCACCGCAAGCTCCCAATCAAGTGAGTGGGGAAACAAATGCGGAGCTGAACATAGGGGAACACACACTCGGTCCCGGCGGTTCTGAGTGGCGGAGCCTATATGGGACAAGGAGGAGGCGGACCGTGCGAGCAAGGCCTACCGCCCCTCTTCGATACATCTGGCGGTGACAAGCAGACCAGGAACTTTGTCGGGGCCCGGTACAAGAAGGACCCGAAAACAAAGGAGCTTACCACGGATCCAAGACCAGGCAGCTTGAGCTTGTTCAGTAAGGAATACACCCAGCGTAATTAGCTCCATATGGTTGCATTCTAATTAATGAAGCCAATTTCTAAATGGTTCACATTCCTTCCGCAGCGTATTGAAAGAAGTAGCGGGGTCGACTCGAGCAACCCTTGGGACACCACTCTAAATAGGGGTTGAATGTAATGAAGAACAATGATAAGCTCGGTAAGCCGGCGTCGGCTGGTCGTGTGGCGGCAAAGGCTTGTCGACAAAATGGGGTCATACTATACGCTGGTGTGCGGAAGGAGAAAAGACCAGCTCGGAAAGCCAGCGTGAGAGGTTCAAGAACTCAAGGCACAGGTGGCGCGGATTCGGAGATTGTCCAAGAGCAAGTGGAACAACGACTCGGGCGGCGATCACCGCCCTTGTGCCTACCTTGATCTCGGGTTGAGTCGTGGATTGCGGGCGCCAACAGGGCCGCCCCGATTCCTAGCTTCACGGCCAGCAACTCGCATAATGCGATGGCGGGGCCATTGGTGCCTCCAGCGGAGGCGGCATTGGTGTCTCCGACGCCGCACGGAGCTTAATGCACCGGGTGTATGCGGCCGGCACCTCTCGCAGCAAGCGGCCCCTCCATCAATCTGCGCGCCGCCGTTGGCGGTGCCTCTACATTAGCCGAGCTCGGCGCCATCATCACGGTAACTAATTAAGCCTCTCTCGGCCGAGGACTTCATCTCCTTGCCTTTGACTGGGCATCCCTGACGCCCTACATGTTTTCGCAGGGCGCCGCCGATGTTCCGTGCACTCTCCTCCACTTCGTGAACAACGAGTTGGTCGATGTCGCCAAGGGCAAAATCTTTCAACCGGGCAACCCCTTGTTCCACGGTACCCAGATGCCACCCAACTTGTTTAGGGTTCAACTGGTTCGGGTGCTGCCAGGCTGCGACGACTTGTTAC
The DNA here is from genome assembly GCA_021605205.1 of Aegilops longissima. NCBI lineage: Eukaryota > Viridiplantae > Streptophyta > Magnoliopsida > Poales > Poaceae > Aegilops > Aegilops longissima. The sequence continues at coordinate 2,882,619 of CM038680.1, read as the reverse complement.
CTCCGAATCGACCCGTCGGGGCCGACGATGATGACGTGATGACCCTCAGCGCCTGCCTGAGCTGGCCCCTGCTTTGGCCGAAGAGCCAGATTCGTTTGGGGGCGGGGGACACCACCCCAAAGACAACACCGCCAGTCGTGCGGCGCCAAGTCGCCCCATGGCAAGACCGCCCGAACGGTGGTGCGGACATCCCTATGCCATGGATCCAAACATGCATATGGCACAGGATCAGAATGACGACGACGACGACTATGATACATTTGGCAACGTCGATCAGTACTTTGCCGAGCATGGGTACGATGGCTGTTGGAAATATGCCCTAGAGGCAATAATAAAAGCATTATTATTATATTTCCTTGTTCATGATAATTGTCTTTTATTCATGCTATAACTGTATTATCCGGAAATCGTAATACACGTGTGAATACATAGACTACAATCGTCCCTAGTAAGCCTCTAGTTGACTAGCTCGTTGATCAACAGATAGTCATGGTTTCTGATTATGGACATCGGATGTCATTGATAAGCGGGATCACGTCATTAGGAGAATGACGTGATGGACAAGACAATCCTAAGCATAGCACAAGATCGTGTAGTTCGTTTTGCTAGAGCTTTTCCAATGTTAAGTATCTCTTCCTTAGACCATGAGATCGTGCAATTCCGGATACCGTAGGAGTGCTTTGGGTGTATCAAGCGTCTGGCGTAATCGGGTGACTATAAAGGTGCACTACAGGTATCTCCGAAAGTGACCATTGGGTTGACACGGATCGAGACTGGGATTTGTCACTCCGTATTACGGAGAGGTATCACTGGGCCCACTCGGTAATGCATCATCATAATGAGCTCAAAGTGATCAAGTGTCTGGTCACGGGATCATGCATTGCGGTACGAGTAAAGTGACTTGCGTAACGAGACTAAGCGAGGTATTGGGATACCGACGATCGAGTCTCGGGCAAGTAACATACCGTCTGACAAAGGGAATAGCATACGGGGTTGCCTGAACCCTAGACATCGTGGTTCATCCGATGACATCATCGAGGAGCATGTGGGAGCCAACATGGGTATCCAGATCCGCTGTTGGTTATTGACTGAGAGGCGTCTCGGTCATGTGCGCATGTCTCCGAACCCATAGGGTCTACACACTTAAGGTTCGGTGGCGCTAGGGTTATTAGGAAGACAAGTATGTGATTACCGAATGTTGTTTGGAGTCCGGATGAGATCCCGGACGTCACGAGGAGTTCCGGAATGGTCCGGAGGTAAAGATTTATATATGGAAAGTGGTTAAGCGGACTCAGGAAAGTTTGGGGTATACGGTAATGTAGGGGCCACCGGGAGGGTTCGGAGGTCCACCGGGGGCCACCCCTCGGGGGCCACATGGGCTAAGTGGGAGGGAGCCAGCCCCTGGTGGGCTGGGCGCACCTCCCCTTAGGCCCATGCGGCTAGGGCATCGGGAGGAAACCCTAAAGGGGCCCCTCAGCTTGGGGGCAAGCCACCTCCCTCCTCCCTTGGGCCGCCGCCCCCATCTAGGGTTTCCCTAGATGGCCGGCCCCCTTGCCCTCTCCTCCTATAAATAGAGGGGTGGGGGGAGGCTGCAGAACCATTGAAGGCGCAGCCCTCCCTCCCAACACCTCTCCTCCTCCGCGTGAGCTTGGCGAAGCCTGCCGAGATCTGTCCTCCATCTCGCATCACGCCGTCGTGCTGCCATTGGAGTGATCTTCCTCAACCTCTCCTTCCTCCTTGCTGGATCAAGACGGAGGAGACGCCATCGTCTCCGTCGTGTGTTGAACACGGAGGTGCTGTCCTTTCAGCACTTTGGTCATCGGTGATCGGAATCACGTTGGGAGCGTCTTCATCATCACCACTCCCTCGAACGCTTCCGCACTCGATCTACAAGTGGTATGTAGATGCAAACTCTCTCTCGTGACTCGTTGCTTAGATGAACTCATAGATAGATCTTGGTGAAACCGTAGGAAAATTTTAATTTTCTGCAGCGTTCCCAACAGTGGCATCATGAGCTAGGTCTATCGTAGTTCTCTTTGCACGAGTAGAACACAATTTTGTTGTGGGCGTGGATCTTGTCAACTTACTTGCCGTTACTAGTCGTTTCTTGCTTCCGCGGTATTGTGGGATGAAGCGGCCCGGACCAACCTTACACGTGCTCTCCACGTGAGACCGGTTCCACCGACTAACATGCACAAGTTGCATAAGGTGGCTGGCGGGTGTCTGTCTCTCCTACTTTAGTTGGAGCGGATTCGATGAACAGGGTCCTTATGAAGGGTAAATAGAAGTTGACAAGATCACGTTGTGGTTATTCGTAGGTAAGAAAAGCGTTCTTGCTAGAACCCAATTGCAGCCACGTAAAAGATGCAACAACAATTAGAGGACGTCTAACTTGTTTTTGCAGCAATTGTCATGTGACGTGATATGGCCAAGTTGTGATGAATGATGATATATTGTGATGTATGAGATCATGTTCTTGTAATAGGAATCACGACTTGCATGTCGATGAGTATGACAACGGCAGGAGCCATAGGAGTTGTCTTTATTTTGTATGACCTGCGTGTCATTGAAACGCCATGTAACTCACTTTACTTTATTGCTAAACGCGTTAGCCATAGAAGTAGAAGTAGTCGTTGGCGTGACAACTTCATGAAGACACGATGATGGAGATCATGATGATGGAGATCATGGTGTCATGCGGTGACAGGATGATCATGGAGCCCGAAGATGAAGATCAAGGAGCTATATGATATTGGCCATATCATGTCACTACTTTATAATTGCATGTGATGTTTATTATGATTATACATCTTGTTTACTTAGACGACGGTAGTAAATAAGATGATCCTTAGAACAATTTCAAGAAGTGTTCTCCCTAACTGTGCACCGTTGCTACAGTTCGTCGCTTCTAAGCACCACGTGTTGATCGGGTGTGATGGATTCTTACGTTCACATACAGCGGGTGTAAGACAGATTTACACACGCAGAAACACTTAGGGTTAACTTGCGAGCCTAGCATGTACATACATGGCCTCGGAACACGGAGACCGAAAGGTCGAACACGAGTCGTATGGAAGATACGATCAACATGAGAATGTTCACCGACGAGACTAGTCCGTCTCACGTGTTGATCGGACACGGCCTAGTCAACTCGGATCGTGTAACACTTAGATGACTAGAGGATGTCTAATCTAAGTGGGAGTTCATTAATAATTTGATTAGATGAACTTTATTATCATGAACAATAGTATAAAATCTTTTACATGATATGTCTTGTAGATCAAATGGCCAACGCTCATGTCAACTTGAACTTCAGCGTTCCTAGAAAACCAAGCTGAAAGATGGCGGCAGCAACTTCTCGGACTGGGTCCGGAACCCGAGATCATCCTCATAGCTGCCAGGAAACAATCGTCCTAGAAGGACCGCTAGGTGACGCTCCGTCCCGCAGAACCAAGACATTATGAATGCTTGGCAGTCTCGTCTTGATGATTACTCCCTCGTTCGGTGCGGCATGCTTTACATCTTAGAACCGGGCTCCAAAAGCGTTTTGAGCATCACGGAGCATATGAGATGTTGAAGAGCTGAAACTGGTTTTCAAGCTCACGCCCGGTCGAGAGATATGACATCTCCGACAAGTTCTATAGTTGTAAGATGGAGGAAAACAGTTACGTCGGTGAACACATTCGAAGATGTCAGGTTGCACAACCGTATGACCCACTGAATATTAACCTCCACGATGAGGCGGTCATTGACAGAATCCTCGATCGCTCCCACCAAGCTACAAGAGCTTTGTGATGAACTACAACATGCAGGGGATGGTAAAGACCATTCTGAAGTGTTCTCTATGCTGAAGTCAGCCGAGGTTGAAATCAAGAAAGAACATCAAGTGTTGATGGTCAATAAGACCACTAAGTTCAAGAAGGGCAAGGGTAAGAAGAACTTCAAGAAGGGCGGCAAGGAGATTGCCGCGCCCTGTAAGCAAGTTGCGGGAAGAAGTCAAAGAATGGACCCAAACCGAGACTGAGTGCTTTTATTGCAAGGGAGGGTCCACCGAAGCGGAACTGCCCCAAGTACTTAGCGGATAAGAAGGCCGCAACACCAAAGGTATATTTGATATACATGTAATTGATGTGTACCTTACCATGAATCGTAGTAGCTCCTGGGTATTTGATACGGTGCCGTTGCTCATATTTGTAACTCACAGCAGGAGCTGCGGAATAAGCGGAGGCGGCAAAGGACGAGGTGACGATCTTGGCGTCGGGAATGGTTCGAGTCGATGTGATCGCCGTCGGCACGCTACCTCTTCATTTACCCACGGGATTAGTTATAAACCTTAATAATTGTTATTTGGTGCCAAGTTTGAGCATGAATATTGTATCGGATCTCGTTTAATGCGAGATGGCTACTCATTTAAATCCGAGAATAATGGTTGTTCTATTTATATGAGAGATATGTTTTATGGTCATGCTCCGATGGTCAATGGTTTATTCTTAATGAATCTCGAACGTAATGTTACACATGTTCATAGTGTGAATACCAAAAGATGTAAAGTTGATAACGATAGTCCCACATACTTGTGGCACTGCCGCCTTGGTCACATTGGTGTCAAGCGCATGAAGAAGCTCCATGCTGATGGACTTTTGGAGTCTTTAGATTATGAATCATTTGACACATGCGAACCATGCCTCATGGGCAAAATGACCAAGACTCCGTTCTCCGGAACAATGGAGCGAGCAACCAACTTGTTGGAAATCATACATACCGATGTGTGCGGTCCAATGAGCATTCAGGCTCGCGGAGGATATCATTATGTTCTCACTCTCACAGATGACTTGAGTAGATATGGGTATGTCTACTTGATGAAACACAAGTCTGAGACCTTTGAAAAGTTCAAGGAATTTCAGAATGAAGTAGAGAATCAACGTGACCGAAAGATAAAATTCTTACGATCGGATCGTGGAGGAGAATATTTAAGTCACGAATTTGGTACACACTTAAGAAAATGTGGAATCGTTTCACAACTAACGCCGCTGGAACACCTCAGCGAACGGTGTGTCGAGCGTCGTAATCGCACTCTATTGGATATGGTGCGGTCTATGATGTCTCTTACTGATTTACCGCTATCATTTTGGGGATACGCTCTAGAGACAGCTACATTCACTTTAAATAGGGCACCGTCTAAATCCGTTGAGACGACACCGTATGAATTATGGTTTGGGAAGAAACCTAAGCTGTCGTTTCTAAAAGTTTGGGGATGCGATGCTTATGTCAAGAAACTTCAACCTGAAAAGCTCGAACCCAAGTCGGAAAAATGCGTCTTCATAGGATACCCTAAGGAAACCTTTGGGTATACCTTCTACCTTAGATCCGAAGGCAAGATCTTTGTTGCCGAGAGCGGAACCTTTCTGGAAAAAGAGTTTCTCTCGAAAGGAGTAAGTGGGAGGAAAGTAGAACTCGATGAAGTACTACCTCTTGAACAGGATAGTAGTGCAGCTCAGGAAAATGTTCCTGTGATGCCTACACCAACTGAAGAGGAAATTCATGATGATGATCAAGGTACTTCGGATCAAGTTGCTCTTGAACTTCAGAGGTCCACTAGGACACGTTCCGCACTGAGTGGTACGGCAACCCTGTCACGGAAATCATGTTGTTAGACAACGGTGAACCTTGAACTATGAAGAAGCAATGGCGGGCCCAGATTCCAACAAATGGCTAGAAGCCATGAAGTCCGAGATAGAATCCATGTATGAAAACAAAGTGTGGACTTTGGTGACTTGCCCGATGATCGGCGAGCGATAGAAAACAAATGGATCTTTAAGAAGAAGACGGACGCGGATGGTAATGTCACCATCTATAAAGCTCGACTTGTCGCTAAGGGTTATCGGCAAGTTCAAGGGATTGACTACGATGAGACTTTCTCTCCGTGGCGAAGCTTAAGTCCGTCCGAATCATGTTAGCAATTGCCGCATACTATGATTATGAGATATGGCAGATGGACGTCAAAACAGCGTTCCTTAACGGCTATCTTAAGGAAGATCTGTATATGATACAGCCGGAAGGTTTTGTCGATCCTAAGAATGTCGACAAAGTATGCAAGCTCCAGCGATCCATTTATGGGCTGGTGCAAGCATCTCGAGTTGGAACATTCGCTTTGATGAGATGATCAAAGCGTTTGGGTTTATGCAGACTTATGGAGAAGCCTGCGTTTACAAGAAAGTGAGTGGGAGCTCAGAGCATTTCTCATATTATATGTAGATGACATACTTGATGGGAAATGATATAGAATTCTTGGACAGCATTAAGGCCTACTTGAATAAGTGTTTTTCAATGAAGGACCTTGGAGAAGCTGCTTATATATTAGGCATCAAGATCTATAGAGATAGATCGAGGCGCCTCATAGGTCTTTCACAAAGCACATACCTTGATAAGATTTTGAAGAAGTTCAAAATGGATCAGTCCAAGAAAGGGTTCTTGCTGTATTGCAAGGTGTGAGATTGAGCTCAGCTCAATGCCCGACCACGGCAAAAGATAAAGAAGAGATGAGTGTCATCCCTATGCCTCAGCCATAGGATCTATTATGTATGCCATCTTGTGTACTGACCTGATGTAAACCTTGCCGTAAGTTTGGTAGGAAGGTACCAAAGTAATCCCGCAAGGAACACTGGACAGCGGTCAAGAATATCTTGAAGTACCGAAAAGGACAAAGGACATGTTTTCGTTTATGGAGGTGACGAAGAGCTCGTCGTAAAGGTTACGTCGACGCTAGCTTCGACACAGATCTGGATGACTCTAAGTCACAAACCGGATCGTGTATATGTTGAATGGTGGAGCGATGGCTGGTGCAGCTGCAAGCGAGCGTCGTGGCGGGATCTACATGTGAAGCGGAGTACATGGCAGCCTCGGAGGCAGCGCATGAAGCAATTTGGGTGAAGGAGTTCATCACCGACCTAGGAGTCATACCCAATGCGTCGGGGCCGATCAAACTCTTCGTGACAACACCTGGAGCTATTGCACTTGCCAAGGAGCCCAGGTTTCACAAGAAGACCAGGCACATCAAGCGTCGCTTCAACTCCATCCGTGAAAATGTTCAGGATGGAGACATAGAAATTTGTAAAGTGCATACGGATCTGAATGTCGCAGATCCGTTGACTAAACTCTCTTCATGGGCAAAACATGATCAACACCGTAACTCTATGGGTGTTCGATTCATCACAATGTAAACTAGATTATTGACTCTAGTGCAAGTGGGAGACTGTTGGAAATATGCCCTAGAGGCAATAATAAAAGCATTATTATTATATTTCCTTGTTCATGATAATTGTCTTTTATTCATGCTATAACTGTATTATCCGGAAATCGTAATACACGTGTGAATACATAGACTACAATACGCCCCTAGTAAGCCTCTAGTTGACTAGCTCGTTGGTCAACAGATAGTCATGGTTTCTGATTATGGACATCGGATGTCATTGATAACGGGATCACGTCATTAGGAGAATGACGTGATGGACAAGACCCAATCCTAAGCATAGCACAAGATCGTGTAGTTCGTTTTGCTAGAGCTTTTCCAATGTCAAGTATCTCTTCCTTAGACCATGAGATCGTGCAATTCCGGATACCGTAGGAGTGCTTTGGGTGTATCAAACGTCAACGAATCGGGTGACTATAAAGGTGCACTACAGGTATCTCCGAAAGTGACCATTGGGTTGACACGGATCGAGATCTGGATTTGTCACTCCGTATTACGGAGAGGTATCACTGGGCCCACTCGGTAATGCATCATCATAATGAGCTCAAAGTGATCAAGTGTCCTGGTCACGGGAACATGCATTGCGGTGCGAGTAAAGTGACTTGCCGTAACGAGACTAAACGAGGTATTGGGATACCGACGATCGAGTCTCGGGCAAGTAACATACCGTCGACAAAGGGAATAGCATACGGGTTGCTGAACCCTAGACATCGTGGTTCATCCGATGACATCATCGAGGAGCATGTAGGAGCCAACATGGGTATCCAGATCCCGCTGTTGGTTATTGACTGAGAGCGTCTCGGTCATGTCACTGTCTCCGAACCCGTAGGGTCTACACTTAAGGTTCGGTGACGCTAGGGTTATTAGGAAGACAAGTATGTGATTACGAATGTTGTTCGAGTCCGGATGAGATCCCGGACGTCACGAGGAGTTCCGGAATGGTCCGGAGGTAAAGATTTATATATGGAAAGTGGTTAAACGGACTCCGGAAAGTTTCGGGGGTATACCGGTAATGTACCGGGGCCACCGGGAGGGTTCCGGAGGTCCACCGGGAGGGGCCACCCCTCCCGGGGGGCCACATGGGCTAAGTGGGAGAGGGAGCCAGCCCCTGGTGGGCTGGGCGCACCTCCCCCCTTAGGCCCATGCGGCTAGGGCATGGGGAGGGGAAACCCTAAAGGGGGCGCCCCCCTAGCTTGGGGGGCAAGCCACCCTCCCCTCCTCCCCTTGGGCCGCCGCCCCCATCTAGGGTTTCCCCTAGATGGCCGGCCCCCCTTTGCCCTCTCCTCCTATAAATAGAGGGGGGGGGAGGGCTGCCAAAACCATTGAAGGCGCAGCCCCTCCCCTCCCCAACACCTCTCCTCCTCCGCGTGAGCTTGGCGAAGCCCTGCCGGAGTACTGTCCCTCCATCTGCATCACGCCGTCGTGCTGCCATTGGAGTGATCTTCCTCAACCTCTCCTTCCTCCTTGCTGGATCAAGACGGAGGAGACGCCATCGTCCCGTACGTGTGTTGAACACGGAGGTGCTGTCCTTTCAGCACTTTGGTCATCGGTGATCGGAATCACGTTGGGAACGTCTTCATCATCACCACTCCCTCGAACGCTTCCGTACTCGATCTACAAGTGGTATGTAGATGCAAACTCTCTCTTGACTCGTTGCTTAGATGAACTCATAGATAGATCTTGGTGAAACCGTAGGAAAATTTTAATTTTCTGCAACGTTCCCCAACAATGGCGACTTCATGGGGCCTCCTTCTCAAGAACCAAACCCAACAAAAGACGTGTGCGATCTAGCTCGTACCGCGGAGAAGCCAAGTTGCAACAGGCACCGTCTGGCGTTCAGCTCTCAGGAGACGCCTCCAGCTGCCGACTTCACCGAGCCTCAGATAGGCGAGGTGCGAAATATTATCAGCCCCAACACACTCAAGAAGGCGGTCTGTGAGCAAAACTCGGTCCCATTACAGGAGAAGAAGAAGGCACGCAAAAGAAAGACTAAGAAGGGTGCGAGCCAGCCGGCACCGAAAGTACGATCCGTGCTCGGGGACGGGCCACCTTCACCGCAGGATATCTCGAGGAGGGTGCATGTGGCGGGTAGGGCGATGCTACCGACAAATATGCTCAATGCTGCAACCGGTGCTATGCGGAGTCTGCATGACAGTGTTCTTTCTTTGGAGAAGCGGCGTCTCAGGGAGAAGGATGTGGCATACCCGGTTTTCGCGGCCAAGGTGCCAGAGGGCAAGGGCTTTGTGGATAACTCCATCGGGCGTACGATCGTCCTGCGTTTTGATGACATCCACGCTATGTTGAACCTTCATCCGCTGCACTACACCTTCGTTCGGCTATTTTCGCTGAGTATGGAGATGCGGATCATTCGCGACAAGACCGCGGACATCATGATAGTCGACCCCTTCTACATGCGTGCCAAGATCTTGGGCAGCGCTGGGGACCGGCAAGTCGCGAGTTCTTACCTCGAAGGCGTCATTCTGGCAAACCAAGATAAGGATAACTTCCTCGTTCCTTACTTTCCCGAGTAAGTCCTCCCCTCAACCGGCCCGTAACATATGAATTCTTACATTTCGATCGTTTTTCTTTTAACATTCCGTGTTTTCTGCAGTGACACACGTTGCACGCTCATCCTCCTAAGCCCTAAATATTCCATGGCTACGTATTTCGACCCGGACCGTCGATGAACGTAGACTACACAAATGTCAAGAAGGTTCTTGATGATGTTCTCCCGCCACGCCAAATCTGGAGGCACCTTCACCAGGCCTATTCGTAGCACGGCAAGCACGTGTTCTCCCCAATACGACGTTACGCTGCGTCAAGCAGTCACCGCTGGCGGTCGAAGGGTGCCTACTACGCCATCCATCACATGCGGGCGATCGTGCGGGACCATCATCAACTTCGCTACCGAGTAAACTCAAGATTGGGCGCGGCGTGTCGGCAATCCAGGACGCGGACCTCCGACAAGAATTCTTTCGCATCCAATCGGAGTTTGCGGAAATCATCCATCAAGATGTCCTTCCTCGGGGCAGTTCTACCTCGAAATCAACCGTCCAACGGTGACATCGACACAATGCTACAAATGCAGGATGACAACGCCCGTTCTTTCATGACTCCCACGATAGACGGCGGCTTCATCCACGCCCGTCCCTTGAGTCGAGTTGTCTAGTTCTGAAACATCGATTGGCTCATGTTGTAATTAAACTTTAATGAACTTGTAGTATGTCTCTTTGGTTTCGAGAGTCGTTCAACTTAGATGTAATCGATGCTATTAATGTCTTGCTTTTCTCTTCCGATCGCTCGTTGCATACTTATATATTGCTTATGTATTGTCTGTGAATTGGTACTAACGTTGCGTTTGGCTAGTGCATAGCGATGCCGACGTATGTCGTGGTACAAGGGTAAGGTTCCTGAGTCTACGATGACTGGGAGGAGTGTCGGAGACAGGTTCACCGATTCAGCGGTAACAGTTACAAAGGGTACACCACTAGGGCCGAGGCGAATCTAGATACGCCCGCTATCTAGCGGAGAGGGAGGAGCGTTGGAGGAACCGGATGAAGACGAGTTTCATCGTGATGATGCTCATCGTGATGACCGCAGCTCTCTTCTATGTGATGGTAGTTTAGATGATCGATATCGACTTGTAATGCGAAGATAAACTCGCTACTCGCGGTCTCGAGACTTGTAATATAATGTTCTATCTTTGTTCGGTCTTTTCAATTGGAGACTAATATGATGAATTGTATTCGGAGACTAATATGATGAATTGTATTCAAGGACTAATCTTCTATTGTATTTGATGAATCTATTGTTGATGTGTGCTGTCTATATTTTGTCAAATTATACATTTTGTAACCTGTGCAAAAACAGAAAATAAAAAATAAAAAACCTAATATTCATACTAATGGCGCATCACATGACAAGGCGCCATTAGTATGACAATGCATACTAATGGCGCATCACCGGGAAGTGCGCCATTAGTTTGCTGCGGTTACTAATGGCGCATCCGGGGGTGGTGCGCCATTAGTATGCCAAAGCACCTTGGTATACATGCCCTCAGGAGGCATACTAATGGCGCACCCTCAAGATATACTAATGGCGCACCAGGTGGTGCGCCATTAGTATACCAGATACTAATGGCGCACGGTGGTGCGCCATTAGTAAAAATTACTAATGGCGTGCTGTCAATGGCGCACCTCTGATGCGCCATTAATGGCCATATTAGGTGCGCCATTAGTAGTGGTATTTCTAGTAGTGACACTTCAGCCTTTTCAACCATTACGCAATACATGAGCGCAAGCCATGGATATAGCACTATGGGTGGAGTAAATTATAATGATGGGGGTTATGAGAGAAGACAAAAAGGTAGAATGTCTCACATTGACACAACTAATCGATAGGCTATGGAGATGCCCATCAATTGATGTCAATGAGAGGAGTAGGGATTTCCATGCAATGGATGCACTAGAGCTATAAATATATGAAAGATCAAAAAAAGAAACTAAGTGGGTGTGCATCCAACTTGCTTGCTGATACATCTCCGTCGTATCTACTTTTCCAAATACTTTTGCCCTTGTTTTGGACTCTAACTTGCATGATTTGAATGGAACTAACCTAGACTGACGCTGTTTTCAGCAGACTTTCCATGGTGTTATTTATGTGTAGAAACAAAAGTTCTCGGAATGACCTGAAACTCCACGGAACGTCTATTTGGAAATAATAAAAAATCCTTGGAAAAGATGAAGACCAGGGGGCCCACAACCTGTCCACGAGGGTGGGGGCGCGCCCTCCCCCCTAGGACGCGCCACCCTACCTCATGGGCCCCCTGGAGCTCCTCCGACCTCAACTCCAACTCTATAAATTTTCTTTCGGGGAGAAAAAATCAAGGAGAAGAAATCATCATGTTTTACGATACGGAGCCGCCGCCAAGCCCTAAAACCTCTCAGGAGGGCTGATCTGGAGTCCGTTCGGGGCTCCAGAGAGGGGGATTCGTCGCCGTCATCATCATCAACCATCCTCCATCACCAATTTCATGACGCTCACCACCGTGCGTGAGTAATTCCATCGTAGGCTTGCTGGACGGTGATGGGCTGGATGAGATCTATCATGTAATCGAGTTAGTTTTGTTAGGGTTTGATCCCTAGTATCCACTGTGTTCTGAGATTGATGTTGCTATGACTTTGCTATGCTTAATGCTTGTCACTAGGGCCCGAGTTCCATGATTTCAGATCTGAACCTATTATGTTTTCATGAATATATGTTAGTTCTTGATCCTATCTTGCAAGTCTGTAGTCACCTACAATGTGTTATGATCCGGCAAGCCCGAAGTGACAATAATCGGAACCACTCCCGGTGATGACCATAGTTTGAGGAGTTCATGTATTCACTATGTGCTAATGTTTTGTTCTGGTACTCTATTAAAAGGATGCCTTAATATCCCTTAGTTTCCATTAGGACCCCGCTGCCACGGGGATAGGACAAAAGATGTCATGCAAGTTCTTTTCCATAAGCACCCTATGTTCCATGTCTACATTACATTGATGAATTGGAGCTAGTTCTGTGTCACCCTATGTTATGATTGTTACATGATGAACCGCATCTGGCATAATTATCCATCACCGATCCAATGCCTACGAGCTTTTCCTATATTGGTTCTCGCTTATTTACTTTTCTGTTGCTACTGTTACAATCACTACAAAACACCAAAAATATTACTTTTGCTTCCGTTACTTTTGTTACCGTTACCACTACTATCATACTACTTTGCTACTAAATACTCTGCTGCAGATACTAAGTTATCCAGGTGTGGTTGAATTGACAACTTAACTACTAATACTTGAGAATATTCTTTGGCTCCCTTTGTGTCGAATCAATAAATTTGGGTTGAATACTCTACCCTCGAAAACTATTGCGATCCCCTATACTTGTGGGTTATCAAGACTATTTTCTGGCGCCGTTGCCGGGGAGGATAGCTCTATTCTTTGAGTCACTTGGGATTTATATCTGCTGGTCACTATGAAGAACTTGAAAGACGCTAAGACAACAATTTATCCCTCAACCACGAGGGGAGGTAAGGAACTGCCATCTAGCTTTGCACTTGATTCACCTTCTGTTTTGAGTAAGCTTGCGACACCTAAACCTGCTTCTGCTATTCGTTCTGATATGTCGCATGTTATTGATGGTGCCACTTCTGCTATGCATGATACTTATGATGAAACTACTTCTATGCTTGATACTACTATGCCCCTTAGTGAATTTCTTGATGAACAAATTGCTAGGGCTAGAGAGCAAGAAATTGTTGAAACTGATTGTATTGATGAAAGTGATGATGAAGACTTGCCTGTTATTCCTGAGGGTTATGTTTTTTATAAAGAAGCTTCTGCAGCCATTTTAGCTTGCAAAGATAGATATGAACTCAAGAGGTTATTAGCTAAATGTAATAAGCAATATCTTAATGATAGAATGCGACCTGACCTGCTTTTGCAACTTCACCTATTTGTGTTGTCGATAAGGATGAATTCTCTGTTGATCCTGATATAATTACTTTGGTTGAATCTGATCCTTTTCATGGCTATGAATCTGAAACTGTTGTGGCACATCTTACTAAATTAAATGATATAGCCACCCTGTTCACTAATGATGAGAGATCTTGCTACTTTTATATCCTTAAAATAATTTTGTTCTCATTAAAGGGTGATGCTAAGATATGGTTTAATTCTCTTGATCTTGGTTGTGTGCGTAGTCCCCAGGATATGATTTATTACTTCTCTGCCAAATATTTCCCTGCTCATAAGAAACAAGTTGCTTTGAGGGAAATATATAATTTTTGCAAATTTAAGAAGAGAGTCTCCCACAAGCTTGGGGGAGGCTTCTCAAGTTACTTAATGCTTTGCCTGATCATCCTCTTAAGAAAAATGAAATACTTGATATCTTTTATAATGGGCTAACCGATGCTTCCAGAGATTACCTGGATAGTTGTGTTGGTTCTGTTTTCACGGAAAGAACACTAGATGAAGCTAAAATTCTATTGAATAATATGTTGACAAATGAAAATAATTGGACACTTCCTGAGTCAGCTCCTGAGCCAATTCCTGAGCCTATTCCTAAACCAACTCCGAAGAAAAGAGGTGTTCTATTTCTCAGTCCTGAAGATATGCAAGAGGCAAAGAAATCTATGAAAGAAAAAGGTATTAAAGCTGAAGATGTTAAGAATTTACCTCCTATTGAAGAAATACATGGTCTTAATCTACCGCCTGTCGAAGAAACCTATGATCTTAATCCATTACCTATTGAAGAAACTCATGGTCTTGATAACCCGACACAGGTAGTAAAGGTAAATTCTCTCTATAGATATGATAAAGCTGAAATCCCTCTTACTAAGTTTGCTAGCCAATGCTTAGATGAGTTTGATAACTTCATGTTTAAGCAAGAAGATTTTAATGCTTATTTTGGTAGACAATTGAAATACAATTCCGATATGCTTAAACACTTGGGTGATTACATGGTTGATGTTAGAGGTGAACTTAAACTCATTACTAAAGATGCTTCTATGGTTACCACTCAAGTAGAACAAGAACTTAAAGCTCAAAATGATTTGCTCAATGAAATGAATAGTAAGAAAAATGATTATGCTGTTAGAGTGGCTACTAGAACTGGTAGAATAACTCAGGAACCTTTGTATCCTGAAGGCCACCCTAAGAGAATTGAGCAAGATTCTCTGAGAAATAATATTGATGCACCTAGTCCTTCTAAAAGGAACAAAATGAAAAATGATAGGACTTTGCATGCTTCTAGTTAACCTATTGCTGAACCACCTGAGAATCCAAAAGATATCTATATTTCTGATGCTGAAACACAATCTGGTAATGAACATGAACCTAGTGAAAATGTTAATGATGATGTTCATGATGATGCTCAACCTAGTAATGATAATGATGTGGAAATTGAACCTGCTGTTGATCTTGATAACCCACAATCAAAGTATCAACGTTATGATAAGATACTTTGTTGCTAGGAAACATGGTAAAGAAAGAGAACCTTGGGTTCAGAAACACATGCCTTTTCCTCCGAAACCATCGAAGAAAAAGGATGATGAGGATTTTGAGAGCTTTGCTGAAATGATTAGACCTATCTTTTTACGTATGCGATTGATTGATATGCTCAAAATGAATCCTTATGCTAAGTATATGAAAGATATTGTTACAAATAAGACAAAGATACCAGAAGCTGAGATTTCCACCATGCTTGCTAATTACACTTTTAAGGGTGGAATACCAAAGAAACTAGGAGATCCAAGAGTACCGACTATACCATGCTCCATTAAAAGAAATTATGTTAAAACTGCTTTATGTGATCTTGGAGCCGGTGTTAGTGTTATGCCTCTCCCTTTATATCGTAGACTTGACTTGAATAAGTTAACACCTACTGAAATATCTTTACAAATGGTTGATAAATCAACTGCTATACCTGTCGGTATTTGTGAGGATGTGCCTGTTGTGGTTGCAAACGTTTCTATTTTAACAGACTTTGTTATTCTTGATATTCCCAAGGACGATAGTATGTCTATTATTCTTGGAAGACCTTTTTTGAATACTGCAGGGGCTGTTATTGATTGCAACAAAGGCAATGTCACTTTTCATGTTAATGGTAATGAGCATACGGTACACTTTCCGAGGAAACAACCTCAAGTTCATAGTATCAATTCTATTGGAAAAATTACATCGATTATATTTGGAGGTTTTGAATTTCCTCTGCCTACTGTCAAGAAGAAATATGATATTCTTATTATTGGGGATGTGCATATCCCCGTTGAGGTAACATAGTGCCATTCAAAATTTCTCCGGTTCCATGTTATTCGAAATGAGTTTATTAACAAGACCTGATCAACCTTGTTAGTGGATTCCTTTTTGATGAGCATGAGATGGATGAAACTAGAAGGCACAACCTTCTGTACCCTCTTTCTACTTTCTGTTATTTAGTCGCAATAAAGTAAAAATAGTATTTTTCAGTCTGTTTTTTGATTTATCTGTGCAATATAAAAATACCCCGAAAATAAAAGTTCTCCAAATGCCCTGAAAATGGAATATGATTTTCTCTAGAATATTTGAGGATTTCTGGAACTGTGAACACAGCAGGGGGGTCAACCACCTGGCCACGAGGGTGGAGGCGCGCCTACCCCTGTGGCGCCCCTGCCTCGTGGGCCCACGGTGGCCCTCCTCCACTTATTCCTGCACCCATACACTCCTTCTTCCTCCCACAAACACCAATATCCAACTCAAGCACGAGTTCTAGCTCACTTTGCTGCGATTTTCGATCTCCTTGCTCAAAGCACCTCTCATAAAACTGCTTGGGGAGATTGTTCCTTGGTATGTGACTCCTCCATTGGTCCAATTAGTTTTTGTTCTAGTGCTTTATTCATTGCAAATTTGTGCTGCCTATGTGACCATGTTCTTGAGCTTACATGTCAAATGTATATGGTTCCAAGTAGTTCTAATGCATGATATAGTCTCTAGGCACTTGTAGGAGTAGTTGCTATCAATTTTATTGAGTTTGGTTCACTTTTGTTTGAAGTTACTAAAAATTTCAGAATATTTCAGAAAATAATGAAGAGATTTTTGAGGGGTTCATCGAGCCGAAGCTCGAAGGAAAAGCAAAATGAAGAAGCACAGAAGCCCAAATATAATTTTCCTTGCACCGCGGAGGTCCGGCCGTGTGAATGGCCTTCCGATGATTTCTTGAGAAAAGCCGGGATTTATGATGATTTCTATTCAGTGGCTGAGAATGCTGGCCTCACCGACTTCCTCCGCGACCAACATTATCAGTATCTCTTACTCAACAATACTTTTGTGCAAAACTTCTACTATTTTCCTAAGGAATCACCCCCTTCAGTAGAGTTTCATTTATATGATGTTGTTAAGAAGATGCCACTAGATGAATTTTGCAAGGTGTGAAAAGTACCCTTTGAGGGTAACATAGATGAACCACATCGTAAAGATGTGGACGGGTTTATTGACACCATTATTGTGGGGGAAACCAGGAAGGTTTCCGATGCAAGAATCACTAGCAGACATTTGCCTGTTTTACACTACTTTGATATATTTGCTAGTCGTTGCTTGATTGGTCGCGGAAACTGTGGAAACCTTAGTGTTCCTGATATTTTCATTTTGTTCCATGATTTATTCCGCGATAACACTGTTAGTATGGGCGGTATCATTGCTAAACGGTTAAGCCTGAACCGTACTAAGGGCCCCATCTTTAGAGGAATTTATGCTTCACGCCTAGCTGCACATTTTAACATACCTATTAGGCTCTATGAGAAAGAAGAAAAATTGCTGCCCAATGCTTATTTAGATTATAAGAGTATGCTAGCGCATGATTTTATTGTTACGAATAGGGAAGGGGAGCTTAAATATAAATTGTTCTTTCATAAACATCACCCTGAGACTATTACCTTGCCTGCTCCTTCCTTTGTTTTAATTTATCTGAAGGTCTGTATCTCGTTCCGTGGGCGGCCATTCAAGCCTACCGGAACCCTATACCAGCCCCGGAGCCGAAACCATAATTTGAGCCTCCATGACAGTCTAATTACCAGTGGGATCCGGAGATGATTGCCAGCCAGTGGCAGTCAGAGTCCTCTTCGTCTTAGTACGACCCCAGCTACACCTACGGGTATCCGCCAGTCCATCCCTGGTAATGAACCAACTTAGGCCAAAAGCCTAAGCTTGGGGGAGTACGTATTTCCCACCGACATTACATTTATGTTTACGCACACTCATTGCTAGATGTCGGTGCTCATACTTTTTCACTGTAATATCCATGCTAGTTTATTTTCTTTTTCTTGCTTTCTTCTTGTGTGTTTGTTAAACCTTAAGAAAAACCAAAAAAAATTAGTAATAGCTTCTAGTTAGTTTACTTTTCTTGCTGTAGTAGTAACAATTAAAAAAACCCAAAAATATTTCATGTTCTTCTTTTGCTTGTTGGGAGCTTTCCCGTGTAAATAGTTTTATTTCTTTTCTTTTCTTTGGGGTCGATAGGAGAAGACCATGATTAAATTGTTGAAGTGGCTCTTATATGCATTATTGTTGATTTAACCAAGAGCCCATATTGCCATGTCTTCTCCTGTTTATTCAATGCTCGCAGATTCCAGCTTAGTCTAATGCACGTGCACTCTTATTATTATTCATATCGTTCGGTCGTGCAAGTGAAAGGCAATTATGATGATATATGATGGACTGACTGAGATGAGAAAAGCTGGTATGAACTCGACCTCTCTTGTTTTTGTAAATATGATGAGTTCATCGTTCCTGATTTAGCTTATTATGAATAAACATGTTTGCAATGAAAGTTAGAGATTATAGTTACTCGTGCCATGCTTGATTAGCTATGAGTTATAATGGTTTACCTTGCGTGCCAACATGCTATTAAAATGGTTGTCATGTGGTATAGTGGGGTGGTATCCTCCTTTGAATGATTTAAGTGACTCGACTTGGCACATGTTTACACATGGAGTTGTAACAAAATCAACATAGCCTTCACGATATTTATGTTCATGGTGGATTATATCCTACTCATGCTTGCATCCAATGTTTATTAATTTTAATGCATGATCATGACTGTTGTCGCTCTCTAGTTGGTCGCTTCCCAGTCTTTTGCTAACCTTCACTTGTACTAAGCGGGAATACTGCTTGTGCATCCAATCCCTTAAACCCCAAAGTTATTCCATATGAGTCCACCATACCTTCCTATATGCGGTATCTACCTGCCGTTCCAAGTAAATTTGTATGTGAAAAACTCTAAACCTTCAAATAAACATTCTGTTTCGTATGCTCGAATAGCTCATGTTTTAACTAGGGCTGCCCTTATCTTCCATGTTAGGCGGTTTATTCTCAAGAGGAGTGGACTCCGCTCCTCATTCACGAGAAAATGGCTAGTCACCGGGATGCCCAGTCCCATGCTTTACGCAAACTAAATCAAAATAATTGCAAACAAAACTCCCCCTGGGACTGTTGCTAGTTGGAGACACTCGTTGTTTCGAGCAGGTCATGGATTGATGCTTGTTGGTGGAGGGGGAGTATAAACTTTACCATTCTGTTTGGGAACTGCCTATAATGTGTGTAGCATGGAAGATATCGCCATCTCTTGGTTATTATTTTGACAATGAAAGTATGCCGCTCAAAATATTATTTATCTCTATTTCAAAACCAAGCTCTGGCACCTCTACAAATCCCTGCTTCCCTCTGCGAAGGGCCAATCTATTTACTTTTATGTTGAGTCATCACCCTCTTATTAAAAAGCACTAGCTAGAGAGCACATCTGTCATTTGCATCCATTACTATTAGTTTATATTGGGAATGACTACGATTGGATCTCTTTTACCATGAATTACAATGTCTAGTCAGTCGTTGATCTTTTAAGGTGCTCTGCATTTATGTTTTGCGGTCTCAGAAAGGGCTAGCGAGATACCATCTTGTTATATCATATCATGATTGTTTTGACAAAGTGTTTTCATCCGAGATTTATTATTATGACGTGCTAGTTGATTATGCTATTGATATGAGTAAAGATGAGACCTGAGAGTTATTGCAAATGTGGTTAGTCATAATCTTTGCTGAAAACTTGAATGTTGGCTTTACATATTTACAACAACAAGAGAAAACAGAGTTTGTAAAAGTTTTTCTTTATGACTTTTAGTTTATCAACTGAATTGCTTGAGGACAAGCAAAGGTTTAAGCTTGGGGGGGTTGATACGTCTCCGTCGTATCTACTTTTCCAAACACTTTTGCCCTTGTTTTGGACTATAACTTGCATGATTTAAATGGGACTAACCCGGACTGACGCTGTTTTCAGCAGACTTTCAATGGTGTTATTTATGTGCAGAAACAAAAGTTCTCGGAATGACCTGAAACTCCACGGAACGTCTATTTGGAAATAATAAAAAAAATCCTTGCAAATGATGAAGACCAGGGGGCTCACACCCTGTCCACGAGGGTGGGGGTGCGCCCTAATAATAAAAAATCCTTGCAAAAGATGAAGACCAGGGGGCCCACACCCTGTCCACGAGGGTGGGGGGCGCGCCCTCCGCCCTAGGGCGTGCCCCCCTACCTCGTGGCCCCCCTGGAGCTCCTCCGACCTCAACTCCAACTCTATATATTTGCTTTCGGGGAGAAAAAAATAAGGAGAAGAAATCATCGCATTTTACGACACGGAGCCGCCGCCAAGCCCTAAAACCTCTCGGGAGGGCTGGTCTGGAGTCCGTTTGGGGCTCCGGAGAAGGGGATTCGGCGCCGTCGTCATCATCAACCATCCTCCATCACCAATTTCATGATGTTCACTGCCGTGCGTGAGTAATTCCATCGTAGGCTTGCTGGACGGTGATGGGTTGGATGAGATCTATCATGTAATCGAGTTAGTTTTGTTAGGGTTTGATCCATAGTATCCACTATGTTCTGATGTGATGTTGCTATGACTTTGCTATGCTTAATGCTTATCACTAGGGCCCGAGTGCCATGATTTCAAATCTGAACCCATTATGTTTTCATGAATATATGTGAGTTCTTGATCTTATCTTGCAAGTCTATAGTCACCTACTATGTGTTATGATCCGGAAACCCCGAAGTGACAATAATCGGGACCACTCCCGGTGATGACCATAGTTTGAGGAGTTCATGTATTCACTATGTGCTAATGCTTTGTTCCGGTACTCTAGTAAAAGGAGGCCTTAATATCCCTTAGTTTCCATTAGGACCCCGCTGTCACGGGAGGGTAGGACAAAAGATGTCATGCAAGTTCTTTTCTATAAGCACGTATGACTATATTCAGAATACATGCCTACATCACATTGATGAATTGGAGCTAGTTCTGTGTCACCCTATGTTATGATTGTTACATGATGAACCGCATCCGGCATAATTATCCATCACCGATCCCATGCCTACGAGCTTTTCCTATATTGGTTCTCGCTTATTTACTTTTCCGTTGCTACTGTTACAATCACTACAAAACACCAAAAATATTACTTTTGCTTCCGTTACTTTTGTTACCGTTACCACTACTATCATATTACTTTGCTACTAAATTCTTTGTTGCAGATACTAAGTTATCCAGGTGTGGTTGAATTAACAACTCAACTTCTAATACTTGAGAATATTCTTTGGCTCCCCTTGTGTCGAATCAATAAATTTGGGTTGAATACTCTACCCTCGAAAACTGTTGCGATCCCCTATACTTGTGGGTTATCACTTCCTCACAAAGACCTAGGGCATTTTGAGGAAGCCCGTCATTGGAATATACAAGCCAAGTTCTATAATGAAAAATTCCCACTAGTATATGAAAGTGACAACCTAGGAGACTCTCTATCATGAAGATCACGGTGCTACTTTGAAGCACAAGTGTGGAAAAAGGATAGTAACATTGTCCCTTCTCTCTTTTTCTCTCATCATTTTTTTCTTGAGCCTTTCATGAGGACATCTGCCGTGACAAAACCACGACACTTCTCTTTTTTTCTTTCTTTGGCCTCTTTTTTTTGTAGTATGGAATCTCATCCCGACTTGTGGGGGATTCATAATCTCCATCATCCTTTCCTCACATGGGACAATGATATAATAATGATGATCATCACACTTTTATTACTTAAAACTCAATACTTAGAACAAAAGATGACTCTATGTGAATGCCTCCGGCGGTGTACCGGGATATGCAATGAATCAAGAGTGACAAGTATGAAAAATTATGAATGGTGGCTTTACCACAAATACGATGTCTACTACATGATCATGCAAAGCAATATGACAATGATGAAGCGTGTCATAATAAACGGAATGGTGGAAAGTTGGATGGCAATATATCTCGGAATGGCTATGGAAATGCCATGATAGGTAGGTATGGTGGCTGTTTTGAGGAAGATATAAGGAGGTTTATGTGTGATCGATCATATCATATCACGGGGTTTGGATGCACCGGCGAAGTTTGCACCAACTCTCAATGTGAGAAAGGGCAATGCGCAGTACCGTAGAGGCTAGAAAATTGTGGAAGGTTGAGAGTGCGTATAACCCATGGACTCACATTAGTCAAAAAGAACTCATATACTTATTGCAAAAGTTTATTAGCCCTCGAAGCAAAGTACTACTACGCATGCCCCTAGAGCGATAGATTGGTAGGAAAAGACCATCGCTCGTCCCCGACCGCCACTCATAAGGAAAGCAATAAAAGAACACCTTATGTGTCAAAATTGTCACAAAGCTTTTACCATAGTGCATGCTACGGGACTTGCCAACCTTAACACAAGTATTTCTCAATTTCACAATTACTCAACTAGCACACTCTAATATTACAACCTTTATATCTCAAAACACTTATAAAGTATCAAACTTCTCATGATATTCAATGAACTCAATATGGAAGATTAATTTCACAATTAAAGAAAATTACCATGTTGTTTAAGACTCTCAAAATAATATAAGTGAAGCATGAGAGATCAATAATTTCTATAAAATAAAACCACCACCGTGCTCTAAAAGATATAATTGAAGCACTAGAGCAAAAACTATATAGCTCAAAAGATATAAGTGAAGCACATAGAGTATTCTAACAAATTCTGAATCATGTGTGTCTCTGTCAAAACGTGTGTACAGCGAGGATGATTGTGACAAACTAAAAAGCAAAGACTCAAATCATAAAAGACGCTCCAAGCAAAACACATATCATGTGGTGAATAAAAATATAGCTCCAAGTAAATTTACCGATAGACGAAGACGAAAGAGGGGATGCCTTCCGGGGCATCCCCAAGCTTAAGCTTTTGGTTTTCCTTGAATTTTACCTTGTGGTGCCTTGGGCATCCCCAAGCTTAGGCTCTTGCCAATCCTTGTTCCATAATCCATCAAATCTTTACCCAAAACTTGATAACTTCACAACACAAAACTTAACAGAAAATCTCGTGAGCTCCGTTAGCGAAAGAAAACAAAACACCACCTCAAGGTAATGTAATGAACTCATTTTTATTTATATTGGTGTTAAACCTACTGTATTCCAACTTATCTATGGTTCATAAACTCCATTACTAGCCATAGATTCATTAAAATAAGCAAACAACACGTGAAATCCAGAATCTGTCAAAAACAGAATCTAGATTTTTTGACTCTAGTGCAAGTGGGAGAGTGAAGGAAACATGCCATAGAGGCAATAATAAAGTTATTATTTATTTCCTTATATCATGATAAATGTTTATTATTCATGCTAGAATTGTATTAACCAGAAACATGATACATGTGTGAATACATAGACAAACAGAGTGTCACTAGTATGCCTCTACTTGACTAGCTCGTTAATCAAAGATGGTTATGTTTCCTAGCCATAGACATGAGTTGTTATTTGGTTAACGGGATCACATCATTAGGAGAATGATGTGATTTACTTGACCCATTCCGTTAGCTTAGCAGTTGATTGTTTAGTATGTTGCTATTGCTTTCTTCATAACTTATACATGTTCCTATGACTATGAGATTATGCAACTCCCGTTTACCGGAGGAACACTTTGTGTGCTACCAAACGTCACAACGTAACTGGGTGATTATAAAGGTGCTCTACAGGTGTCTCTGAAGGTACTTGTTGGGTTGGCATATTTCGAGATTAGGATTTGTCACTCCGATTGTCGGAGAGGTATCTCTGGGCCCACTCGGTAATGCACATCACTATAAGCCTTGCAAGCATTGTAACTAATGAGTTAGTTGCGAGATGATGTATTACGGAACGAGTAAAGAGACTTGCCGGTAACGAGATTGAACTAGGTATTGAGATACCGATGATCGAATCTCGGGCAAGTAACATACCGATGATAAAGGGAACAACGTATGTTGTTATGCGGTTTGACCGATAAAGATCTTCATAGAATATGTAGGAGCCAATATGAGCATCCAGGTTCCGCTATTGGTTATTGACCGGAGACATGTATACATAGTTCTCGCAACCATAGGGTCCGCACGCTTAAAGTTTCGGTGACGATTATTGTATTATGAGTTTTTGTGTTCTGATGTACCAAAGGTAGTTCAAAGTCCCGGATGTGATCACGGACATGACGAGGAGTCTCGAAATGGTCGAGACATATAGATTGATATATTGGATGACTATGTTCGGACACCGGAATGGTTTCGGGGAGTTTTAGACATATACCGGAGTACCGGGGGTTACCGGAACCCCCCGGGGAGTTTAATGGACCAAGATGGGCCTTAGTGGAGAAGAGGAAGGGCGGCTAGGGCAGGCCGCGCGCCCCCTCCCCCTCTAGTCCTAATTGGACAAGGAGGGGGGGCGGCGCCCCCCTTTCCTTCCTCTCTCTCCTTCCCTTCCTTTCCCCTCCTACTCTAACTAGGAAAAGAGGGAGTCCTACTCCCGATGGGAGTAGGACTCCTCCCTGGCGCGCCCTCCCCTGGCCGGCCGCCTCCTCCCCTGGCCGGCCGCCTCCTCCCCCCTGGTCCTTTATATACGGGGGCGGGGGCACCTCTAGACATAACAATTGATCTCTTGATCTCTTAGCCGTGTGCGGTGCCCCCCTCCACCATATTCCACCTCGATCATATCGTAGGGGTGCTTAGGCGAAGCCCTCCGTCGGTAGAAACATCATCACTGTCATCACGCCGTCATGCTGACGGAACTCTCCCGTGAAGCTCTGCTGGATCGGAATTCGCGGGATGTCATTGAGCTGAATGTGTGCTGAACTCGGAGGTGTCGTACGTTCAGTACTTGGATCGGTCGGATCGTGAAGACGTACGACTACATCAACCGCGTTGTGCTGACGCTTCCGCTTTCGGTCGACGACGGTACGTGGACAACACTCTCCCCTCTCGTTGCTATGCATCACCATGATCTTGCGTGTGCGTAGGAATTTTTTTGAAATTACTATGTTCCCCATCAGTGGCATCCGAGCCAGGTTTTATGCGTAGATGTTATATGCACGAGTAGAACACAAGTGAGTGATACGTCTCCAACGTATCTATAATTTTTGATTGTTCCATTCTATTATATTATATATTTTGGATGTTTATGGGCTTTATTAAACACTTTTATATTATTTCTGGGCCTAACCTATTAACCCAGAGCCCAGTGCCAGTTCCTGTATTTTCCCTTGTTTCGGTGTTTCGAAGAAAAGGAATATCAAACGGAGTTGAAACGGAATGAAACCTTCTGGAGAAGTTATTTTTGGAAAGAAAGCAATCCAGAGGACTTGGAGTCCACGTCAAGAAAGCAACGAGGAAGGCACGAGGCAGGGGGGTGCGCCCACCCCCCCTGGGCGCGCCCTCCACCCTCGTGGGCCCCTTGTGGCTCCCCTGACGTATTTCTGCCTCCTATATATACCAATATACCCTAAAAACTTTGGGGAACAGAATAGATCGGGAGTTCCGCCGCCGCAAGCCTTTGTAGCCACCAAAACCCAATCGGAACCCTGTTTCGGCACCCAGCCGGAGGGGGGATCCCTCACCGGTGGCCATCTTCATCATCCCGGTGCTCTCCATGACGAGGTGGGAGTAGCTCATCCTCGGGGCTGAGGGTATGTACCAGTAGCTATGTGTTTGATCTCTCTCTCTCTCTCTCTCTCTCTCTCTCTCTCTCTTGTGTTCTTGAGGTGATACGATCTTGATGTATCGCGAGCTTTGCTATTATAGTTGGATATTGTCGTGGAATTGTCACGGCAGATGTCCTTAGTGTTAGGACTTAGTCGCGAGGCCAAGGCATCTATGTGGTAGCTTGAGAGGGGTTGAGCGGAATCGAGAGACGCAACACAAGACAGGGATTTAGGCGCTTCGGGCCCCGGGGAACATCATCCAGTAAAAACCCTACATGTTGTTTGAGGCTAGGTCTCATTATCATCATGAGGGAGTCGCCGTAAACCGGCTCTCCTCTTTGTGTCTAGCACTAGGATTGTTTCTTCTTGCTTGTAGCGTGTCCCTCTTTGGGGAGCCCTACCCCTCCTTATATATGTTGAAGAGGCGGGTTACATGTAGAGTCCAACTCGGACTTAAGACTTAACTATTCTAACTTATCTTCATGGGCTTCTTAACATCTTGGGCTTCATAACATCTCGGGCTTCATAACCCCTGACAACCCAGTTATCACTGTTTGCCGGTTTAACATTGTCTGCCGGTTTAACATTGTTAGCCGGTTTAACATTGTCTGCCGGTTTAACATTTTCTGCCGGTTTAACATTGTCTGCCGGTTTAACATTGTCTACCGGTTTACCGTCTGTCTTAGCCATCTGTCTTGACTCTCTGTCTTAACTCTCCGCCGGTTTACCAAGTCCCAGCCGGTTTACAACCCCGGCCGGGTCACACCGCGGGGTATATCCCCGACATTAGCCCCTAGTTTAATTTGGATTTATCCATGTTAAACTGATCCTGAGCATCTTTAAATCCTTGTCATTTCCTTCTATAAAATCCGGGTCAATAGGCCAGCTTCATAATTAATTTGCTGACATTGGCTTGTCACAGAGAAATATTGTGAATAATAACTTCTTTGACTCAGCTCCCAATGACTTAACAAAAATATTGGTCCTTGAAATCCTCATCTGATCTTCTGCCGGTTTAAGAATATTGATGGCACCGGATCGTAACCATTTGTTAACATCGGCTTTTTCAAAATATACCTCTTATATGCCTATCACGTGTAGCCCTCAAATCTTAAGAAGGTAACGTAGTAACAGCTTAAGATTTGCTTCAATATGAATATCACAAGCTTGAAGAAATCCAGGTTGTTCATCTCAATCAATAGCCAGAACTGAGTATTCCACATATGTAGCCCCCAAGTGCCGGGTTGTCATGCTTGCAGCAACCTGGGACTTGTAATTTCCTGATGCTTATAAAAACTTCAGCCAGTGTAGCCCCCAAAGGCCGGGTCATTATGCAAATAATGAGCAGGGAGTTTTGAAAACATGATCATGTAGAATGTAACAGCAACGTGTAACCCCCAAGGGCCGGCTCAGTAATATAATACTGAGCTGTGACTTTATATATACTTCACTGAGAATAACATTATATTATGTAACTCCCATCATGGGGCGTAAACCCACGTCCACAAGGTTGAGAGCTTTGTGCTTTACCAACTGAGCAGTGGATCCTTCAATAATAGATGAAAATTTGTGTACCTTGAATTGTTGACAGGAGCAATTGGTAGCCCCCAAGGGCCGGCTCATTATGATGTGATGAGTCGGGTCTTCAATAAGGTGATGAAAAAAAATGACTTTGCATTAGCCCCCAAGTGCCGGCTCGTAAGCCTGCAGCGACTCAGGACTATTCCTTCCATTGTAGAATAAATCATATCCATTGATAAAAATAATAGCAGTTGCGCTAAAGCGACTTTGAAAACCTCAATTATAACACTGGTTATTCATAATCACAATAGAAATCCAGCCATGTTGGCTATTCAAGATTTGAATAATATAATCCGGTATGAAAACCTCAATCATTCAATATCATAATGAAAATTCAGCCAAGTTTGGCTATTTGAATAATATAACCCAATGATTTATAAGCGCATGACTCCAATGGCGCAATCCAAATATATATTGGCAACTTATAGTCGAAACCAAACCGGGCTGATAGTCTCCGGATTATGATTTAATCGTGTTCCGTCAATCTGTAACTGACAGTTGAACCGGATTTAATAATGTTGGGTGAAAACGCAACAGGAAAAAATAATTATCAAAAGAAAAACAGAAGCAAAGGCAAAGATAAAACCGTTGAAAATGAGGCTTTGAGCCGATCAAGTGGCACTACCATGGCCGGACAAGACCATGCCCCCAAAAAGGCGTAGCTATGGTTCAAGTCAGCCAGGTCCCCAAATGATGTGTTGGCATTACGCCGATCAAGAGGTGTAGCGATAGTTCGGGTTCGACCAAAGCCCCCAAGTGATGTTGTGGCACTAGGCCGATCAAGAGGCGTGACTATGGTTCAGACATGACCAAGTCCCCAAGTGATGCTGTGGCTTTTCGCCTACCAAATGGCGTTGCTATGGTTCGGACACGACCAAAGCCCCCAAGTGATACTGTGGCATTGCGCCGATCAAGAGGTGTGACTATGGTTCAGACATGACCAAGCCCCCAAGTGATCAATAATATGATAAGCCAATAAGGCATGATACCCATGTTTGAACCACGCATCATGGCAGCAGGTCCTCTTTGGCACCCTTTAACTTTTTGCAAGAGATAAATCCTTCTTGAACCGGACATTAAACCGGATATTGAGAGCTTCAAAGCTTTGTGGGAAACTTCTTTCCCTTGAACCGGATTTTAAACTGGAATCTTACTTTTCAGCCGGAAATTTTCTGACGGCCTTTAAACTCGGACTTGCGAGAAGTTAATTCCTTTTTGAACCGGACATTTTTAAACCGGATTTGAACCAGATACTAAGGGCTTCAGCTTTGTGTGGGAGACGGGATTCCCCTTAAACCGGACTATAAACCGGAAACATCATTGTGAGCCGGAATATTTCTGGCGGCCTTTAAATTTTCATAAATATAACAGCAGCCTCCGGGACTGGGTTTCCCTTCAACATCCTGGGGCACTTGAATTTGCTGAAACTGGCAAGACTTGCTGCATCATATCATCGTAGCCCCCGAGTCTTAAGATGACTCAAGGAGTTGTCTTGAGATTCTCCGTACTTTACCATAGCAGAAGGTATATATCATCGGTGTTAATAATGCGATGTAAATCCACAGAAGGTTGAGGTGACTGCGGATTATAGATGATACCATATGAGCCGTGTCAGCAACTCGGCCAATGGTTCCTTCCAACTGGCTGTTTGATGTGGACCAAACTGTAGTGACAGCGATTTGTGCGCATGTCCATTGATCCATCAAGTGCAGACGGTGGCTGAATGATAATTTGCCTCCAATTTGTTGGAAGAAAACCGGGCTACCCAAGCAGTGACTGGCTTTTTATTCAATAAATAGCTCATGCAAACAGATGCGGCCCGACATGTTGACTTACACCAGGCTTCTTTTTTGCGGCAATTTATGTACGTCCATTGATAACAAGCAGACATGATCCCGCAAGCCGGTGTGGACCAGACCGCAAGGGCAGCAACTTGTGTGCGCCCATTCATCATAGGATACGTCCCGGATTATCACCAGGCGGGATATTATCAACCCGTGCGTGTATCCGTGGTATCAACCACATTTGTAATGAATAATTATCCTGTATACAAAAATTTATAGATCAAAGTAATTGTTTTTTGACAAAAACAATATGCGCTAATAAATAAACTTAGATGGATGTTACCTGATTTTTATTTGTCGG
The DNA here is from genome assembly GCA_021605205.1 of Aegilops longissima. Classification (NCBI taxonomy): domain Eukaryota; kingdom Viridiplantae; phylum Streptophyta; class Magnoliopsida; order Poales; family Poaceae; genus Aegilops; species Aegilops longissima. Next base: position 2,853,094 of record CM038680.1, on the reverse strand, counting down.
ATGAACGCGAATACTGGAATCAAAACATATCAAAATGTCTGATGTCTCCACGTGACCTTCTCCTCTTGTCTTAATCTCTCACGGAGGACTTGGTTGAAGTGCCAGCGTGTGCACGTACTTGAGCCATAATGATCTTCTTTTAAACCTGTCCAGGCCCTAAGTACCCTGCCACCCGTGTTGCATCTTGTCTCCGCATCTTTCTCTGTGTACCATGGGTATTAGCACACACTTTTCCACGCTGCATCTTATATTGTTTTCTCCAACTCTCAGTCCTACTAACCGCGTGCAGAGGCGGAACAAGGAGGAGCTCAGGCACAGGCGTCAGTGGCGGTTTAAAGTTAAGCGGAGCAGTGGGTTGCTGGGAGAGCAGCGTCGGATCGACTCACACGCAGCGGGGCGAGTCCATGCTGACCCGGCAGCGCATCGAGCAGAGGTGAACCGGCAACAACGAGTCGTGGAAGAGTGCGGCTGAAGCGGCTTGGTCAGACCGGCGCAGTCGCGGGGGTGGCCGGTGACTCGGCAGGAGTCACGGTGAGGGCAGTATGTAAGACAGGTGCGTCCAGGACGACCCGGCCAAGAGCGACGGCGGTTTAGCGCGGCAGTGACGGGGGCGCAGGAATGAAGGCTGGTACAGTTTGGAGGCGCCGGACCACAGGTGATTCAGCATGCTGTAACTCTCCATTGGTGACTTGACAAGGCGGAAGAGGCCGCAGCGTCGTGGTAATCCGGCAACAACAGAAGCGCGGGGTAGAGCAAGGCGTGGATGCTCGGGCGAGTCATTTGAAGTGCGTCCGCCCCAGCGTCGGGTTGGAGAGGTGCGGACAAACCGGCAACGGGTTGGAGAGGCGCGGCCTAACCGGCGACGGGTTGGAGAAGCGCGGCCTAACCGGCGACAGGTGAGCGCAGGTACAGTCGGAAGCGGCTCGGGTTGGTGACGGGATGCGACTCCGGCGTGGGAGGCCAGCGCGGGGGCGGGGGAGAACGGGCGCAGCTAGTGGAGATTGGCGACTCGCGGCGGCGCAGTCCGGCGCGTTGGTGGTTGAGGGCGGAGCGGACCGCTCGTGGTCGAGGGCGGAACGGACCGGAGCCGGCGCACCCTGATAGGTGGCTGGGCGCGGTGAGGGAGATGCTTCGAGTGGCGATGCGGAGGCAACCCGGCCGCCGGCGGAGGCAACCCTGGTGGGGACCCGGAGCCGGCCGGTGCGGTGATGACGAGCGGGCGGCCGAGTCGCGTGATGAATGGCGGTGGTGACGAGGACTGCGCGCGCGCGGAGGGGCTGGGGTCGCGGGTACGCAGCAGAGCAGTGACGGCGCGCCGGCCATAGCCGCACTGCCACAGCGGAGGCGAGACGGGTTGCGGACTCCCGAACAGTTGTTCTGACCTCTGAAGACTCTTCCTCATGGCGTTGATTTTCTGAATAAGTATGCCAAGAGCAGCGTTGGATCGGCCTGTTGCACCTTTTCTGAATAAGTATGCATCTGCCAGCCCGTGAATCGTCTGTGTAATTTTCTAGGGCTCATTGTAAATTAACCGGGAAACTTGATTTGGCAAACGTTAAGCTCTAGCTTCAAGCGATCAGTTCCTTTTGAAACAAACAACAGCCCCTGGCGGGTCACAGCCCTGCTCAAAGCGGCTCCGGCTTGAAGGTGATTTCAGGTGGCGTGCCGGCGAGTCAAGGCCGTTAATTTAGAGGCGGGTCATGGCCCGGTTGACGGCCTTTTGAAGTGGCGGATTCACAAGGCGCAGGAGATGGAGCGGCCTCGCGACGAGGGGCGATTTAGCGTGGTTTGGATGATGGAAGAGAGGCGTCAGGCCAGCCGGCCTTTAACCCGGGGCGACGACCACACGTAGCAGAGGCGGACGGCTCACCGCAGGGGCGAGGAGGTGAAGGCCGCCGTGGCGCGGGCGGCACTCGCCGACGGTTCTCGGATGGCGGCGGCTCCAAGCAGGGGCCGCGGCAAGGGGAGCCATGGAAAACGAGGTAGCTCGGACACGTGTGAGGCGATTTGAGGCGGACGACAGCTCGATGACCAGTGGCTCCACGTGGTGGCTGGTGCTTCGGCGGACGGGCGGTGACGAGAGGCCGCGAGCAGGCGGAGGCGAGACAAACTGGCTTCGATGGAGGAGTCCGGGTTGTGGTGATTTGACTAATCCACGTCCAAGTCCGCTACATCATGGAGACTTGACAAAACCATCTCACGATTTGCCCATGTGATACTGTACTCCAGTAATACTATCCAAATCAAGTATCAGTAGTATTTTGTTAAATACACTCCATCCTGGCAGATCGTTTCCTTTTTCCTTTGGACTGCTCTGATGTGGTAGCAGCATGTAACCACAATATTTAATCCACTCGGGACTTGAAGTTGTATATGATTGAGAAGACATGGCCTAGTCGATCTTGCTTTTCGGCGGCTCGGTCAGATGGCAGACGGCCCTCGCGGTTTGGAAGCAGCTCGGAGACAACCCAGAACAAAGATGACTCGGAAACGATCTGAGGCCACGGGAACGACCCGGAGTCTTATCGTATCGTAGAGGTGTCGATGATGCCCAATCGAGGTGAGGCCAAGCGAAGGCGGCGGTTTACGATTTCTGCCTCACAGATCACAAATCTGAACTGATAAACTCAAAGCACATGCTGATCCTTTGAAACCGGCTCTTCTTCATCCAGAAACTTGCAACCTCTCGATCCCTAAGAAAAAATCCCTTCAAGAACTCAACACCGCCGTGCATCGAGCCCCACGGTGGGCGCCAACTGTCGTGGAATTGTCACGGCAGATGTCCTTAATGTCAGGACTTAGTCGCGAGGCCAACGCATGTATGTGGTAGCTTGAGAAGAGTTGAGCGGAATCGAGACACGCAACACAAGACAGGGATTTAGACAGCTTCAGGCCCCGGGGAACATCATCCGGTAAAAACCCTACATGTTGTTTGAGGCTAGGTCTCATTATCATCACGAGGGAGTCGCCGTAAACCGGCTCTCCTCTTTGTGTCTAGCCCTAAGATTGTTTCTTCTTGCTTGTAGCTTGTCCCTCTTTGGGGAGCCCTACCCTCCTTATATATGTTGAAGAGGCGGGTTACATGTAGAGTCCAACTCGGACTTAAGACTTAGCTATTCTAACTTATCTTCATGGGCTTCTTAACATCTTGGGCTTCATAACATCTCGGGCTTCATAACATCTCGGGCTTCATAACCCCTGACAACCCAGTTATCACTGTTTGCCGGTTTAACATTGTCTGCCGGTTTAACATTGTCTGCCGCTTTAACATTATCTGTCGGTTTAACATTGTTTGCCGGTTTAACATTGTCTGCCGGTTTACCGTCTGTCTTAGCCATCTGTCTTGACTCTCTGTCTTAACTCTCCGCCGGTTTACCATCCGCCTGTTTACCAAGTCCCAGCCGGTTTACAACTCCGGCCGGGTCATACCACGGGGTATATCCCCGACACATATTATGATGTTTCTCCCCCTCTACTCTCTTGTAATGGATTGAGTTTTCCCTTTGAAGTTATCTTATCGGATTGAGTCTTCAATGATTTGAGAACACTTGATGTATGTCTTGCGTGGGATAACCGTGGTGACAATGGGTTATTCTATTGATTCACTTCATGTATGTTTTGGTGATCAACTTGTGGGTTCCGCCCATGAACCTATGCATAGGGGTTGGCACACGTTTTCGTCTTGACTCTCCGGTAGAAACTTTGAGGCACTATTTGAGGTTCTATGTGTTGGTTGGATAAATGAATCTGAGATTGTGTGATGCATATCGTATAATCATACCCACGGATACTTGAGGTGACATTGGAGTATCTAGGTGACATTAGGGTTTTGGTTGATGTGTGTCTTAAGGTGTTATATTACTATGAACTCTAGGGCTGTTTGTGACACTTATAGGAATAGCCCAATGGATTGATCAGAAAGAATAACTTTGAGGTGGTTTCGTACCCTACCATAATCTCTTCGTTTGTTCTCCGCTATTAGTGACTTTGGAGTGACTCTTTGTTGCATGTTGAGGGACAGTTATATGATCCAATTATGTTATTATTATTGAGAGAACTTGCACTAGTGAAAGTATGAACCCTAGGCCTTGTTTCCTCGCATTGCAATACCGTTTACGCTCACTTTTATCTTTAGTACCTTGCTGTTTTTATATTTTCAGATTACAAAAACCTATATCTACCATCCATATTGCACTTGTATCACCATCTCTTCGCCGAACTAGTGCACCTATACAATTTACCATTGTATTGGGTGTGTTGGGGACACAAGAGACTCTTTGTTATTTGGTTGCAGGGTTGTTTGAGAGAGACCATCTTCATCCTACGCCTCCCACGGATTGATAAACCTTAGGTCATCCACTTGAGGGAAATTTGCTACTGTCCTACAAACCTCTGCACTTGGAGGCCCAACAACGTCTACAAGAAGAAGGTTGCGTAGTAGACATCAAGCAGTTTCTGGCGCCGTTGCCGGGGAGGTGAGTGCTTGAAGGTATATCTTTAGATCTTGAAATCGAATCTTTTTGTTCCGTGTTTTATCACTAGTTTAGTCTATAAAAGAAAACTACAAAAAAATGGAATTAAGGTTGCCTCATATGCTTCATCTTTTCAATATCTTTCGTGAAAATGATGGAAAGGAAAATTGTGCTCAAGTACTAGAAGAAGAATGCATTAGAATGTTTGGCACTAAATCTTTGTATGATGAGCATGACTGCAATGTTGTTAGTATGAATTCTTTGAATACCCATGATGCTAATGATATGCAAAGCCACAAGCTTGGGGATGCTATGTTTGATGAAGATGATATTTTTAGTCCCCCAAGTTTTGATGTGCAAATTTATTATGATGAAAGCATGCCTCCTATTTATGATGATTATTGTGGTGACACGTATGCTATAAAGAATAAAGATAATCATGAAACTTGTCATCATGATTTTAATTTTCAATTGGATTATTCTTCACATGATAGTTATTTTGTTGAGTTTGCTCCCACTACTATTCCGAATGAGAAGAATTTTGCATATGTGGAGAGTAGTAAAAATTCTATACTTGTAGATCATGAAAAGAATGCTTTAGGTGCTTTTTATATTGTTGAGTTCATTCATGATGCTACTGAAAATTATTATGAGGGAGTAACATATGCTTGTAGGAATTGCAATAATATCAAGTTTCCTCTCTATGTGCTTAAAGTTTTAAAGTTATGCTTGTTTTTCCTTCCTATGTTAGTTGATTATTGTTCCCATAAGTTGTATGCTCATAAAATTCCTATGCATAGGAAGTGGGTTAGACTTAAATGTGCTAGTCATATTCTTCATGATGCTCTCTTTATGTTTCAATTCTTATGTCTTATGTGAGCATCATTGAAATCATCATGCCTAGCTAGGGGCGTTAAACGTTAGCGCTTGTTGGGAGCCAACCCAATTTTATTTTTAGTTTCTTGCTTTTTGGTTCTGTTAAGTAATAAATAATCCATCTAGCTTCTGTTAAGATGTGGTTTTATGTTTTAATTAGTGTTTGTGCCAAGTTAAACCTATAGGATCTTCTTGGATGATAGTTATTTGATCTTGCTGAAAATTCCAGAAACTTTCTGTTCACGAAAACAATTGTTAAAAATCACCAGAATGTGATAAAATACTGATTCCAATTGCAGAATATCAATAATCAAATTATCTAGGTCTTCTTATTTTGGTAGAAGTTTTTGAGTTCCAGAAGTTTGCGTTAGTTATAGATTACTACAGACTGTTCTGTTTTTGACAGATTCTGTTTTTCGTGTGTTGTTTGCTTATTTTGATGAATCTATGGCTAGTAAAATAGTTTATAAACCATAGATAAGTTGATATACAGTAGGTTTAACACCAATATAAATAAATAATGAGTTCATTACAGTACCATGAAGTGGTGTTTTGTTTTCTTTCGCTAACGGAGCTCACGAGTTTTCTGTTAAGTTTTGTGTTGTGAAGTTTTCAAGTTTTGGGTAAAGATTCGATGGACTATGGAATAAGGAGTGGCAAGAGCCAAACTTGGGGATGCCCAAGGCACCCCAAGGTAATATTCAAGGACAACCAAGAGCCTAATCTTGGGGATGCCCCGGATGGCATCCCCTCCTTCGTCTTCGTTCATCGGTAACTTTACTTGGAGCTATATTTTTATTCACCACATGATATGTGTTTTGCTTGGAGCGTCATGTCATTTTATTTTGTTTTGCTTGCTGTTTGAATAAAGTATCAAGATCTTAAATTCTTAAAATGGGAGAGTCTTCACATAGTTGCATAATTACTCGACTACTCATTGATCTTCACTTATATCTTTCGGAGTAGTTTGTTGTTTGCTCTAGTGCTTCACTTATATCCTTTAGAGCATGGTGGTAGTTTTATTTTTAAGAAATAGATGAACTCGCATGCTTCACTTATATTATTTTGAGAGTCCTAAATAGCATGGTAATTTGCTTACATTGGGAAATTAATCCTAATATGCTAGGTATTCAAGACTAGTAAACACTTTCTTATGAGTGTGTTGAATACTAAGAGAAGTTTGATGCTTGATGATTGTTTTGAGATATGGAGGTAATGATATTAAAGTTTTGCTAGTTGAGTAGTTGTGAATTTGAGAAATACTTGTGTTGAAGTTTGCAAGTCCCGTAGCATGCACGTATGGTAAACGTTATGTAACAAATTTGAAACATGAGGTGATCTTTGATTGTCCTCCTTATGAGTGGCGGACGGGGACGAGCGATGGTCTTTTCCTACCAATCTATCCCCCTAGGAGCATGCGCGTAGTGCTTGGTTTTTGATGACTTGTAAATTTTAGCGATAAGTATGTGAGTTCTTTATGACTAATGTTGAGTCCATGGATTATATGCACTCTCACCTTTCCATCATTGCTAGTCTCTTCGGTACCGTGCATTGCCCTTTCTCACATTGAGAGTTGGTGCAAACTTCGCCGGTGCATCCAAACCCCGTGATATGATACGCTCTTTCACACATAAACCTCCTTATATCTTCCTCAAAACAGCCACCATACCTACCTATTATGGCATTTCCATAGCCATTCCGAGATATATTGCCATGCAACTTTCCACCATTCCGTTTATCATGACACGTTCATCATTGTCATATTGCTTTGCATGATCATGTAGTTGACATAGTATTTGTGGCAAAGCCACCATTCATAATTCTTTGATACATGTCACTCTTGGTTCATTGCATATCCCGCACATCACGGAGGCATTCATATAGAGTCATACTTTGTTCTAGTATCGAGTTGTAAATAAATAGAAGTGTGATGATCATCATTTTCTAGAGCATTGTCCCAAGTGAGGAATAAAAAAAGAGAAAGGCCATAAAAAAAGAGAAGTCCCAAAAAAATGAGAGAAAAAGAGAGAAGGGACAATGCTACTATTCTTTTACCACACTTGTGCTTCAAAGTAGCACCATGATCTTCATGATAGAGAGTCTCTTGTTTTGTCACTTTCATATACTAGTGGGAATTTTTCATTATAGAACTTGGCTTGTATATTCCAACAATGGGCCTCCTCAAGTGCCCTAGGTCTTCGTGAGCAAGATATTTGGGTGCACACCCACTTAGTTTCTTTTGTTGAGCTTTCATACATTTTTAGCTCTAGTGCATCCGTTGCATGGCAATCCCTACTCGTTGCATTAACATCAATCGATGGGCATCTACATAGCTCATTGATTAGCCTCATTGATGTGAGACTTTCTCCTTTTTTTTCTTCTCCACATAACCCCCATAATTATAGTCTATTCCACCCATAGTGCTATCTCCATGGATCACGCTCATGTATTGCGTGAAGGTTGAAAAAGTTTGAGATTACTAAAGTATGAAACAATTGCTTGGCTTGTTATTGGGGTTGTGCATGGTGAGAGCATTCTTGTGTGATGAAAATAGAGCATGACTAAACCATATGATTTTGTAGGGATGAACTTTCTTTGGCCATGTTATTTTGAGAGGACATAATTGCTTAGTTAGTATGCATGAAGTATTATTATTTTTATGTTAATATTGAACTTTTATCTTGAATCTTTCGGATCTGGATATTCATACCATAATTAAGAATAATTACATAGAAATTATGCCAAGTAGCATTCCACATCAAAAATTCTGTTTTTATCATTTACCTACTCGAGGACGAGCAGGAATTAAGCTTGGGGATGCTTGATACGTCTCCAACGTATCTATAATTTTTGATTGTTCCATGCTATTATATTATCTGTTTTGGATGTTTATGGGCTTTATTAAACACTTTTCTATTATTTATGGGACTAACCTATTAACCCAGAGCCCAGTGCCAGTTCCTGTTTTTTTCCCTTGTTTCAGTGTTTCGAAGAAAAGGAATATCAAACGGAGTCGAAACAGAATGAAACCTTCTGGAGAACTTATTTTGGAAAGAAAGCAATCCAGAGGACTTGGAGTCCACGTCAAGAAAGCAACGAGGAAGGCACGAGGCAGGGGGGCGCACACACCCCCTGGGCACGCCCTCCACCCTCGTGGGCCCCTCGTGGCTCCCCTGACGTATTTCTTCCTCCTATATATACCAATATACCCTAAAAACTTCGTGGAACAGAATAGATCAGGAGTTTCGCCGCCGCAAGCCTCTGCAGCCACCAAAAACCAATCGGGACTCGTTACGCACCTGCCGGGGGGGATCCTCACCGTGGCCATCTTCATCATCCCGGCGCTCTCCATGACGAGGAGGGAGTAGTTCACCCTCGGGGCTGAGGGTATGTACCAGTAGCTATGTGTTTGATCTCTCTCTCTCGTGTTCTTGAGGTGATACAATCTTGATGTATCGCGTGCTTTGCTATTATAGTTGGATCTTATGATGTTTCTCCCCCTCTACTCTCTTGTAACGGATTGAGTTTTCCCTTTGAAGCTATCTTATCGGATTGAGTATTTAATGATTTGAGAACACTTGATGTATGTCTTGCATGGGATAACCGTGGTGACAATGGGTTGTTCTATTGATTCACTTGATGTCTGTTTTGGTGATCAACTAGCGGGTTCCGCCCATGAACCTATGCATAGGGTTTGGCACACGTTTTCGTCTTGACTCTCCGGTAGAAACTTTGAGGCACTCTTTGAGGTTCTATGTGTTGGTTGGATAGATGAATCTGAGATTGTGTGATGCACATCGTATAATCATACCCACGGATACTTGAGGTGACATTGGAGTATCTAGGTGACATTAGGGTTTTGGTTGATGTGTGTCTCAAGGTGTTATTTTACTACGAACTCTAGGGCTGTTTGTGACACTTATAGGAATAGCCCAATGGATTGATTGGAAAGAATAACTTTGAGGTGGTTTCGTACCCTACCATATTCTCTTCGTTTGTTCTCCGCTATTAGTGACTTTGGAGTGACTCTTTGTTGCATGTTGAGGGATAGTTATATGATCCAATTATGTTATTATTGTTAAGAGAACTTGCACCAGTGAAGGTATGTACCCTAGGCCTTTTTTCCTAGCATTGCAATACCGTTTACGCTCACTTTTATCTCTAGTTACCTTGCTGTTTTTATATTTTCAGATTACAAAAACCTATATCTACCATCCATATTGCACTTGTATGACCATCTCTTCGCCGAACTAGTGCACCTATACAATTTACCATTCTATTGGGTGTGTTGGGGACACAAGAGACTCTTTGTTTTTTGGTTGCAAGGTTGTTTGAGAGAGACCATCTTCATCCTACGCCTCCCACGGATTGATAAACCTTAGGTCATCCACTTGAGGGAAATTTGCTACTGTCCTACAAACCTCTACACTTGGAGGCCCAATAACGTCTACAAGAAGAAGGTTGCGTAGTAGACATCAGTTTGTTGTGGGCGATACAAGTCATACTGCTTACCAGCATGTCATTGTCGGTGTGGAACGACACCTATGGGATCACAAGAATCCCTACTACGGTTGCCGGGGCGTAGAGTTGCGAGAAGAGAAGGGCTGGTAGGCAGCACAAGGATCGTTTACCCAGGTTCGGGCCGCGAGGATGCGTAAAACCCTAGTCCTGCTTTAGTGGGTGTATTTCAGAGAGTTCTTGAGCTCTCGAACTAGCTGTGGTCAGTGCGTGGTTCGAAAGAGCCGAATCCTTCTCCAGTATGCCATGGGCCTCCTTTTATAGTCGAAAGGGGCTTCCACAGTGGCACACAGGAGGTGGAAAGGCGTACAGTGCCCTGAGCTTATCACTCGTATTACAGGACAAGACGCATTTAATGCGTAGCTTAGGTGTCCTCTTGCTTTATTGGGGACGGGGGCGAGGCCCGTCCTGTTCGTCGCCGCTCCTCCTCGTTTCGACACGCGCCCTGGCCAGCGATGCGTGCGGCGCCATGTAGGTAGGCCGGCAGCTGAGGTGGCGTGGTGATGGAGCCTTCAGGAAGATCTGCATGCCGCCACGCAGGTGCTCGATGAGTTGGCCCGGGAACTGCATGTTGCCACGCAGGTGCCCGCCCAGCTGGTTGGGCTAGCAGCTGCATGTGAACGGCGGTGGAAGCTTGGGTGGCGCGGGCCTGGCGGTGGCCCCGCTAGCGTCCTTGGCGAGGGCCTTGCCGGGTGGCCCGGCAAGGGTCTTGCCGTGTGGCCCGGCAAGGGTCTTGCTGCGGTGCGCTGTCGTCCCCGGCAAGGGCCTTGCCGGGGGTCTTGTGGCCTTCCTCGGCAAGGATCTTGCCGAGGATCATCGTCTTCTATTCCTCATCTGATCTTGAATATGTCTTCACAAAGATCTGCATGCCACCACGGAAGTGCCTCCCGAGCCCTGGCCCAACGTGATGTTGGAGACCGTGGGCTCAAGGGTGGCCCGCTCTCTTGGTGCGGGGCGAGCTGTGCCGGCAAAGATCTTGTCGGGGCTGCTGAGGCTGCCCCGGCAAGGGTCTTGCCGGGGGAACCTGCTTCGTCCCTCTCCTCTTTGTGGTCTTGGCCTTGGCGTTGCTCTGATTATCTTGGGCTTCGGTCTTACCTTGGCTCACCTCCCCTGCTCTGCTTGGTGCGACCGTGGGTGCGGCTCCGACTGCCCGTGCATAGGTAAAGGGGTACAAAAGCGTGCCCCTCTATTTGTACACCGACGGGTGCCCCCGGGCCTGGGCCACACATAAGCGCGACATGTTGTTGGGCCAGGCCCAAAATGGTGCGCGGGCAGGCGGGGCGGTTTTTACCGCGGCAAAACCTTTCGCGCGTTGTGCTTCCCACGACTTGCACGCGCGGTGCGGCGTGGAGGGGCATGCGTGACGTGGGCAGCATGCGTGGGGCGGTTCCTGCACGCATGCGTCATGATACGTCTCCGTCGTATCTACTTTTCCAAACACATTTGCCCGTGTTTTGGACTCTAACTTCCATGATTTGAATGGAACTAACCCGGACTGACGCAGTTTTCAACAGAATTGCCATGATGTTGTTTTATGTGCAGAAAACAAAAGTTCTCAGAATGACCTGAAACTCCACGGAATATCTTATAATAAATAATAAAAAATCCTCGCCAAAGATGAAGACCAGGGGGCCCACACCCTGTCCACGAGGTGGGCGCCCCGCTAGGCGCGCCCCTACCTCGGGCCCCTCGAGACCTTCCGGCGCCAACTCCAACTCTATATATTGGCTTTCGGGGAGAGAAACATAGAGGAGAAGAAATCATCGCGTTTTATGATATGGAGCCGCCGCCAAGCCCTAAAACCTCTCGGGAGGGCTGATCTGGAGTCCGTTCGGGGCTCCGGAGAGGGGGATTCGTCGCCGTCGTCATCATCAACCATCCTCCATCACCAATTTCATGATGCTCACCGCCGTGAGTGACTAATTCCATCATAGGCTTGCTGAACGGTGATGGGTTGGATGAGATCTATCATGTAATCGAGTTAGTTTGTTACGGTTTGGTCCCTAGTATCCACTATGTTCTGAGATTGATGTTGCTATGACTTTTCTATGCTAAATGCTTGTCATTAGGGCCCTAGTGCCATGATTTCAGATCTGAACCTATTATGTTTTCAAGAATAAATGTGAGTTCTTGATCCTATATTGCAAGTCTATAGTCACCTACTATGTGTTATGATCCGGCAACCCCGAAGTGACAATAATCGGGACCACTCCCGGTGATGACCATAGTTTGAGGAGTTCATGTATTCACTATGTGCTAATGCTTTGTTCGGGTTCTCTATTAAAAGGAGGCGTTAATATCCCTTAGTTTCCATTAGGACCCCGCTGCCATGGGAGGGTAGGACAAAAGATGTCATGCAAGTTCTTTTCCATAATCACGTATGACTATATTCGGAATACATGCCTACATTACATTGATGAATTGGAGCTAGTTCTGTGTCACCCTATGTTATGATTGTTACATGATGAACCGCATCCGGCATACTTATCCATCACCGATCCGGTGCCTACGAGCTTTCCATATACTGGTTTACGCTTATTTACTTTTCCGTTGCTACTGTTACAATCACTACAAAATACCAAAAATATTACTTTCGCTTCCTTTACTTTTGTTACCGTTACCACCACTATCATATTACTTTGCTACTAAACACTTTGCTGCAGATACTAAGTTTCCAGGTGTGCTTGAATTGACAACTCAGCTACTAATACTTGAGAATATTCTTTGGCTCCCCTTGTGTCGAATAAATAAATTTGGGTTGAATACTCTACCCTCGAAAACTGTTGCGATCCCGCTGGCATCCTTGGCGAGGGCCTTGCTGGGTGGCCCGGCAAGGGTCTTGCCGTATGGTCCGGCAAGGGTCTTGCCGCGGCGCACTGTCGTCCCCGGCAAGGGCCATGCCGGGGGTCTGGTGGCCTTCGTCGGCAAGGATCTTGCCAAGGATCATCGTCTTCTATTCCTCATCTGATCTTGAATATCTCTTCACAAAGATCTGCATGCCACAAACGGAGGTGCCTCCCGAGTCCTAGCCCAACGTGATGTTGGAGACCGTGGGCTCAAGGGTGGCACGCTCTGTTGGTGCAGGGCGAGCTGTCCCGGCAAGGATCTTGTCGGGGCTGCTGAGGCTGCCTCGGCAAGGGTCTTGCCAAGGGAACCTGCTTCGTCCCTCTGCTCTTTGTGGTCTTGGCCTTGGCGTTGCTCTGATTTTATTGGGCTTTGGTCTTACCTTGGCTCACCTCCCCTACTCTGCTTGGTGTGACCGTGGGTGCGGCTCCGACTGCCCGTGCACAGGTAAAGGGGTACAAAAGCGTGCCCCTCTTTTTGTACACCGACAGTCATACTTTGGTTCGGTGGTATTGTTGGATGAAGCGGCCTAGACCGACATTACGCGTCCGCTTACGCGAGACTGGTTCTACCGACGTGCTTTACACACAGGTGGCTGGTGGGTGTCAGTTTCTCCAACTTTAGTTGAACCGAGTGTGGCTACGCCCGGTCCTTGAGAAGGTTAAAACAACACTAACTTGATGAACTATTGTTGTGGTTTTGATGCGTAGGTAAGAACGGTTCTTGCTCAGCCCGTAGCAGCCACGTAAAATTTGCAACAACAAAGTAGAGGACGTCTAACTTGTTTTTGCAGGGCATGTTGTGATGTGATATGGTCAAGACATGATGCTATATTTTATTGTATGAGATGATCATGTTTTGTAACCGAGTTATCGGCAACTATCACGTAATATTTTTGGGTTTTGTAGTGATTGTAACAATAGCAACGAAAAAGTAAATAAGCGAAGAACAATATGTGAAAAGCTTGTAGGCATTGGATCGGTGATGGAGAATTACGCCGGATGCGGTTCATCATGTAACAGTCATAACATAGGGTGACACAGAACTAGCTCCAATTCATCAATGTAATGTAGGCATGTATTCCGAATATAGTCATACGTTCTTATGGAAAAGAACTTGCATGACATCTTTTGTCCTACCCTCCCGTGGCAGCGGGGTCCTAATGGAAACTAAGGGATATTACGGCCTCCTTTTAATAGAGTACCGGACCAAAGCATTAACACATAGTGAATAGATGAACTCCTCAAACTATGGTCATCACCGGGAGTTGTCCTGATTATTGTCGCTTCGGGATTGCCGGATCATAACACATAGTAGGTGACTATAGACTTGCAAGATAGGATCGGGAACACACATATATTCATGAAAACATAATAGGTTCAGATCTGAAATCATGGCACTCGGGCCCTAGTGACAAGCAGTAAGCATAGCAAAGTCATAGCAACATCAATCTCAGAACATAGTGGATACTAGGGATCAAACCCTAACAAAACTAACTCGATTACGTGATAAATCTCACCCAACCCATCACCCTACAGCAAGCCTACGATGGAATTACTCACGCACGACGGTGAGCATCATGAATTTGGGGATGGAGGATGGTTGATGATGACGACGGTGACGGATTCCCCTCTCCGGAGCCCCGAACGGACTGCAGACCAGCCCTCCCGAGAGGTTTTAGGGCTTGGTGGCGGCTCCGTATCGTAAAACGCGATGAATCCTTCTCTCTGATTTTTTTCTCCCCAAAAGTGAATATATGGAGTTGGAGTTGAGGTCGGTGGAGCGTCAGGGGGCCCACGAGGCAGGGGGCGCGCCCAGGGGGGCAGGCACGCCCCACACCCTCGTGGACAGGTTGTGGGCCCCTGACATGGATTTTTCTTCCAGTATTTTTAATATTTTCCAAAAAGATGTTTCGTGGAGTTTCAGGTCATTCCGAGAACTTTTGTTTCTGCACATAAATAACACCATGGAAAATCTGCTGAAAACAGCGTCAGTTCCATTCAAATCATGCAAGTTAGAGTCCAAAACAAGGGCAAAAGTGTTTGGAAAAGTAGATACGACGGAGACGTATCAATTCCCCCAAGCTTAAACATTTGCTTGTCCTCAAGCAATTCAGTTGATAAACTGAAAGTGATAAAAAAAACTTTTACAAACTCTGTTTGCTCTTGTTGTTGTAAATATGTAAAGCCATCATTCAAGTTTTTAGCAAAGATTATGACTAACCACATTCACAATAACTCTTAGGTCTCATGTTTACTCATGTCAATTGCATAATCAACTAGCGAGCAATAATAATAAATCTCGGATGACAACACTTTCTCAAAACAATCATAATATGATATAACAAGATGGTATCTCGCTAGCCCTTTCTGAGACCGCAAAACATAAATGCAGAGCACCTTTAAAGATCAAGGACTGACTAGAAATTGTAATTCATGGTAAAAGAGATCCAATCATAGTCATAACCAATATAAATTAATAGTAATGGATGCAAATGACAGCTGCACTCTCCAGCTAGTGCTTTTTAATAAGAGGGTGATGACTCAACATAAAAGTAAATAGATAGGCCCTTCGCAGAGGGAAGCAGGGATTTGTAGAGGTGCCAGAGCTCGATTTTAAAGTAGAGATAAATAATATTTTGAGCGGCATACTTTGATTGTCAACATAACAACCAAGAGATGGCGATATCTTCCATGCTACACACATTATAGGCGGTTCCCAAACAGAATGGTAAAGTTTATACTCCCCCTCCACCAACAAGCATCAATCTATAGCTTGCTCGAAACAACGAGTGCCTCCAACTAGCAACAGCCCCGGGGGAGTTTTGTTTGCAATTAATTTGATTTAGTTTGCATAAAGCATCCTGGTGACCAGCCATTTTCTCATGAGTGAGGAGCGGAGTCCACTCCTCTTGAGAATAACCCGCCTAGCATGGAAGATACGGACAACCCTAGTTGATACATGAGCTATTCGAGCATACAAAACAGAATTTCATTTGAAGGTTTAGAGTTTGGCACATACAAATTTACTTGGAACGACAAGTAGATACCGCATATAGGAAGGTATGGTGGAATCATACGGAATAACTTTGGGGTTTAAGGGATTGGATGCACAAGTAGTATTCCCGCTTAATACAAGTGAAGGCTAGCAAAAAACTGGGAAGCGACCAACTAGAGAGCGACAATAGTCATGAACATGCATTAAAATTAATAGACATTGAGTGTAAGCATGAGTAGGATATAATCCACCATGAACATAAATATCGTGAAGGCTATGTTGATTTGTTTCAACTACATGCGTGAACATGTGCCAAGTCGAGTCACTTAAATCATTCAAAGGAGGATACCACCCCACTATACCACATCATAACCATTTTAATAGCATGTTGGCATGCAAGGTAAACCATTATAACTCATAGCTAATCAAGCATGGCACGAGCAACTATGATCTCTAATTGTCATTGCAAACATGTTTATTCATAATAGGCTGAATCAGGAACGATGAACTGATCATATTTACAAAAACAAGAGAAGTTGAGTTCATACCATCTTTTCTCATCTCAGTCAGTCCATCATATATCGTCATAATTGCCTTTCACTTGCACGATCGAACGAAGTGAATAATAATAAGAGTGCACGTGCATTGGACTAAGCTGGAATCTGCGAGCATTCAATAAACAGGAGAAGACAAGGCAATATGGGCTCTTGGTTAAATTAACAATAATGCATATAAGAGCCACTTCAACAATTTAATTATGGTCTTCTCCTATCGACCCCCAAAGAAAAGAAAAGAAATAAAACTATTTACACGGGAAAGCTCCCAACAAGCAAAAGAAGAACTGGAAATATTTTTGGGTTTTCTTTTTAGTTCCTACTACTACAGCGTAAACTAAATAAAAACTACACTATTTTTTCTGTTTTTCTTAAGGTTTATTAAACACACAAGAAGAAAGCAAGAAAAAGGAAAATAAACTAGCATGGATATTACAGTGAAAAAGTATAAGCACCGACATCTAGCAATGTGTAACATCCCAAAATTCTATATTTTGGAATGTTATAATAATTAAATAAATAGAATTGTTTGTTTGATTGTTGTGTGATGGATTGTGTGAAATTATTTTATTTTCACGAGAATTCAAACCTTTTGATCTCTTGTTTAAAACCTTTTCTAATCATGTTATAAAAGTTGGGTAACATTTTGTCCAATAAAGAAAACTATGGTTGGGGAAGTTTATTCAAGAAAATCAAAGGGCTTTAATTTTTGTTTGACTCTTTTTGAAATATTGGAAACCACAATCACAATTTTGGAGTGAGAATAAGATGACTTTTTCAAATGTGGTGGATGAATGTTTCATATGGAGTTTGTTTGGATTTTGGAGTTCCAATTGAAATATGATATTATTTGGAGTTTTACTGTCGTTTAAATATTTCCAAATTAATCAAATAAAATTTAATAAGAGGAGATAATGAGACTTCTCCAAAAAGATATTCGGAAATATTTAATACGGTAGAATTGTCCATTTGTTAATTTACAATTGTCCTCGTGTCCATAAAAAAATGTATTCTAGCTTGTGCACACAAATAATATTTTGTAGGCACCAAATTATAATTACGTCTATGTGAACATTTATTTTTGTCTATTAATTTTTTTTCTGCGACAAATGTATTAGCAAAAAGAAAACCTACAGCCATGGCCCAATTTGGCCCAACTGGCCGAGCAGCCCATTAGTGAAGCGTTCATCTTCCTCCTCGTGCACATCTGTATTCACGTAGAGAGAGACATCCATGGCTTAGGCTGCACCCCAACGCTTCCTCTCCCTTTTCCCGCAACCACTGACCTCCTGAAACGGTTCCCCATGCTCTCTCGACTCCTTCCCTCCAGTAGTGCGCCTTAAGGCACACCCTAATGGCCATTAGAGCTCGAGGAAACTGCTGCTTTTACTGCCGTCGATAACAACTATGAAACCGCTTGATTCTGACCTCCCCTGCTCCTATAAAAGGTCTATAAAAGGTACCCAGACGAGAGCCTCGAAGCCACTCACTAGCCCATCCGAAAACCCCTCTCTGAACCTCCTCCTCCTCTGCGAGCAATTGCTCGTCGGAGTTCGGCAACTCCAACGGCCGCCACGGGACAAGTCTGATGTGATCTTATCCAAAGGACTCCCCTTGTCGACCTCTTCGCCGTTCTGCTACTACTTGACATTGGGGGCCTTCTTCCTCAACTCCAGCGACCTTTTTCCCCAACTCCGGCGACTAACTCCGGCGAGCACTGTGTAAATCCCGTAATTGTTTTTCAGAAAAATACTCAAACTTCGGAAATTCATATCTCCTAGACCGTAAGTCTGAATTCGACAAATTTTATATCCACGGATTCGTTGAAACACGAAGTTTATCATGAGCCAAAAATATTTCACTTCTGGTAAATTAAATTTGACACAAATTTAAAAATTTTATTTGAGTATTTTTGCTATATCTAATAATTTGTAATTCTTTTGAAATTGTTTCCTTCAGCAAAATTGATCTTTCGGTCCATATCTTGCTGTTAGATTTTTTTTCCTAATTGTTCACCTATGTCTAGCCACTTTCTCAACCTTAACACTTCATATAGTTTTTCTTTTATCGTAATTCAATTTCATCATTAGTTTAATTTGATTCTTGATTCAGCTTTTTTGAGAAGGTCATTAGGAACCTCCCTGGTGATATGCTATCATTATACAAATTTGGACTTCACGAGATGTTACGTACCTTTTGTAAAATAAATCTTTGTGCCAAAAATTCCATCTACCATTTTCATTGGACTTTATCGTAGAACCTTGCCTCACAACTCTTCAGCCCGTGATCTTCACTTTGACCCAACCCTAGAACAAAACCTATATCATATTTTCATTCTTGATCTTATCTCAACCCATAACCAAGTCCTAACAACTTATGTAGGAATGTTTTTTTTATTTTGTATTGTAATTTGAATATTTTATTTGGATCTTTATTTGTATGTTGTTGTGTGTTAAAGTACTTTCTTATATCGTTAGATATATCGTAGTGAGAAGGAGAGACGACTCAATAGAATATTTCATCTCCATCAACAATACAAGGCAAGTTACATCTTGATCATGTTTTTTTATACCTATGTTTTATATATGCATTTAGTCCTTTGATGTAGGGTTTGCATGAATATGTTAGTTGGCAATATTATAAACCCAGTAGTGCAATGAGGTAGGTCTAAGCCTTTACTTCTTTGTCGCCAACGTTGTAGGGATTTTTGCTATGCCATTGTAGACGGGGATTGGTATGTGAGATCATGAAAGTTGCGAGTGATATAATAATTAAGGGTAACCTTAAGGCGGCAACATTAACACACATCTGGGTGGATTGGTAAGGGGCACCCTGGAGAAACCAGTGGCCTTGCCTAGGGGATCCCGGAGTACCCGCGTGATCACCCTGTGGACTGCCACCCAGGCTCAAAGGGATTCATCAATTTTTCATGACTAGAAGCTTACCTGCACAGTCAGAAGCTATTATGGGCTCTAGCTTAGTTGAGTACGTTGTGTGACCTCTTACAGTGGTAGACTAGCAGATGTAGTTATATATGTAGGTGTACCGGTCTACCCAGGGTTAAGAGGGAACACTTCAGAAAGACTATGTCTCGATCTTCCGGCTCTCATACACCAGGAAGTGCGAGGACTACAAAGGAGATGATCAAGTCTTGTGGGGAAAAGTGTGCAAAACTCTGCAGAGTGTAAAACTAATCGATTAGCTGTGTGCCCGGTTATGGAAATTTGAGCATCTGGAAATTGGAAATTGAGCGATCTCATCACTCTTAATTAATTTAACGGGTTTTAATGAATTTGGGTATAGATTGAATGGAGCAACCATCTCAATCATATTATGATGAATTATGTAGTAACAATATGATATTCTTTTGATGATAGGGAAAAATCAGCTTTATGGAAATTAAACTTAGAACCATCCACCAGCCATATTGCATGTATAAATAGGACATTTATTCATCTCTTGTGGTGTGACTTGCCAGTACATTCAACATACTGACCTATACAGCTGCAACATATTATGTTGCAGGTATTATCCGACGAGTAAGTGATATGATAGGGTTATGGTCCGCACTCAACTTGCCGATGGCGTTGAGGGGACTCCACACCTGTTTGCCTGTTTCCGCTGAGATTCTTAAGGTACATATCAGTTTTTCATTACTTATACATGTGATTGCACTTTGATATATACTTTGATGTACTGTGTGTGCTAGAATACCGATCTAGGGATAGCACAGATACACAGAGACTTGACCGTCTGAGGTCGAGTCGCTACAGAAATGGTATCACAATGCATGTTGACTGTAGGACGTGACCCTAGGAAATGGCTTAGTACCAGCAAGTTCCCCAGAGAGCAATTTTTTTGCCTTGGAATTTTCCCTCAACTCTTGAACCCTTGACCAAAACTCTTCTTATTTCCAAATTTTAGATGGAGAATTTCACCCTGAACACCAGAGTGCACTATAAGGACGTTCTTTGTGGTCCAGCCCTCGTGGCATTGAGACTGCTGAAGTTGCCGATATCGGAGATCAAGGTGAACAATAGAAGAACCGGAAAATGGGGCATTAAGACTCGAGTTTTTGGACGTCAAGGAGACCCCAAGAAAGGGGACATCACATATGAGATGATAGCCAACAAGAGTATGGGCATCAACACTGCCATTCATGATGCAATTGCACGCCTATGCTATCGTCATCGTAATGAGCTAAGCAGGAACAGTTTTGGAAAGCTTGCATGGCAGAAAGCTGGTGGAGCACATATCTTACTGACGAAGGAGCAAAAGCTGAAGTTTTCACCTCTGGCGGTGTATAACCAAGACTTGGAGCATTACATCAAGAACCTCGAGATGGACCTTCTCGATGTCTTATTCGATAAGGAAGCACTGCATGAAGAACTCAAGGCCCAGAAGCTGGAGGTAACCAAGCATGCGGAGGAAGACCTTGAAGTTCGGAAACTTCGTCAGGAACTGGAGAACAGCAGGACCATAGCTCATGCCAAAGATGTTGAGATCCACAAGATCAAGAATCAACTCCAAGACATACTGGGATGCCAGAGGAAACTCCGTCTCGACAGAGATTATCTGGCTGGAGAATTGGAGAATATCCAACACAAGCAGAAAAAGCCCCGTGGAGACCAGAACCAAGATCTGGAGAAGTTAGTTTAGTAGTAGACCACCATGAGAAAATAAGTTTGATCGTTTACGTTTTGAGTATCTGACCATACCAACTTAGGTGGGTCGCAGTACTATATTAATGTTTGATTGAGTGAATGTGTGAATCATGATTGACTTGTGTGATGTGTGTATCTCTCTATTCCTCCAACCCTATCTCATCTCAAAACCCTTGGACCCAATAGATGATGAATGAAGATGGACTCAAACTATCGGGACCCAAGACTCCAATGGAGACCGAGCAATGGATTTGTAACATGGAGAATCACCTAAGGATCAACCTTGTTCAAAGAAAGGATGAAGTACCATACGCTCTTCAGTACTTTGAAGGAAGTGCCGCAACATGGTGGAAAATGCATCAAGCCATACAAGGATGGAATGGAGCAAAGAGTTGGGAAGAATTCAAGACGACTCGGCTAAGGTCTCGTCTTACCCGGAAACCCTACGATAGTAAGATGATGAAGAAACCTTGTGCATGTAAGATTTGCGGAGAAATTGGACACACCCATAAATTGTTGGAAATATGCCCTAGAGGCAATAATAAAATGGTTATTATTATATTTCTTTGTTCATGATAATTGTCTATTATTCATGCTATAATTGTGTTATCCGGAAATCGTAATACATTGGTGAATACATAGACCACAACATGTCCCTAGTGAGCCTCTAGTTGACTAGCTCGTTGATCAACAGATAGTCATGGTTTCCTGACTATGGACATTGGATGTCATTGATAACGGGATCACATCATTAGGAGAATGATGTGATGGACAAGACCCAATCCTAAGCATAGCACACAGATCGTGTAGTTCGTTTGCTAGAGCTTTTCCAAATGTCAATTATCATTTCCTTAGACCATGAGATTGTGCAACTCCCGGATACCGTAGGAGTGCTTTGGGTGTGCAAAACGTTAGAACATAACTGGGTGGCTATAAAAGTGCACTACGGGTATCTCTGAAAGTGTCTGTTGGGTTGGCACGAATCGAGACTTGAATTTGTCACTCCGTATGACAGAGAGGTATCTTTGGGCCCACTTGGTAATGCATCATCATAATGAGCTCAATGTGACCAAGTGGTTGACCACGGGATCATGCATTATGGAACGAGTAAAGTGACTTGCCGGTAACGAGATTGAACGATGTATTGGGATACCGACGATTGAATCTCGGGCAAGTAACGTACCGATTGACAATGAGAATTGTATACGGGATTGATTGAATCCTCGACATCGTGGTTCATCCGATGAGATCATCTAGGAGCATGTGGGAGCCAACATGGGTATCCAGATCCCACTGTTGGTTATTGACCGGAGAGTCGTCTCGGTCATGTCTGCATGTCTCGCGAACCCGTAGGGTCTACACACTTAAGGTTCGGTGACGCTAGGGTTGTAGAGATATTAGTATGCGGTAACCCGAAAGTTGTTCGGAGTCCCAGATGAGATCTCGGACGTCACGAGGAGTTCCGGAATGGTCCGGAGGTAAATATTTATATATAGGAAGTCAAGTTTCGGCCATCGGGAAAGTTTCGGGGGTAATCGGTATTGTATCGGGACCACCGGAAGGGTCCCGAGGGTCCACCGGGTGGGGCCACCTATCTCGGAGGGCGCCATATGCATGGGCTGAAGTGGGGAGGGGAACCAGCCCCTGGTGGGCTGGTGCGCCCCCTTGGGCCTCCCCCTGCGCCTAGGGCAGGAAACCCTAGGGGAGGGGGCGCCCCCCTTGGCTTGGGGGGCAAGCCACCCCCTTGGCCGCCGCCCCCCCATCTAGATGGGATCTAGAGGGGCCGGCGCCCCCCTGGACCCCTATTAATAGTGGGGGGACGGAGGGTAGCCGCACCCTAGCCCCTGGCGCCTCCCTCTCCCTCCCGTGACACCTCTCCCTCTCGTAGAGCTTGGCGAAGCCCTGCCGAGATCGCCGCTACTTCCACCACCACGCCGTCGTGCTGCTGGATCTCCATCAACCTCTCCTTCCCCCTTGCTGGATCAAGAAGGAGGAGATGTCTTCCCCAACCGTACGTGTGTTGAACGCGGAGGTGCCGTCCGTTCGGCGCTCGGTCATCGGTGATTTGGATCACGACGAGTACGACTCCATCAGCCCCGTTCTCTTGAACGCTTCCGCTCGCGATCTACAAGGGTATGTAGATGCACTCCCTTTCCCCTCGTTGCTAGATAACTCCATAGATTGATCTTGGTGATGCATAGAATTTTTCTAAAATTCTGCTACGATCCCCAACAGTGGCATCATGAGCTAGGTCTACGCGTAGTTACTATGCACGAGTAGAACACAAAGCAGTTGTGGGCGTCGATGTTGTCAATTTTCTTGCCACTACTAGTCTTATCTTGCTTCGGCGGCATCGTGGGATGAGGCGGCCCGGACCGACCTGACACGTACGCTTACGTGAGATAGGTTCCACCGACTGACATGCACTAGTTGCATAAGGTGGCTAGCGGGTGTCTGTCTCTCCCACTTTAGTTGGAGCGGATTCGATGAAAAGGGTCCTTATGAAGGGTAAATAGAAATTGGCATATCACGTTGTGGTTTTACGTAGGTAAGAAACGTTCTTGCTAGAAACCTATACAAGCCACGTAAAAACATGCAACAACAATTAGAGGACGTCTAACTTGTTTTTGCATCATATGCCTTGTGATGTGATATGGCCAAAAGATGTGATGAATGATATATGTGATGTATGAGATTGATCATGTTCTTGTAATAGGAATCACGACTTGCATGTCGATGAGTATGACAACCGGCAGGAGCCATAGGAGTTGTCTTTATTTTTTGTATGACCTGCGTGTCATTGAATAACGCCATGTAAATTACTTTACTTTATTGTTAAAGCGTTAGCCATAGAAGTAGAAGTAATCGTTGGCGTGACAACTTCATGAAGACACGATGATGGAGATCATGATGATGGAGATCATGGTGTCATGCCGGTGACGAAGATGATCATGGCGCCCCGAAGATGGAGATCAAAGGAGCAATATGATATTGGCCATGTCATGTCACTATTTGATTGCATGTGATGTTTATCATGTTTTGCTTCTTATTTTCTCAGAACGACGGTAGTAAATTAGATGATCCCTTATAATAATTTCAAGAAAGTGTTCCCCCTAACTGTGCACCGTTGCGAAGGTTCGTTGTTTCGAAGCACCACGTGATGATCGGGTGTGATAGATTCTAACGTTTGAATACAACGGGTGTAAGCCAGATTTACACACGCAATACACTTAGGTTGACTTGATGAGCCTAGCATGTACAGACATGGCCTCGGAACACGGAAGACCAAAAGGTCGAGCATGAGTCGTATAGAAGATATGATCAACATGAAGATCTTCAGCGACGTTGACCAGTCCGTCTCACGTGATGATCGGACACGGCCTAGTTGACTCGGATCATGTTTCAGTTAGATGCCTAGAGAGATGTCTATCTGAGTGGGAGTTCATTGAATAATTTGATTAGATGAACTTAATTATCATGAACTTAGTCTAAAATCTTTACAATATGTCTTGTAGATCAAATGGCCCACACTAATGTTGCCCTCAACTTCAACGCGTTCCTAGAGAAAACCAAGCTGAAAGATGATGGCAGCAACTATACGGACTGGGTCCGGAACCTGAGGATCATCCTCATAGCTGCCAAGAAAGATTATGTCCTAGAAGCACCGCTAGGTGAAGCACCCATCCCAGAGAACCAAGACGTTATGAACTCTTGGCAGTCGCAAGCGTCTTGATGATTACTCCCTCGTCAAAGGCGGCATGCTTTACAGCTTAGAACCGGGCTCCAAAAGCGTTTTGAGAAACACGGAGCATATGAGTTGTTCGAAGAGCTGAAAATGGTTTTCCAAGCTCATGCTCGGGTCGAGAGATATGAAGTCTCCGACAAGTTCTTCAGTTGTAAGATGGAGGAAAATAGTTCACGTCGGTGAGCACATACTCAAGATGTCAGGTTGCACAACCGCTTGATTCAGCTGGGAGTTAATCTCCCGGATGACGCGGTCATTGACAGGATCCTCCAGTCGCTTCCACCGAGCTACAAGAGCTTTGTGATGAACTTCATTATGCAGGGGATGGAAAAGACCATTCTCGAGGTATATTCAATGCTGAAATCAGCGGAGGTGGAGATAAAAAAGGAACATCAAGTGTTGATGGTGAATAAAACCACTAAGTTTAAGAAAGGCTAGGGTAAGAAGAACTTCAAGAAGGACGGCAAGGGAGTTGCCGCGCCCGGTAAGCCAGTTGCCGGGAAGAAGCCAAAGAATGGACCCAAGCCTAAGACTGAGTGCTTTTATTGCAAGGGAAGTGGTCACTGGAAGCGGAACTGCCCCAAATACTTAGCGGACAAGAAGTCCAGCAACACCAAAGGTATATGTGATATACATGTAATTGATGTGTACTTTACCAGTACTCGTAGTAGCTCCTGGGTATTTGATATCGGTGTCGTTGCTCATATTTGTAACTCAAAACAGAAGCTGCGGAATAAGCGGAGACTGGTGAAGGACGAGGTGACGATGCGCGTCGGGAATGGTTCCGAGGTCGATGTGATCGCCGTCGGCACGCTGCCTCTACATTTACCTACGGGATTAGTTATAAACCTCAATAATTGTTATTTAGTGCCAGCTTTGAGCATAAACATTGTATCAGGATCTCGTTTAATTCGAGATGGCTACTCATTTAAATCCGAGAATAATGGTTGTTCTATTTATATGAGAGATATGTTTTATGGTCATGCCCCGCTGGTGAATGGTTTATTAATGAATCTCGAGCGTAATGTTACACATATTCATAGTGTGAATACCAAAAGATGCAAGGTTGATAATGATAGTCCCACATACTTGTGGCATTGCCGCCTTGGTCACATAGGTGTCAAACGCATGAAGAAGCTCCATGCAGATGGACTTTTGGAGTCTCCTGATTACGAATCATTTGACACGTGCGAACCATGACTCATGGGTAAAATGACCAAGACTCCGTTCTCCGGAACAATGGAGCGAGCAACCAACTTATTGGAAATCATACATACTGATGTGTGCGGTCCAATGAGCATTCAGGCTCGCGGAGGCTATCGTTATGTTCTCATTCTCACTGATGACTTGAGTAGATATTGGTATGTCTACTTGATGAAACACAAGTCTGAGACCTTTGAAAAGTTCAAGGAATTTCAGAGTGAGGTTGAGAATCAACGTGACAGGAAAATAAAGTTCTTACGATCAGATCGTGGAGGGGAATATTTGAGTCATGAATTTGGCACACACTTAAGGAAATGTGGAATCGTTTCACAACTCACGCCTACCGAACACCTCAGCGAAATGGTGTGTCCGAACGTCGTAATCGCACTCTATTAGATATGGTGCGATCTATGATGTCTCTTACCAATCTACCGCTCTCATTTTGGGGCTATGCTTTAGAGACTGCCGCATTCACTTTAAATAGGGCTCCGTCGAAATCCGTTGAGACGACACCGTATGAATTATGGTTTGGGAAGAAACCTAAGCTGTCGTTTCTAAAAGTTTGGGGATGCGATGCTTATGTCAAGAAACTTCAACCTGAAAAGCTCGAACCCAAGTCGGAAAAATGCGTCTTCACAGGATACCTTAAGGAAACCATTGGGTATACCTTCTACCTCAGATCCGAAGGCAAGATCTTTGTTGCCAAGAACGGATCCTTTCTTGAAAAAGAGTTTCTCTCGAAAGAATTAAGTGGGAGGAAAGTAGAGCTTGCTGAAGTACTACCTCTTGAAACGGGAAGTAGCGCAGCTCAGGAAGATGTTCCTGTGGTGCCTGCACCGACTAGAGAGGAGGTTAATGATGATGATCAAGGTACTTCGGATCAAGCTCCTACTGAACTTCGTAGGTCCATAAGGACACGTTCCGCACCAGAGTGGTACGGCAACCCTGTCTTGGAAATCATGTTGTTAGACAACGGTGAACCTTCAAACTATGAAGAAGCGATGGCGGGCCCAGATTCCAACAAATGGCTAGAAGCCATGAAATCCGAGATAGGATCCATGTATGAAAACGAAGTATGGACTTTGACTGACTTGCCCGATGATCGTCGAGCCATAGAAAATAAATGGATCTTTAAGAAGAAGACAGACGCGGAAGGTAATGTAACCATCTATAAGGCTAGACTTGTCGCTAAGGGTTATCGACAAGTTCAAGGGGTTGACTACGATGAGACTTTCTCACCCATAGCGAATCTGAAGTAAGTCCGAATCATGTTAGCAATTGCCGCATTCTATGATTATGAGATATGGAAAATGGACGTCAAAACGGCATTCCTTAACGGCTTTCTTAAGGAAGAATTGTATATGATGTAGCCGGAAGGTTTTGTCGATCCTAAGAATGCTAACAAGCTGGTGCAAGCATCTCGGAGTTGGAACATTCAATTTGATGAGATGATCAAAGCGTTTGGGTTTACACAGACTTCTGGAGAAGCTTGTGTTTACAAGAAAGTGAGTGGGAGCTCTATAGCATTTCTCATATTATATGTGGATGACATACTGTTGATGGGAAATGATATAGAATTATTGGAAAGCATAAAGGCCTACTTGAACAAGTGTTTTTTAATGAAGGACCTTGGTGAAGCTGCTTATATATTAGGCATCAAGATCTATAGAGATAGATCGAGACGCCTCATTGGTCTTTCACAAAGCACGATTTTGAAAAGATATTGAAGAAGTTCAATATGGATCAATCCAAGAAGGGTTCTTGCTCAGATTGCAAGGTGTGCGATTGAGCACGGCTCAATGCCCACCACGGCAGAAGATAGAGAAAAGATGAGTGTCGCCCCTATGCCTCAGCCATAGGGTCTATTATGTATGCCATGCTTGTGTACCAGACCTGATATAAACCTTGCCGTAAGTTTGGTAGGAAGGTACCAAAGTAATCCCGGCATGGAACACTGGACAGCGGTCAAGAATATCCTAAACTACCTGAAAAGGACTAAGGACATGTTTCTCGTTTATGGAGGTAACGAAGAGCGTCAGAAGGGTTAAGGGCCGACGCTAGCTTCGACACAGATCTAGATGACTCTAAGTCACAAACCGGATACGTGTTTATTTTGAATGGTGGGGCAGAAGTGGTGCAGTTGCAAGCAAAGCGTTGTGGCGGGATCTACATGTGAAGTGGAGTACATGGCAGCCTCGGAGGCAGCGCATGAAGCAACTGGGTGAAGGAGTTCATCACCGACCTAGAGTCATACCCAATGCGTCGGGTCGGTCACTCTCTTCCGTGACAACACCGAGCTATTGCCCTTGCCAAGGACCCCAGGTTTCACAAGAAGACCAGGCACATCAAGCGTCGCTTCAACTCCATTCGTGAAAATGTTCAAGATGGAGACATAGATATTTGTAAAGTACATACTGACCTGAATGTAGCAGATCCGTTGACTAAATCTCTCCCTAGAGCAAAACATGATCAACACCAGAACTCTATGGGTGTTCGATTCATCACAATGTAACTAGATTAGTGACTCTAGTGCAAGTGGGAGACTGTTGGAAATATGCCCTAGAGGCAATAATAAAATGGTTATTATTACATTTCTTTGTTCATGATAATTGTCTATTATTCATGCTATAATTGTGTTATCCGGAAATCGTAATACATGTGTGAATACATAGACCACAACATGTCCCTAGTGAGCCTCTAGTTGACTAGCTCGTTGATCAACAGATAGTCATGGTTTCCTGACTATGGACATTGGATGTCATTGATAACGGGATCACATCATTAGGAGAATGATGTGATGGACAAGACCCAATCCTAAGCATAGCACAAAGATCGTGTAGTTCGTTTGCTAGAGCTTTTCCAAATGTTAAGTATCATTTCCTTAGACCATGAGATTGTGCAACCCCCGGATACCGTAGGAGTGCTTTGGTTGTGCCAAACGTCACAACGTAACTGGGTGGCTATAAAGGTGCACTACGGGTATCTCCGAAAGTGTCATTGGGTTGGCACGAATCGAGATGGATTTGTCACTCCGTATGACGGAGAGGTATCTCTGGGCCCACTCGGTAATGCATCATCATAATGAGCTCAATGTGACCAAGTGGTTGATCACGGGATCATGCATTACGGTACGAGTAAAGTGACTTGCCGGTAATGAGATTGAACGAGGTATTGGGATACCGACGATCGAATCTCGGGCAAGTAACGTACCGATTGACAAAGGGAATTGTATACGAGATTGATTGAATCCTCGACATTGTGGTTCATCCGATGAGATCATCGAGGAGCATGTGGGAGCCAACATGGGGTTCCAGATCCCGTGGTTGGTTATTGACCGGATAGTCGTCTCGGTCATGTCTGCATGTCTCCCGAACCCGTAGGGTCTACACACATAAGGTTCGGTGACGCTAGGGTTGTAGAGATATTAGTATGCGGTAACCCGAAATTTTTCGGAGTCCCGGATGAGATCTCGGACGTCACGAGGAGTTCCGGAATGGTCCGGAGGTAAAGATTTGTACATAGGAAGTCAAGTTTCGGCCATCGGGAAAGTTTCGGGGGTAATCGGTATTGTACCGGGACCACCGGAAGGGTCCCGGGGGTCCACCGGGTGGGGCCACCTATCCCGGAGGGCCCCATGGGCTGAAGTGGGGAGGGGAACCAGCTATCTCGGAGGGCCCCATGGGCTGAAGTGGGGAGAGACAGACACCCACTAGCCACCTTATGCAACTAGTGCATGTCAGTCGGTGGAACCTGTCTCACGTAAGCGTACGTGTAAGGTCGGTCCGGGCCGCTTCATCCCACAATACCGCTGAAGCAAAATAAGACTAGTAGCGGCAAGAAAGTTGAGAACATCTACGCCCACAACAAATTGTGTTCTACTCGTGCAAAAGAGAACTACGCATAGACCTGGCTCATGATGCCACTGTTGGGGAACGTTGCATAAAATAAAATTTTCCTACGTTCACCAAGATCATTCTATGAGTTCATCTAGCAACGAGAGAGAGAGATAGATGCATCTACATACCACTTGTAGATCGCATGCGGAAGTGTTCAAGAGAACGGGGTTGAGGGAGTCGTTCTCGTCGTGATCCAAATCACCAGAGATCCTAGCGCCGAACGGACGGCACCTCCGCGTTCAACACACGTACGGTCAGCGTGACGTCTCCTCCGTCTTGATCCAGCAAGGGGGAAGGAGAGGTTGATGAAGATCCAGCAGCACGACGGCGTGGTGGTGGATTCAGCAGTACTCCGGCAGGGCTTCGCCAAGAACCTGGGGAGGAGGAAGAGGTGTAGCAGGGGGAGGGAGGCGCCAAGACTTCAGGGTGCGGCTGCCCTCCCTCCCCCTCCTTTATATAGGCCCCCAGGGGGGGCTCCGGCCCTGGAGATCCAATCTCCCAGGGGGCGGCGGCCAAGGGGGGAGACTTGCCCCCCAAGGCAAGTGGAGCGCCCCCCACCCTAGGGTTTCCAACCCTAGGCGCAGGGGGGCCAAAGTGGGGGGCACACCAGCCCACCAGGGGCTGGTTCCCACCCACTTCAGCCCACGGGGCCCTTCGGGATAGGTGACCCCACCCGGTGGACCCCCGGGACCCTTCCGGTGGTCCCGGTACAATACCGGTAACCCCCGAAATTCTCCTGATGGCCGAAATAGCTCCTATAGATAATTCTTTACCTCCGGACCATTCCGGAACTCCTCGTGACGTCCGGGATATCAGCCGGGACTCCGAACAACATTCGGTTTGCTGCATACTCATATTCATACAACCCTAGCATCACCGAACCTTAAGTGCGTAGACCCTATGGGTTCGGGAGACACGTAGACATGACCGAGACTGCTCTCCGGTCAATAACGAACAGCGGGATCTGGATACCCATGTTGGCTCCCACATGCTCCTCGATGATCTCATCGGATGAACCACGATGTCGAGGATTCAAGCAAACCCGTATACAATTCCCATTGTCAGACGGTATGTTACTTGCCCGAGATTCAATCGTCGGTATCCCAATACCTCGTTCAATCTCGTTACCGGCAAGTCACTTTACTCGCATCCGTAATGCATGATCCCGTGACCAGACACTTGGTCACTTTGAGCTCATTATGATGATGCACTACCGAGTGGGCCAGTGATACCTCTCCGTAATACGGAGTGACAAATCCAGCCTCGATCCGTGTTAACCCAATGATACTTTCGGAGATACCTGTAGTGCACCTTTATAGTCACCCGATTACGTTGTGACGCTTGGTACACCCAAAGCACTCCTACGGTATCCGGAGTTACACGATCTTATGGTCTAAGGAAGAGATACTTGACATTGGAAAAGCTCTAGCAAAACGAACTACACGATCTTGTGCTATGCTTAGGATTGTCTTGTCCATCACATCATTCTCCTAATGATGTGATCCCGTTATCAATGACATCCAATGTCCATAGTCGGAAACCATGACTATCTATTGATCACCGAGCTAGTCAACTAGAGGCTCACTAGGGACATGTTGTGGTCTATCTATTCACACGTATTACGATTTCCGGATAATACAATTATAGCATGAATAAAAGACAATTATCACGAACAAGGAATTATAATAATAATCCTTTTATTATTGCATCTAGGGCATATTTCCAATAGTCTCCCACTTGCACTAGAGTCAATAACATAGTTACATTGTGATGAACCGAACACCCATAGAGTTCTGGTGTTGATCATGTTTTGCTCGCGGAAGAGGTTTAGTCAACGGATTTGCGACATTCAGATCCGTATGTACTTTGCAATTTCTATGTCTCCATCTTGAACATTTTCACGAATGGAGTTGAAGCGACGCTTGATGTGCCTGGTCTTCTTGTGAAACCTGGGCTCCTTGGCAAGTGCAATAGCTCCAGTGTTGTCACAGAAGAGTTTGATTGGCCCCGACGCATTGGGTATGACTCCTAGGTCGGTGATGAACTCCTTCACCCATATTGCTTCATGTGCTGCCTCCGAGGCTGCCGTGTACTCCGCTTCACATGTAGATCCCACCACGACGCTTCGCTTGCAGCTGCACCAGCCATCGCTCCACCATTCAACATATACACGTATCCGATTTGTAACTTAGAGTCATCCAGATCTGTGTCGAAGCTAGCGTCGACGTAACCCTTTACGACGAGCTCTTCGTCACCTCCATAAACGAGAAACATATCCTTGGCCCTTTTCAGGTACTTCAGGATATTCTTGACCGCTGTCCAGTTGTTCCTTGCCGGGATTACTTTGGTACCTTCCTACCAAACTTACGGCAAGGTTTACATCAGGTCCGTACACAGCATGGCATACATAATAGATCCTATGGCTGAGGCATAGGGATGACACTCATCTCTTCTATATCTTCTGCCGTGGTCAGACATTGAGCCGAGCTCAATTTCACACCTTGTAATACAGGCAAGAACCCTTTCTTGGACTGATCCATTTTGAACTTCTTCAATATCTTATCAAGGTATGTGCTTTGTGAAAGACCTATGAGGCGTCTCGATCTATCTCTATAGATCTTGATGCCTAATATATAAGAAGCTTCTCCAAGGTCCTTCATGGAAAAACTTTTATTCAAGTAGGCCTTAATGTTGTCCAAGAGTTCTATATCATTTCCCATCAAAAGTATGTCATCTGCATATAATATGAGAAATGCTACAGAGCTCCCACTCACTTTCTTGTAAACGCAGCTTCTCCATAAGTCTCAAGATAAACCCAAACGCTTTGATCATCTCATCAAAGCGTAATGTTCCAACTCCGAGATGCTTGCACCAGCCCATAAATGGATCGCTGGAGCTTGCATACCTTGTTAGCATTCTTAGGGTCGACAAAACCTTCCGCTGCATCATATACAGTTCTTCCTTAAGATAGCCATTCAGGAATGCCGTTTTGACGCCCATTTGTCATATCTCATAATCATAGTATGCATAATTGCTAACATGATCCGGACGGACATCAGCTTCTACACGGAGAGAAAGTCTCATCGTAGTCAACCCCTTGAACTTGCCGATAACCTTTAGCGACAAGTCGAGCTTTATAGATGGTAACATTACCATCCGTGTCCGCCTTCTTCTTAAAGATCCATTTGTTTTCTATCGCCGCCGATCGTCGGGCAAGTCCGTCAAGTCCATACTTTGTTTTCATACATGGATCCTATCTCGGATTGCATGGCTTCAAGCCATTTTTGGAATCTGGGCCCGCCATCGCTTCTTCATAGTTCAAGGTTCACCGTTGTTCAACAACATGATTGCCGTGACAGGGTTGCCATACCACTGGTGTGGAACGTGTCCTCGTGGACCCACGGGTTCAAGAGCAACTTGATCCAAGTACCTTGATCATCATCATTAATTTCCTCTTCGCCGGTGTAGGCACCACAGAACATTTTCTGAGCTGCACTACTTTCGGTTCAAGAGGTAGTACTTCACCGAGTTCTACTTTCCTCCCACTTACTCCTTTCGAGAGAAACTCTTTTTCAAGAAAGGATCCGTTCTTGGCAACAAAGATCTTGCCTTCGGATCTAAGGTAGAAGGTATACCCAATGGTTTCCTTAGGGTATCCTATGAAGACGCATTTTTCCGACTTGGGTTCGAGCTTTTCAGGTTGAAGTTTCTTGACATAAGCATCGTGATCCCCAAACTTTTAGAAACGACAACTTAGGTTTCTTCCCAAACCATAATTCATACGGTGTCGCCTCAACGGATTTAGATGGTGCCCTATTTAAAGTGAATGTAGCTGTCTCTAGAGCGTATCCCCAAAATGATAGCGGTAAATCAGTAAGAGACATCATAGATCGCACCATATCCAACAGAGTGCGATTACGACGTTCGGACACACCGTTACGCTGAGGTGTTCCAGGCGGCGTGAGTTGTGAAACGATTCCACATTTCCTTAAGTGTGTACCAAATTCATGACTTAAATATTCTCCTCCACATCTGATCGTAAGAACTTTATTTTTCGGTCACGTTGATTCTCTACCTCATTCTGAAATTCCATGAACTTTTCAAAGGTCTTAGACTTGTGTTTCATCAAGTAGACATACCCATATCTACTCAAGTCATCAGTGAGAGTGAGAACATAATGATATCCTCCGCGAGCCTCAACGCTCATTGGACCGCACACATCGGTATGTGTGATTTCCAATAAGTTGGTTGCTCGCTCCATTGTTCCGGAGAACGGAGTCTTGGTCATTTTGCCCATGAGGCATGGTTCGCATGTGTCAAATGATTCATAATCGAGAGACTCTAAAAGTCCATCAGAATGGAACTTCTTCATGCGCTTGACACCAATGTGACCAAGGCGGCAGTGCCACAAGTATGTGGGACTATCGTTATTAACTTTACATCTTTTGGTATACACACTATGAATATGTGTAATATTACGTTCGAGATTCATTAAGAATAAACCATTGACCATCGGAGCATGACCATAAAACATATCTCTCATATAAATAGAACAACCATTATTCTCGGATTTAAATGAGTAGCCATCTCGCATTAAACGAGATCCCGATACAATGTTCATGCTCAAACTTGGCACTAAATAACAATTATTGAGGTTTAAAACTAATCCCGTAGGTAAATGTAGAGGTAGCGCGTCGACGGCGATCACATCAACCTTGGAACCATTCCCGACGCAAGATCACCACCTCGCCCTTCGCCAGCCTCCGCTTAGTCCGCAGCTCGTGCTGTGAGTTACATATATGAGCAACGACACCGTATCAAATACCCAGGAGTTACTACGAGTAATCGGTAAGGTACACATCAATGACATGTATATCAAATATACCTTTAGTGTTGCCGGCCTTCTTGTCCGCTAAGTATTTGGGGCAGTTCCGCCCAAAGGACCCTTCCTTTGCAATCAAAGCACTCTGCCTCGTGCTTGGGTCCATTCTTTGACTTCTTCCCGCAACTGGCTTACGGGCGCCGCAACATCTTTGCCGCCCTTCTTGAAGTTCTTCTTACCCTTGCCCTTCTTGAACTTAGTGGTTTTATTAACCATCAACACTTGATATTCTTTCTTGATTTCAACCTCGCTAACTTCAGCATTAAGAATACTTCAGAATGGTCTTCACCATCCCCTGCATATTGTAGTTCATCACAAAGCTCTTGTAGCTCGGTGGGAGCGATCAAGGATTCTGTCAATGACCGCCTCGTCCGGGAGGTTAATGTCCAGCTGGGACAAAGCGGTTATGCAACCTGCACATTTTGAGTATGTGCTCACCGACGTAACTATTTTCCTCCATCTTACAACTATAGAACTTGTCGAGACTTCATATCTCTTGACCCGGCATGAGCTTGGAAAACCATTTTCAGCTCCTCGAACATCTCATATGCTCCGTGTTGCTCAAAACGCTTTTGGAGCCCCGGTTCTAAGCTGTAAAGCATGCCACATCAAGGAGGGAGTAATCATCAAGACGAGACTGCCAAGCATTCATAATGTCTTGGTTCTTCGATGGTGCTTCACCTAGCGGTGCTTCTAGGACATATTGTTTCTTGGCTGCTATGAGGATGATCTCGTGTTACGGACCCAGTCCGAATAGTTGCTGCCATCATCTTTCAGCTTGGTTTTCTAGGAACGCTGAAGTTCATGGTGACATGAGCGCTGGCCATTTGATCTACAAGACATTTTGCAAAGATTTTAGACTAATGTTCATGATAATTAAGTTCATCTAATCAAATTATTTAATGAACTCCCACTCAGATTTGACATCCCTCTAGTCATCTAATGTTACATGATCCGAGTCGACTAGGCCGTGTCCGATCATCACGTGAGACGGACTAGTCATCATCGGTGAACATCTCCATGTTGATCGTATCTTCCATACGACTCATGTTCGACCTTTCGTCTCTTGTGTTCCGAGGCCATGTCTGTACATGCTAGGCTCGCAAGTTAACCCTAAGTGTTTTGCATGTGTAAAACTGTCTTACACCCGCTGTATGTGAACGTAAGGATCTATCACACCGATCATCACGTGGTTCTTCAAACGCATTTAACTTTAGCAACGGCACAGTTAGGGGAACACTTTCTTGAAATTATTATAAGGGATCATCTTATTTACTACCGCCGTTCTAAGTAAACAAGATGCATAGAACATAATAAACATCACATGCAATTATATAAAGTAGTGACATGATATGGCCAATTTCATATAGCTCCTTTGATCTTCATCTTCGGGCTCCATGATCATCTTGTCACCGCATGACACCATGATCTCCATCATCATGATCTCCATCATCGTGTTCCATGAAGTTGCTCGCCAACTATTACTTCTACTACTATGGCTAACACGTTTAGCAATAAAGTAAAGTAATTTACATGGCGTTGAATCAATGACACGTAGGTCATACAATAATTAAGACAACTCCTATGGCTCCTGCCGGTTGTCATACTCATCGACATGCAAGTCGTGATTCCTATTACAAGAACATGATCTCATACATCACAATATATCACTCATCATTCATCACAACATCTGGCCATACCACATCACAATATATCATTCATCATTCATCACAACTTCTGGCCATATCACATCACATGTCAATTGCTGCAAAAACAAGTTAGACGTCCTCTAATTGTTGTTGCATCTTTTACGTGGCTGCAATTGGGTTCTAGCAAGAACGTTTTCTTACCTACGAATAACCACAACGTGATTTTTCAACTTCTATTTACCCTTCATAAGGACCCTTTTCGTCGAATCCGCTCCAACTAAAGTGGGAGAGACAGACACCCGCTAGCCACCTTATGCAACCAGTGCATGTCACCGGTGGAACCTGTCTCACGAAGCGCACGTGTAAGGTCGGTCCGGGCCGCTTCATCCCACAATACCGCTGAAGCAAAATAAGACTAGTAGAGGCAAGAAAGTTGACAACATCTACGCCCACAACAAATTGTGTTCTACTCGTGCAAAAGAGAACTACGCATAGACCTGGCTCATGATGCCACTGTTGGGGAACGTTGCATAAAATAAAATTTTCCTACGTTCACCAAGATCATTCTATGAGTTCATCTAGCAACGAGAGAGAGAGAGAG
Source organism: Aegilops longissima (assembly GCA_021605205.1). Taxonomy (NCBI): domain Eukaryota; kingdom Viridiplantae; phylum Streptophyta; class Magnoliopsida; order Poales; family Poaceae; genus Aegilops; species Aegilops longissima. Next base: position 2,816,193 of record CM038680.1, on the reverse strand, counting down.
AGATGCATCTACATACCACTTGTAGATTGCGTGCGGAAGCGTTCAAGAGAACGGGGTTGAGGGAGTCGTTCTCGTCGTGATCCAAATCACCGGAGATCCTAGCGCCGAACGGACGGCACCTCCGCGTTCAACACACGTACGGTCAGCGTGACGTCTCCTCCGTCTTGATCCAGCAAGGGGGAAGGAGAGGTTGATGAAGATCCAGCAGCACGATGGCGTGGTGGTGGATGCAGCAATACTCCAGCAGGGCTTCGCCAAGCAACTGGGGAGGAGGAAGAGGTGTAGCAGGGGGAGGGAGGCGCCAAGACTTGGGGTGCGGCTGCCCTCCTTCCCCTCCCTTTATATAGGCCCCTGTGGGGCGCGACCTGGAGATCCAATCTCCCAGGGGGGGCAGCGGCCAAGGGGGGAGACTTGCCCCCCAAGGCAAGTGGGGCGCCACCCCACCCTAGGGTTTCCAACCCTAGGCGTAGGGGGGGCCCAAGTGGGGGGCGCACCAGCCCACCAGGCTGGTTCCTCCCACTTCAGCCCACGGGCCCTCCGGATAGGTGGCCCCACACGGTGGACCCGGGACCCTTCCGTGGTCCCAGACAATACCGTAACCCCAAATTCTCCCGATGGTCAAATAGCACTTCCTATATATAATTCTTTACCTCCAACCATTCCGAACTCCTCGTGACGTCCGAGATATCATCCGGACTCAACAACATTCAGTTTGCTGCATACTCATATTCATACAACCCTAGCGCCACCGAACCTTATGTGTAGACCCCACGGGTTCGGAGACACGAGACATGACCGAGACGGCTCTCCGTCAATAACCAACAGCGGGATCTGGATACCCATGTTGGCTCCTACATGCTCCTCGGTGATCTCATCGGATGAACCACGATGTCGAGGATTCAAGCAACCCCGTATACAATTCCCTTTGTCAGACGGTATGTTACTTGCCCGAGATTCGATCGTCGGTATCCCAATACCTCGCTCAATCTCATTACCGCAAGTCACTTTAGTCGCATCGTAATGCATGATCCCATGACCAGACACTTGGTCACTTTGAGCTCATTATGATGATGCACTACCGAGTGGGCCCAGTGATACCTCTCCGTAATACGGAGTGACAAATCCCAGTCTCGATCCGTGTCAACCAACAGATACTTTCGGAGATACCTGTGGTGCACCTTTATAGTCACCCAGTTACATTGTGACGTTTGGTACACCCAAAGCACTCCTACGGTATCCGGGAGTTACATGATCTCATGGTCTAAGGAAGATATACTTGACATTGGAAAAGCTCTAGCAAAACGAACTACACGATCTTGTGCTATGCTTAGGATTGGGTCTTGTCCATCACATCATTCTCCTAATGATGTGATCCCATTATCAATGACATCCAATGTCCATAGTCAGGAAACCATGACTATCTATTGATCACCGAGCTAGTCAACTAGAGGCTCACTAGGGACATGTTGTGGTCTATCTATTCACACGTGTATTACGATTTCCGGATAATACAATTATAGCACGAATAAAAGACAATTATAACGAACAAGGAAATATAATAATAATCCTTTTATTATTGCCTCTAGGGTATATTTCCAACAGGCGCCTCCCTCTCCCTCCCGTGACACCTCTCCCTCTCGTAGAGCTTGGCGAAGCCCTGCCGAGATCGCCGCTACTTCCACCACCACGCCGTCATGCTGCTGGATCTCCATCAACCTCTCCTTCCCCCTTGCTGGATCAAGAAGGAGGAGATGTCTTCCCCAACCGTACGTGTGTTGAACGTGGAGGTGTCTTCCGTTCGGCGCTCGGTCATCGGTGATTTGGATCAAGACGAGTACCACTCCGTCAACCCCGTTCTCTTGAACGCTTCCGCTCACGATCTACAAGGGTATGTAGATGCACTCCTTTTCCCCTTGTTGCTAGATAACTCCATAGATTGATCTTGGTGATGCGTAGAATTTTTTTAAAATTCTGCTACGATCCCCTATATAAAGAACACAAGGACGGATGCCCACATTGTGAAGAAAATCACCCAGCCGGAGTATGCCCAACCTTGCAGGTTACATGTCTCTTATGTGAAGGAACGGATCACTACCCTGCTCAGTGTCACATTTATCCCGTGGTACAATAAACTACCCGGAAGCAGAATGTCGGTGTACTAAAGTAGGGGTACCTTAGTACCCCGAACCTGTGCACGGGCAGTCGCAGCGTCCCCGTGGCAAGCCTTGTCGGGCGTCTGCCAAGACCCTAAGCGGCCCTCCAGAAAGCAAGTCCCCGGCAAGAGGAGCTTGCCAGGGAGCCATTCAAGAACGAAGAACTCAAGATGAAGTAATCAAGGCCCCGGCAAGAGGAGCTTGCCGGGAAGACCACTCAGGGCGCGAAGGAAACAAGACCCCGGCAAGAGGAGCTTGCCGGGAAGGCTTGGTGAGCGATAAGCTCCCGAGCGCGACAAAAACCTTGCCGCGGCAAGGTGCTCGCCATGCAAGTAACTCTCTTCATCTCCGCCCAGCTCACCCGCCAACGTGTCACCACGGGCTCTCCCAAGCACGCTGTCGACGGGCTGTGCAGCCAGCGAGGAGCAGCGATAAGCGGCGCTGACAAACTACCATCGTGGCGAACGGGGACGCACTGGACGGTCCTCGTTACAATCGTTCAGCGATCGAGACGGGCATTGATGACTTTTGTCCCTTGCCGTCAGAGTTAGGTATAGATTACTGTACACTGTATAAAGCGTGTACCAACCCACGTTTTTACCATCTTACCCTTGTCTACTTGCCACATGTGGTGACCCCTTATGCCTATAAAAGGAGGCCCAAGTGCAACGTAGAAAGGGTTCGGTCCAGCTCCGGCTTAGTTCATCATACTCATACAAAACCACACCCAGGCTAGGTCTTGTAGCTCCCATTACTCCCTAGCAAGAACAGAAGATAATCCACAGAGCAGCAGTAGGAGTATTATCTCTCCGGAGAGCTCCGAAGCTGGGTAAATCCGCTCGTGTGCATCGCCTCGATCCGCTCTTTGTGCAATCTCCGCCCTCCGAACCACAAGGGACCCAGGTCCCATAGGTGTTCGTGGGACACGATCAGCTTCTCGACATCTGGCGCGCCGTAGTAGAAGGCCGAGGCTGTGTGAACCCGATCCGCGGTCACACGAGCAACTTCATCAACATCTTCGTCAACATGGCGCCAAGAAGAAGTCTTCGCAGCAGCAGAGCCGCCCACGCCGAACCCACCACCACCGGAGCTGTCGTGGTGGGGAAACGCTGGCGGAGGAACCGCGCCGCCGAGAGAGCCCACAATGCCGCCAGGTCCAAGGACAAGGCAGCATGCATCGGGCGTCGAGTCCGCACCGCGCCCTTCGCAGGAGGCGCGGGACCGACAGCGTCATGATGCTCGCGACACCATACGCCGCTGGATCAAGGCCAAGCTGGAGGATCCCGAGGCCCTCGAGACCAAGATGCACCTCAAAGATGTTGGTACGAGTGGAGTACGGTCGCCATGGATGCTCTCCTCCTAACTTGGTTAGGAGTCCCAGCACCTCCTGTTCCTCGCCACGCACGCCATTGCCACCCACCACACCAGCGAAGCCTTGGCAAGAGCACAGCTACTTTAGACTACCTCCAACGGCCGACAAGGTCGATTTAATGGAGGGCCACAACCAGAGTCTCATCGGCTTCACCAACGGCGACGCCCCGCTGCAACCGAAAGTGCCTCGCAGCCGCGGCAAGGCGATAAGGCGCGAGCTGATGGCGACGAGACTTGCGGGGTGCAGCCACCGCACTCCCTTCCCGAAGGCTAAGATCGCCGACTCGCCGGATCCACCTCGACAGCGACTCCACAGATCGCCGGATCCGCGAGCTCGCCGCGCCAGCGCCAAGTTCTCCGAGAACGGAAGAAGAAGACGCCGAACCCGCATCGAAGCGCCAAGAGAAGCGCCGTCAATCGACCAACGCGCCGGGCCCACTGTCGATATGCATGCGCCAGGGGAACCAGCGACTTGTCAGACTGTGTAGGTTGTCCTGCGTTCACTCGAGAGCTGCGGCCAGTCCGGTGGCCCTACAAGAAAAACTTCAAACCAGATGTGCCGGAAAAGTATGATGGCAGGACACACCCATCGGAGTTCCTCAGCATCTACACCATCGCAGTGCAAGCTGCGGGGGGACGGGATGACAAGATCCTTGCCAACTACTTTCACCTGGTGCTCAAGCCAAACGTCAGGTCTTGGCTCATGCACTTGCCAGATGGCTCTATTTCTTCTTGGGCAGATTTGTGCCACCAGTTTGTTGGCGCCTTCACAGGCGGCCACAAACCTCATGGCCAGGAGAGTGACCTCCACCTGCTTGCCCAGAAGGAGGGAGAGTCCCTGCGCAAGTTCATCCAGAGATTCAGTCGAGTGCACTACAACATCCCCGACGTCCACCCTGCCGCGGTGGTCAGTGCATTCCATCAGAATGTACGAAACCGCAGGATGAGGGAATAGATGGCGATGTGCAAAGTGAAAGACGTCAGCGAGCTCTACGCCCTGGCCGACAAGTGTGCACGCGCAGAAGAAGGAAGAAGACTCCCAGGAGAGAATGTGGGAGCAGAGTCTGACAGTGAGGAGATCGCCCCTGCAAGCAAGAGCGGCGGCTAAACAACAGGAGGAAGAAAACCAAGAAGTACTAGTTGTCGAGCAGTCCGGCAAGGATGGTGCCGCTAACAAAGCCAAGGCTGGTGGCTCCGCAAGGAGGTTGCCGCTGACACCGACCGCTAAGCTGTGGCGGCCGCCGACAAGCCCGACAGCTCCAACAAGCAAGATCAGAAGATCCACCGCACTAAGGGCCACGATCTTCAGAGCTGCAAGAAAGTCGAGCAGCTTGTTGAGCTACTGAGAGCTGAATACGAGCGTAGACAAGGAGAAGGCCCAAGAAGGTGCAGGTGCAGCAAGTAAGAAGAGACCCGGTCGGGAGGGCGCCGGCAAAGCCAAGCAGCGGCAAGGAGATGACCTCCCGTGGCGCGACAAGGAAGAAGACGAAGATGAAGATGACGAAGACATGGAAGACGATGAAGCTGATGAGCAGGAGTTTCAAAAGGCAACGGAGGTCCTTTGCGCTGACGGTGGTGCTTCTCAGATACCGCGACCGCCAACTCAAGCAATGGATGCGTGAGGTCAATGCAGCAGAACCATCCATAGAGTCGCGCAAACCTCTGAAGTGGTCCAGCACGCCCATCATCTTTGACGTTGAAGATCACCCTGATCACATCACTGCAGTCGGGTGCTTGCCGATGTTGGTCTCACCAACCATCCGCAACCTCAAAGTCACAAAGATGCTGGTTGACGACGGGGCGGCCTGAATTTGGTCTCCTCTCGCAGGCTCCAAAAGCTTCAAATCCTCGACAATGAAGCTCAAGAAACTGGTATATTCCAAGGAATCAACCCAGAAGGAGCAAGCCCAAAGGGAAGATCACATTGCCGGTAACGCTTGGTAGCGAGCTCAACTTCGAAGCGAGAGGGTTACGCTTGACGCCGCCGATTTCCCATTGCCTACAATGGCATACTTGGCCGCCCAAGACTCGCCAAGTTCATGGCCGCCTCATCATGCCTACAACTTACTCAAGATGCCCGCCCGATAAGCGCCATTTCTGTCCATGGCGATAAGAAGGACGCGCTTATCTGCGCCGACAAGATTTACCGGGATGCAGCTGCCGCAACAGTTAGCAAACCACTTGCCGCTAAAGCTCCCTGGGGGAAGAAGAAGACCACCAAGACTGGCAAGAGCTCTGATGCCCACTCCGGCAAGCGCACCTCCTCGGAGTGTTGCGCTACCGCCGAGGGCGCACCATCGAGCTCCACCGCAAGTGCAAGAAGACGATGGCAGCTCGCCAAGACCAAGAAGGTGCCCGCCAAGGAGGACGGCTCGTGGTACCTTCACCATCGATGCCACGCTTGATCCTAAATAGGAAGGCGAGCTCGTTGCTTTTCTGCGGGCGAATGTCGGCGTGTTTGCATGGCAACCATCCGACATCCCCGTGTTCCTGTGAAAGTAATTGAGCACCACCTAGCTGTCTGTCCTCACGCCGCCCGCCAAGCAAAAAAGTTAGGAAATAGGCAGTGGAGCGCCAAGAGTTCATAGCAGAAGAAATCAAGAAGTTGGAAGTAGCAGGGCTTGTCAGAGGAGTCCTCCATCCCACGTGGTTGGCCAATTCGGTAGTTGTACGCAAGGCTAATGGGAAATGGAGACTCTGTATTGACTTCACTGATGTTAATAAAGCTTGTCCCAAAGACCCATTTCCCTTGCCGCGTATCGGTCAGATTGTTGACTCCACGGCTGGATGTGATCTGCTTTCATTTCTTGATGCATATTCAGGATACCATCAGATTTTCATGGCAGAAGAAGATGAAGAGAAACCGCATTCATTACACCATGTGGCACGATCGCTTCATACGGATGCCTTTCGGTTTGAAGAATGCCGGTTCAACCTTTGCAAGGGTAGTCCATGGTGCCTTTGAACCACGAGATACGTAAATGTAGAAGCATACATGGATGACATAGTGGTCAAGAGCAAGGACAAAGCAACTCTGGTTCAGGATTTGATGAAACATTTGCAAATCTGCGCAAGATCAACCTCAAGCTCAACCCGAGAAGTGCGTGTTTGGAGTCCCTTCCGCAAGCTTCTCGGTTCTTTGTGTCTCAGCGGGAATTGAAGCTAATCCCGACAAGATCAAGGCCATTGAGCAGATCAAGCACCAAAGCGCCAAGGATGTCAAGACTTGCCGTTGCATGGCTGCTCTCAAGAGGTTCATCTCTAAGTCTGCTGAACGCGCCCGCCGCTTTTCAAGATTTTGAAAAGGCAGGTCCAATGAAATGGACTCGGCGGAGGCTGCGCTGCAGGACTTGAAGAGATACCTGTCCTCCGCTCCAATACTTGTCGCACCTAGGCCACAAGAGAAGTTGCTATCAGATATAGCGGCAACCAATCAAGTGGTTAGTGCTGCGTTAGTACCGGAGAGGGAGGCGATGATGAGCCGCAACCGAGGCAGACGCATCCAGCGACAAGCAAGGGGCTTCACCACAAGCTCGTCCCGGCAAGGACAGATTAGCGCAGGTTGCGATAAGACACGTAAAAGGATGGTGCAGCGCCCAGTTTACTTTTGTCGGCCCTTCCGCAGGGGCTAGGTCAAGGTACTGTGTGAAGTTGCTTTTCGCCTCCTCATGGCCTCGAGAAAGCTGCGCCATTACTTCCAAGCACACGAGATAACAGTTGTCACTCGCTTTCGCTAAAGAGGATATTGCAAAATCCAGAAGCAACAGGCAGGATTGTCGAGTGGGCACTGGAACTGTCAAGCTTTGGTCTCAAGTTTGAAAGCACTTCAACTATCGAGAGCAGAGCATTGGCAGAATTCATAGCAGAGTGGACGCCTACACAAGACGAAGAAATTCCAGAGACAAGCATCCCCGTCAAGGAGGCAAATAAAGAGTGGCTAATGTACTTTGATGGAGCTTTCATCGCAAGGCGCCGGTGTGCCGGTGTTGCTTATTGCACCCACCGGAGAGCACCTCAAGTACATAGTCCAGATGCACTTTCCCAAGGAACAAGCAACAAACAATACTGTAGAGTATGAAGGTTTGCTTGCTGGACTAAGGATTGCGGTAGACCTTGGGATCAAGAAGCTCATTGTCAGGGGAGACTCGCAACTTGTCGTCTGCCAAGTAAATAAAGATTATCAAAGTCCGTTGATGGAAGCCTACGTCGATGAAGTGAGAAAGCTAGAAGAGCACTTTGAAGGCCTGCAAATGGAACACGTTCCAAGAGCTCAGAATGATATAGCTGATGGCCTCTCCAAATGTGCCGCACTTAAGTTACCTGTGGAACCAGGAATTTTTGTGCTCTAGCTGACTCAGCCAACCGTAACGCCATCAACAGGACAGATCAAGAAGAGAAAACTGATTTCCGGCGACTACTTTCCGGCAGAGCTCCCCAAAGCCGCCGCCAAGAAGGTCCCTAAAATCAACGCAAATATCACTGAGGAGCAGTCTGCTCCGACAAACCATGCAATTTGTATCGTTGAAGCAAACACTCCCGACAAGTTTCGCTCCGGCAATCTTGTCGGGGATCATCAAGCTCCGGCGGACCCACAGGTTCTTGCCGTAGAAGCTGATGTTCCCGCAGTGATAGAAGAGCCTTTAGTCCTTGTTGTCGAGCCACAAGCTCCAAAGATGGGCACAACAAATCGCCCATTTCCTTGTGACAGAGAACTTCCCAAGAGCAAGAAGAAGCGGAAAAGTAGCCCGGCAGTAAGTATGTACCAGTTTGTTGACAACATCCTGCATGTAAGAAGACTCAACGGTGTGAAATTGAAGTGTATTCGCCGGAAGATGGATGAAGTTGTTGGCAGAGATACATGGAGGCATATGTGGTCACCACATCGGCAAGAAGAGCACTTGCCGCAAAGCTTTCCGACAAGGTTTCTTCCGCCGAAGCCCTCCAGATGCAACGGCACAAGTAACAAAGTGTGAAGCGTGCAGGCCCATTCCAAACAGATACACCAACCAGCTCAATCTCTCCAGACGATCCCTTTATCCTGGCCCTTCTCGGTCTGGGGCTCGACAGCCTCAGCCCTTTCCCCGAAAGCCGGGGCTTTGAGTACTTGTATGTCGAATCGACAAGTTCACAAAGTGGCCGTAAGTGGAACCAGTGAGGAAGGTGACAAGACAACAAGCAATCAAGTTCTTCAGTCAATTGTTTGCCGCTTTGGGATTCCTAACAGAATCATTACCGATAACGCACGCAGTTCACGAGCCGCACTTTCATGCAAGACGCCCAAGATCTTGGCACCAAGATATGCTTTGCTTCGTTGCTCATCCAAGAAGCAACGGTCAAGGAGAGAGCAAACGCTGAAGTGCTGCGGGACTCAAGACCAGAACTTTCGACAAGCTGCGCAAGTGTGGAAGAAATCGATCGAGGAGCTGCCGGTGGTTCTTTGGTCGATCAGACGACGCCAAATCGAGCCACCGCCGACACCTTTCGCCTAGTCTATGGAGCAGAGGCAGTTCTCCCCACGAACTCAGATACGGGTCACCTCGAGTGCTCGCTATGATGAGTTTGAGCAAGAGCAGCTGCGACAAGAAGACGCGCTGCTCCTCGAGGAAGATCGCCTTCAAAGCTGCTGACGAGCTGCTCGTTATCGCAAGCTTTGCGCCGCTACCATAGCCGCACGTTAATGCCGAAGCTTCGAGGAAGGCGATTTTGTTGTTCGCGCATTCAATCCGCCAAGAATTCCAACAAGTTGACGCCAAGTGGGAAGGCCTTATCGGGTAAAACGAAGTCACAAGGCCCGGCGCTGTCCGCTTTGAGACCAAGATGGCATTCCGTGAGCAATTCCTGGAATATAGAGCATCTTCGCAAGTTCTACCCATATAAGCGCGGTTGCCGGAACCTGTTCCGCAACCACCCTTTTGTACAAGTCTTGCCGCTGTTGCATGTAATCCTTTGTACAAAGCCGGGCGCAGACTTCTGCATCAAGAGAGCCTATGTGTTATGCATAACTTGTCAATACATGCCCTCATAATTATATATGCATGTGTTTACTAACATTTTGTGCAGCACCCGCACCGTAAGCGGCGACGAGCCACTAGGCTCCATAACTTTATTTTCTCTTCTTTCTTCTCAAACAAGAAGAAGGTTCATCCACCCACAAGTTAACCGGGGGGGAAGGAGAAGATAACGGTGTGGGCCGCCAAGCGTCGCTCGAGGAACTGTCGCCTTGCCGGGAAATCGGTGTGGGCCGCCAAGCATCGCTCGAGGAACTGTTGCCTTGCCGGGAAATGGGCAATAGAGAAGCTAAGTTGCTAAGTTTAAACGATCAGTTTTAAATTTTTAAAGATATCTTCCTCGAACGACCGCGCTTTGTATGGAAAACCCGTGCGCGAAGGAACCAAATCGTGACTGGTCGCGCCCTTACTTTGTTTCGAGTCCGCTCAACAACTTAAGTGAGCTGCGGCTAGTCCGCGACAAGGTTGCTTGTCGGTAGCGATCCCGCCAGCAGGCTGCTGAAGTTCCGCACTCGGCGCTCGCGGCAAGGGTGCCTGCACCGGCAAGTTTCCCTGAAAAGCGTAGGGCAGTAACATACAAAGCCGAGAGTCGATTAAAGGAAGTAACATAACAAATATTGCCCAGAACAAAGTTATATTACAAAAATAACTTATTGCAGCACTGGCTAAATTGTTCTCCGAACTGAAATAACAGCGAAGAGGAGAAGAAGGGTGCGCCGGCACCCAAACCCCGGCAAGCCAGAATTGCCAGGGAAGGGTGCGCCGGCACCCAAACCCCGGCAAGCCAGAGTTGCCAGGGGCCGCGGCAAGCCAGAGTTGCCGGGGGCTACGGTATCAGATAAGCCTTTCGTCCCTTTTCAAGCATCCCTTTTTCATTAATAACATCCTACTCGGATACAGTCCGTGGAGAATGAAAGACATGAAAGAGAGGATTACAAGTTTTAAATGCGGATAAGGCCCGAAGGCTTACAATTTAAAAAGATAAGATGCCCGAATCCTTTTCCTGTCCTCTCTTCAGGAGGTAGGTCAAGGAGGCGAGAAGGACAAAAGGAGCGCTTAGGCAAGCTACAGGTGCGAAGGCACCAAGGAACATCCCGGGCTGTCCGAGGGCTTAACGAAGACGGCGGCGCCGAAGCGGAGTCAAGACGGGCGGCAGGACGTCAAGACGCTGTCGAGGGCACTACGCCAGATTCGACTTGACGGCCTTGTCGCCATCCTCTTCCCTTCTCGCAGCCTCCCTACACCAGCCGCCCAAGGAGACGACCCGGGAGTTCAAGGAGCCGCGACGCGGATGATGGGGTCGCCAGACGACGGCGGCGCTCGACAACTAATCGGGCCCGCCACCTCGCTGTCGCTGTCTCTCTCCTCCTCGCCACTCGCCGAGGGGAATCTTCGCTGCCGGAGGAGCTATCCACGCAGCACTTCGCCCGAGTACCGAGATCCCCGAAGACCTTGACGGAGAGGAGATCACCCTCCATTAACTTAAAATGGAGGGTAAACCCCGCCATCAGGCTGTGGATGCGGGTAAACGTCTTCCACCCACGATCAAGATACATCACATTAGGGGCTGGGAATACAACACGGACTCGCGTGCCGCTGATCCCACAGCCCCTCATGTGCAGTCTTAGTGTGTCGGGCGGATCCGACTCCATCGCGCTCGCGAACGGAGCTGGAAGCCGGAGGCGACGACGAGGCGCCCGGCGCAGCCTCACGAAGAACTCGCAAGGGTTGTCCCCTGTATGGACCGCCGCAGGGAGGGGAACCGCCGGCGGAGGCGGTGACGGCGCGCCGCCTGGCCCGCTTCTTCCCCGAGCGCCGACCTGCCCTCGACCCGCCCCTCCCTCTTCCCTTGTGGCTGGCTCTGCCACCCCGGGCGTGGGGTTGGGAGGGAGCTGTCTAGCGGCGACCCTCGCCGCCACCGATGAAGAACCAAGGTTCCTTTCTCCATGACGAATGAGAGAAAGGGGAGCAGAAGCTGAGGAAAGGAAGATATGGGAGAGCTGGCTTCAAGGCCCCTTCGCTTTTTTTAAAAGAAGCAAGGTGGGGGCTCGCCGCCTGGCCAAAGGAATCAGGCATAGGAAGAGCAGGAATCTGTGCCGACCTGCTGCCTCTCGCAGAACGGCCCAGCTTCCCATTTCCACCGTTCACACCCCAAGAGCATGGGAACCACGTGGCGGGGTGCAGAACCGAGGCGACGGATGAGGCTACCTCGACGCCGCCCACTTCCCCGCGACGCCAAGAATTGACGCGTGCTGCTACGGGGAACGCGCGGATACGGAGTGGATTTGGTTTGACTCAGGCCGACGTGTTGCGTGCCCTGTTTTGGGCCTCGCCCAACAGCGCGGCACCGTGTATGGCCCTGACCGGGGCTCTGCCGGTGAGCTAAAGTAGGGGTACCTTAGTACCCGAACCTGTGCACGGGCAGTCGCAGCGCCCCTGTGGCAAGCCTTGCCAAGCGCCCGCCAAGACCCTCCGCTGCCCTCCAGAAGCAAGACCCCGCAAGAGGAGCTTGCTGTGGAGCCATTCAAGAACGAAGAACTCAAGATGAAGTAATCAAGGCCCCGCAAGAGGAGCTTATGGGAAGGCCACCAGGGCGCCGAAGGAATAAGACCCCGCAAGAGGAGCTTGCCGAAGGCTTGGTGAGCGATAAGCTCCCGAAGCGACAAAAACCTTGCCGCTGCAAGGTGCTCGCCGAGGCAAGTAACCTCTCTTCATCTCCGCTCCAGCTCACCCACCAACGTGTCACCACGGGGCTCTCCCAAGCACGCGTGTCGACGGGTTGTGCAGCCAGCGGGGAGCAGCGATAAGCGGCGCTGACAAACTACCATCATGGCGAACGGAGACTTTGGACGGTCCTCGTTATAATCGTTTCAGCGATCGAGACGGGCATTGATGACTTTTGTCCCTTGCCGTCAGAGTTAGGTATAGATTACTGTACACTGTACAAAGCGATGTACCAACCTACGTTTTTACCATCTTACCCTTGTCTACTTGCCGCATGTGGTGACCCCTTATGCCTATAAAAGGAGGCCCAAGTGCAACGTAGAAAGGGTTCGGTCCAGCTCCGGCTTAGTTCATCATACTCATACAAAACCACACTCAGGCTAGGTCTTGTAGCTCCCATTACTCCCTAGCAAGAACAGTAAGATAATCCACAGAGCAGCAGAGGAGTATTATCTCCCGAGAGCTCCCGAAGTTGGGTAAATCCGCCGCAAATCGCCGCCGATCCGCTTTTTGTGCAATCTCCCGCCCTCCGAACCACAAGGGACCCAGGTGTTGGGGAACGAGTAATTTCAAAATTTTCCTACGATCACGCAAGATCATGGTGATGCATAGCAACGAGATGAGAGTGTTGTCTACGCATCTCAGAGACCCGCAACGGAAGTGTTGACGCAACGAGAGGAAGTAGTCGCATTTCTTCCCGATCCAACCGATCCAAGTACCGAACGCACGGCACCTCCGAAGTTCTGCACACGCTCAGCTCGATGACGCCCCTCGAACTCCGATCCAGCCGAGTGTTGAGGGAGAGTTTCACAAGACGACGGCGCAGGACGATGATGATGTTCCACCGGCGCAGGGCTTCACTTAAGCTCCGCAACGGTATATTCGAGGTGTAGTTTGGTGGAAGGGGCACCGCACACGGCTAAGGAACGATCTCAATGATCAACTTGTGTGTCATGGGGTGCCCTCTGCCCCTGATATAAAGGAGGGAAGGGAGGGGCTGGTCGGCCACCTATGGCTGCGCTCGGGAGTCCTACTCCCACCGGAGTAGGATTCCCCCAATCCTAGTCCAACTAGGGTTTGACCAAGGGAGAGGGAGAGAGGCCACCCCTTCTCCTAATCCTAATAGGACTAGGGAAGGGGAAGGCTGCGCCAGCATATGGCCCCTTTCTCTTTCCCTTAAGGCCCATCAAGGCCCATTGACTTCGGAGGTTCCGTAACCCCCTGCATCCAGTAAAATTCCCAATTTCACCCGGAGTGATTCCGAGTCCAAACATAGGCTTCCAATATATCAATCTTTATGTCTCGACCATTTCGAGACTCCTCGTCATGTCCGTGATCTCATCCGGACTCAACAACCTTCGTACATCAATATCATATAAACTCATAATAACCGCCATCGAAACTTAAGCGCAAGGACCCTACGGGTTCGAGAACTATGTAGACATGACCGAGACACCTCTCTCGTCAATAACCAATAGCGGACCTGATGCCCATATTGGTCTCCTACATATTCTACGAAGATCTTTATCGGTCGACCGATAACAACATACGTTGTTCCCTTTGTCATCGGTATGTTACTTGCCCGAGATTCGATCGTCGGTATCCAATACCTAGTTCAATCTCACATCGGCAAGTCTCTTTTCTCGCTCCGTAATACATCATCTCACAACTAACACATTTAGTTGCAATGCTTGCAAGGCTTATGTGATGTGCATTACCGAGAGGGCCCAGAGATACCTCTCCGACAATCGGAGTGACAAATCCTAATCTCAAATATGCCAACCCAACATGTACCTTCGAGACACCTGTAATGTACCTTTATAATCACCCGCCGTGCCAGGACGCTTGGTAGCACCCAAAGTGTTCCTCGGCAAACGGAGTTGCATAATCTCATAGTCATAGGAACATGTATAAGTCATGAAGAAAAGCACTAGCAACAAACTATACGATCAGGTGCTATGCTAATGGAATGGGTCATGTCAATCAGATCATTCAACCAATGATGTGATCCCATTAATCAAATAACAACTCCTTGTTCATGGTTAGGAAACATAACCATCTTTGATTAACGAGCTAGTCAAGTAGAGGCATACTAGTGACACTCAGAGGTTTATGTATTCACACATGTATTATGTTTCCGTTAATACAATTCTAGCATGAATAATAAACATTTATCATGATATAAGGAAATAAATAATAACATTTATTATTGCCTCTAGGGCATATTTCCTTCAGCCTCCCACTTGCACTAGAGTCAATAATCTAGATTACACAAGAATGATTCTAACACCCATGGAGTCTTGGTGCTGATCATGTTTTGCTCGTGGAAGAGGCTTAGTCAACGGGTCTGCAACATTCAGATCCGTATGTATCTTGCATATCTCTATGTCTCCCACCGACCAAATCCGGATGGAGTTGAAGCGCCTTTTGATGTGCTTGGTTCTCTTGTGAAATCTGGATTCCTTTGCCAAGGCAATTGCACCAGATTGTCACAAAAGATTTTCATTGGACCCGATACACTAGGTACAACACCTAGATCGGATATGAACTCCTTCATCCAGACTCCTTCATTAGCTGCTTCCAAGCAGCTATGTACTCAGCTTCACATGTAGATCCCGAACGACGCTTTGTTTGGAACTGCACCAACCGACAGCTCCACCGCTTAATGTAAATACGATCCGGTTTGCGATTTAGAATCGTCCGGATCAGTGTCAAAGCTTGCCGACGTAACTGCCATTTATTTGAGCTCTTTGTCACCGCCATAAATGAGAAACATATCCTTAGTTCTTCTCAAGTACTTAAGGATGTTCTTGACCGCTGTCCAAATGATCCACTCTGGATTACTTTGGTACCTGCCGCTAAACTTACAGCAAGGCACACATCAGGTCTGGTACACAGCATTGCATACATGATAGAGCCTATGGTTGAAGCATAGGAACATCTTTCATTTTCTCTCTATCTTCTGCGGTGGTCGGGCATTGAGTCTTACTCAACTTCACACCTTGTAATACCGCAAGAACCCTTTCTTTGCCTCGATCCATTTTGAACTTTTTCAAAACTTTATCAAGGTATGTGCTTTGTGAAAGTCCTATTAAGCGCCTTGATCTATCTCTATAGATCTTAATGCCCAATATGTAAGCAGCTTCACCGAGGTCTTTCATCGAAAAACTTTTATTCAAGTATCCCTTTATGCTATCCAGAAATTCTATATCATTTCCGATCAATAATATGTCATCCACATATAATATCAGAATGCTACAGAGCTCCCACTCACTTTCTTGTAAATACAAAGCTTCTCCAAAAGTCTCAGATAAAACCAAATGCTTTGATCACACTATCAAAACGCTTATTCCAACTCCGAGAGGCTTGCACCAGTCCATAAATGGATCGCTGGAGCTTGCACACTTTGTTAGCTCCCTTTGATCGACAAAACCTTCTCGTTGCATCATATACAACTCTTCTTCCGTAAATCCATTCAGAATGCAGTTTTAACATCCATTTGCCAAATTTCATAATCATAAAATGCGGCAATTGCTAACATGATTCGGACGGACTTAAGCATCGCTACGGGTGAGAAGGTCTCATCGTAGTCAATCCCTTGAACTTGTCGAAAACCTTTTGCAACAAGTCGAGCTTTATAGACAAGAATATTACCATCAGCGTCGTCTTCTTCTTGAAGATCCATTTATTCTCAATTGCTTGCCGATCATCGGGCAAGTCAACCAAAGTCCATACTTTGTTCTCATACATGGATCCCATCTCGATTTCATGGCCTCAAGCCATTTTGTGGAATCTGGGCTCACCATCGCTTCTTCATAGTTCGAGGTTCATCATGTTCCAAAGAATATGACTTCCAAAATAGGATTACCGCATCACTCGGTGCGGATCTTGCTCGTTGATCTACGAAGTTCAGAGAAACTTGATCTGAAGTTTCATGATCATCATCATTAGCTTCCTCCCTATTTGGTGTAGGTGTCACGTAAACTGTTTTCGTGATGTACTACTTCTCAATAAGGGAGTAGATACAGCTATCTCATCAAGTTCTACTTTCCTCCCACTCACTTCTTTCGTGAGAAACTCTTTCTCCAAAAAGTTTCCGAATTTAGCAACAAAAATCTTGCCTTCGGATCTGTGATAGAAGGTGTACCCAACTGTCTCCTTTGGGTATCCTATGAAGACACATTCGATTTGGGTTCGAGCTTATCAGGTTGAAGCTTTTTCACATAAGCATCGCAGCCCCAAACTTTCAAAAACGACAACTTTGGTTTCTTGCCAAACCATAGTTCATAAGGTGTCGTCTCAACGGATTTAGATGGTGCCCTATTTAAAGTGAATGCAGCCGCCTCTAAAGCATAACCCCAAAATGATAGCGGTAAATCAGTAAGAGACATCATAGATCGCACCATATCTAATAAAGTACGACACGACGCTCGACACACCATTACGCTGTGGTGTTCGGTGTATGTAAGTTTGTAAACTATTCCGCATTGTTTCAAATGTAGGCCAAACTCAGAACTCAAATATTCTCCTCCACGATCAGATCGTAGAAACTTTATTTTCTTGTTACGATGATTTTCCACTTCACTCTGAAATTCTTTGAACTTTTCAAATGTTTCAGACTTGTGTTTCATTAAGTAGATATACCCATATCTGCTCAAATCATCTGTGAAGGTGAGAAAATAACGATATCCGCCACGAGCCTCAACATTCATTGACCACATACATCAAGATGTATGATTTCCAATAAATCTGTTGCTCTCTCCATAGTTCCGAGAACGGTGTTTTAGTCATCTTGCCCATAAGGCACGGTTCGCAAGTGCCAAGTGATTCATAATCAAGTGACTCCAAAAGTCCATCAAGATGGAGTTTCTTCATGCGCTTTACATCGATATGACCTAAACGGCAGTGCCACAAATAAGTTGCACCATCATTATCAACTCTGCATCTTTTGGTTTCAACATTATGAATATGTGTATCACTACTATCAAGATTAAGTAAAACAAACCATTCTTCAATGGTGCATGACCATAAAAGATATTATTCATATAAATAGAACAACCATTATTCTCTCGATTTAATGAATAACCGCCTCGCATCAAACAAGATCCAGATATAATGTTCATGCTCAACGATGGTACTAAATAACAATTATTTAGGTCTAATACTAATCCCAAGGTAGATGTAGAGGTAGCGTGTCGATCGCGATCACATCGACTTTGGAACCATTTCCCACGCCAGATCGTCACCTCGCCCTTAGCCAATCTTCGCTTAATCCGTAGCCCCTGTTTCGAGTTGCAAATATTAGCAACAGAACCAGTATCAAATACCCAGGTGCTACTGCGAGTATTAGTAAGGTACACATCAATAACAAGTATATCACATATACCTTTGTTAACCTTGCCATCCTTCTTATCCGCCAAATACTTGGGGCAGTTCCGCTTCCAGTGACCAGCCTGCTTGCAATAGAAGCACTCAGTTTGTGCTTAGGACCAGACTTGGGTTTCTTCTCTTGATCAGCAACTTGCTTGCCGCTCTTTTTGAAGTTTCCCTTTTTCTTTCCTTTGCCCTTTTTCTTGAAACTAGTGGTTTTGTTAACCATCAACACTTGATGCTCCTTTTTGATTTCTACCTCCGCGGCTTTCAAAGATCGCCAAGAGCTCGCATAGTTTTGGTCATCCCTTGCATATTATAGTTCATCACGAAGCTCTTGTAGCTTGGTGGCGTGATTGGAGAATTCTGTCAATGACGCAATCATCCGGAAGATTAACTCCCAGTTGAATCAAGTGATTGTTATATCCGCACATTCGAGTATATGCTCACCGACGTAACCATTCTCCTCCATCTTACAGCTATAGAACTTATTGGAGACTTCATATCTCTCAATCGGGCATTCGCTTGAATATTAACTTCAACTCCTGGAACATCTCATATGCTCCATGGTGTTCAAAACGACGTTGAAGTCCCGGTTCTAAGCCGTAAAGCATGGCACATCGAACTATAGAGTAGTCATCGCTTTGCTTTGCCAGACGCTCACAACTTCCGGCGCAGCCCTTGCATCAGGCCCGGCACCTAACGGTGCTTCCGGGACGTAATTCTTCCGTGCAGCAATAAGGATAATCCTCGTTACGGACCCAGTCCGTAATTGCTGCCATCATCTTTCAACTTTGCTTTCTCAAGGAACGCATTAAAATTCAACGGAACAACAAGACGAGCCATCTATCTACACATCATAGACAAGCAAGATACTATCAGTACTAAGTTCATGATAAATTTAAGTTCAATTAATCATATTACTTAAGAACTCCCACTTAGAAAAATATCCTCCAATTCTCTAAGTGATTGCGTGATCCATATCAACTACACCATGACCGATCATCACGTGTGATGGAGTAGTTTCAATGGTGAACATCAATATGTTGATCATATCTACTATATGATTCACGCCGACCTTTCGGTCTCCGTGTTCCGAGGTCATATCTTATATGCATAGCTCGTCAAGTATAACCTGAGTATTCTGCGTGTGCAACTGTTTTGCACCCGTTGTATTTGAACGTAGAGCCTATCACACCCGATCATCACGTGGTGTCTCAAAGACGAAGAACTTTCGCAACGGTGCATACTCGTGGAGAACACTTCTTGATAATTTAGTAAGGGATCATCTTATAATGCTACCGTCAATCAAAGCAAAATAAGATGCATAAAGGATTAACATCACATGCAATCAATATAAGTGATATGATATGGCCATCATCATCTTGTGCTTGTGATCTCCATCTCCAAGCACCGCCATGATCACCATCGCCACCGCGCCGACACCTTGATCTCCATCGTAGCATCGTTGTCGCCTCGCCAACTATTGCTTCTACGACTATCGCTACTCCTTAGTGATAAAGTAAAGCAATTACATGGCGCTTGCATCTCATACAATAAAGCGACAACCATATGGCTCCTGCCATTGTCGATAACTCGTTACAAAACATGATCATTTCATACAATAAAATATAGCATCACGCCTTGACCATATCACATCACAACATGCCCTGCAAAAACAAGTTAGACGCCCTCTATTTTGTTGTTGCAAGTTTTACGTGGCTGCTACGGGCTGAGCAAGAACCGTTTTACCTCACGATCAAAACCACAACGATATTTCGTCAAATAGACTCCGCTTTAACCTTCTCAAGGACCGGCGAGCCACACTCGGTTCAACTAAAGTGAGAGAGACAGACACCCGCCGGTCACCTTTAAGCAACGAGTGCTCACAGCGGTGAAACCAGTCTCGCGAAGCGCACGCGTAATGTCGGTCCGGGCCGCTTCATCTCACAATACCGCTGAACCAAAGTATGACATGCTGGTAGGTAGTGTGACTTGTATCGCCCACAACTCACTTGTGTTCTACGTGCATATGACATCAACGATAAAACCAGGCTCGATGCCTTTGCTGGGGAACGAGTAATTTCAAAAATTTCCTACGATCACGCAAGATCATGGTGATGCATAGCAACGAGATGAGAGTGTTGTCTACGCACTCTCGAGACCCAAGAACGGAAGTGTTGACGCAACGTAGAGGAAGTAGTCGATTTCTTCCCGATCCAACCGATCCAAGTACCGAACGACGGCACCTCCGAAGTTCTGCACACCTTCAGCTCGATGACGCCCCTCGAACTCCGATCCAGCCGAGTGTTGAGGGAGAGTTTCGTCAAGACGACGGCGTGGGACGATGATGATGTTCCACCGGCGCAGGGCTTCGCTTAAGCTCCGCAACGGTATATTCGAGGTGTAGTTTGGTGGAAGGGGCACCGCACACGGCTAAGGAACGATCTCAATGATCAACTTGTGTGTCATGGGGTGCCTCTGCCTCTGATATAAAGGAGGGAAGGGAGGGGCTGGCTGGCCACCTATGGCTGCGCTGGGAGTCCTACTCCCACCGGAGTAGGATTCCCCCAATCCTAGTCCAACTAGGGTTTGACCAAGGGAGAGGGAGAGAGGCGCCACCCCTTCTCCTAATCCTAATAGGACTAGGGAAGGGGAAGGCTGCGCCAGCATATGGCCCCTTTTTCTTTCCCCTTAAGGCCCATCAAGGCCCATTGACTCCCGGAGGTTCCAGTAACCCCCTGCATCTCGTAAAATTCCCAATTTCACCCGGAGTGATTCCGAGTCCAAACATAGGCTTCCAATATATCAATCTTTATGTCTCGACCATTTCGAGACTCCTCGTCATGTCCGTGATCTCATCCGGACTCAACAACCTTCGTACATCAATATCATATAAACTCATAATAACTGCCATCGAAACTTTGTTGCGGACCCTACGGGTTCGAGAACTATGTAGACATGACCGAGACACCTCTCGGTCAATAACCAATAGCGGACCTGGATGCCCATATTGGCTCCTACATATTCTACGAAGATCTTTATCGGTCGACCGCATAACAACATACGTTGTTCCTTTGTCATCGGTATGTTATTTGCCCGAGATTCGATCGTCGGTATCCAATACCTAGTTCAATCTCACATCGGCAAGTCTCTTTTCTCGCTCCGTAATACATCATCTCACAACTAACACATTTAGTTGCAATGCTTGCAAGGCTTATGTGATGTGCATTACCGAGAGGGCCAGAGATACCTCTCCGACAATCGGAGTGACAAATCCTAATCTCAAATATGCCAACCCAACATGTACCTTCGAGACACCTGTAATGTACCTTTATAATCACCCAGATTACGCCAGGACGCTTGGTAGCACCCAAAGTGTTCCTCGGCAAACGGGAGTTGCATAATCTCATAGTCATAGGAACATGTATAAGTCATGAAGAAAAGCACTAGCAACAAACTATACGATCAGGTGCTATGCTAATGGATTGGGTCATGTCAATCAGATCATTCAACCAATGATGTGATCCCATTAATCAAATAACAACTCCTTGTTCATGGTTATGAAACATAACCATCTTTGATTAACGAGCTAGTCAAGTAGAGGCATACTAGTGACACTCTGTAGGTTTATGTATTCACACATGTATTATGTTTCCGGTTAATACAATTCTAGCATGAATAATAAACATTTATCATGATATAAGGAAATAAATAATAACATTTATTATTGCCTCTAGGGCATATTTCCTTCACCAGGTCCCATAGGTGTTCGTGGGACACGATCAGCTTCCCCGACACAGAAGGAAGGAATGAAGGAAGCCCTCTGAGAAGGTATGAAAGAACATGTGACGAAGGACGATGTTGAAGACCCTGATGGAGAAGGCCTAACCAGATTTTATTCCAAAGCCTGCTATTCATGTGGAGAAAAAGGACATTTTTCACAGTATTGCACCAAGGAAAGAAAAGAGAATCCAGAATACTTCCTGATAGAAGAAGTGGAATTTGATCCACATGAAATAGAAGCCTTGATCGATACGAAGAAGTCCCCGAAGAGGAAACGAATACCTCCCCAGAGTAACCAAATTTCTGCAGAGAAGGACCTGAGTCATATCACATGTTTCAGGTGCAAGAACTCATGGCACTACTACCATGAATGTTCGGACAAGAAGCTAAGAACCCAAGGAGTCCAAAAAATTACAAGGAAGCCTCGAGACAAGTCAGAAGCCATTTGTTTTCATTGTAAGGACGTAGGACATTATGCTAGGGAATGTTCGGATCAAAAGAAAGCTAAAACTGAGTAGTCGAGATTATGATATCAGTAATAAGTAGTAGGAAGCAATTTTATTTTCATGAGTAGGTTGAGTTTACCTATGTAATGGAAGTCTTGGAGAATGTAATATTTCATGGATCAATAAAGTTGAATCATCAGTGCCATGTTGAATTGTAAGAGTTGCCACTCTCTTAGATTTTGACCATATTCGAGGATATGAGAAATATGGTCTATGGATGAATTAGTACAATTCATTTTAAGTGTGGTAGTATTTCATAAAACCACAGGGTCAAAGGAGAAAGAAACATGTTGTTCATGCCAATCTGTAGAAAGGAGCTGGACAAAAATAAGTTGCAGTTCGATTTCGTTATGTTGGTTACCACAAGGAGATGAAGTAGTATGAGAATTACCGGAGAATATGGATCAGTTGTAACTCCAAGGATGAGTAAAAGCTATACAAGTGTTGAAGTGGGCCATAACCCGCAAGCCCAGGATTTACCGAGGAACAAGCACAGTCTTGTTGAAGGAAGAATTATGAAGGATCCATGAAACGTCTACCGATCAAGTTATAGCTATTCCATAGGAGGATACGTAAAACTAGAGAGTTTTGGTGAAACGATAGTTGTTTCTGTTTGGCTTGCAGAATCGATGGATTTATCCGAACCCAGTTCATGGACAAGAGAAATCTGCAATGCATGTGAGGATGCCCGAGTGTTAGGATGCGAGATTCACTAAACCTTATACAGGGTAATGATTTGGGTGCGACATGGCTTGGCCACCATGAAGACTTACTCTTATCATTCGCTCTTGTTATTTGGAATGGTAAATCTGAGTGACTTACCCACAGTAAAGTGTCGACGCCCATTGAAGCCTTGATTAAGCCTTAGAATGGTATGGTGATAAACCCATGTACATGGTAGCTGTTACCAATCGTATGTTACACGGTGAGAATGAAGCCAAGACCCATTTCTTGCAGGGAACCAGTAATGGTAGACCTCCATGAGATTTTTTGATAGTTGTTTAGCATTGGCGCTAGACCTGTCAGATGAGAAGATCCAGTCTCGAAAGAATTTCATTTTGATGCAAAGACCCAGGATATTGAAGGAAATGTTATGCCTCTAACAGGAGAGCATCAATAAAGGAGTTATTACAATAAATTTGAGGAGAAATGTGTTGTCAACACTATAGAGGTGGTGCATGAGTTTATTTTAAGTGTGGTAGCACCCGAGACCTTCATGATGATCAATGGAATTGCAAGGAGACCCCAACCCTAACCTTTTCTTTCTAGCCTTTCCGAATCTCGAGGACGAGATTCATTTTAAGTGTGGTAGGTTTGTAACATCCGAAAATTCTATATTTTGGAATGTTATAATAATTAAATAAATAGGATTGTTTGTTTGATTGTTGTGTGATGGATTGTGTGAAATTATTTTATTTTCACGAGAATTCAAACCTTTTGAGCTCTTGTTTACAACTTTTTCTAATCATGTTATAAAAGTTGGGTAACATTTTGTCCAATAAAGAAAACTATGGTTGGGGAAGTTTATTCAAGAAAATCGAAGGGCTTTAATTTTTGTTTGACTCTTTTTGAAATATTGGAAACCACAATCACAATTTTGGAGTGAGAATAAGATGACTTTCTCAAATGTGGTGGATGAATGTTTCATATGGAGTTTGTTTGGATTTTGGAGTTCCAATTGAAATATGATATTATTTGGAGTTTTACTGTCGTTTAAATATTTCCAAATTAATCAAATGAAATTTAATGACAGGAGATAATGTGAATTCTCCAAAAATATATTTGGAAATATTTTATAAGGTACAACTGTCCTTTTGTTAATTTACAATTGTCCTTATGTCCATAAAAAAATGTATTCTAGCTTGTGCACACATAATATTTTGTAGGCACCAAATTATAATTACGTGTATGTGAACATTTTTTTTTTGTCTATTAATTTTTTTTCAGCACGACAAATGTATTCGCAAAAAGAAAACCTACAACCATGGCCCAATTTGGCCCAACTGACCGAGCAGCCTATTAGTGAAGCGTTCATCTTCCTCCTGGTGCACATCTGTATTCACGTAGAGAGAGACATCCATGGCTTAGGCTGCACCCCAACGCTTCCTCTCCCTTTTCCCGCAACCACTGACCTCCTGAGCCGGTTCCCCATGCTCTCTCGACTCCTTCCCTCCAGTAGTGCGCCTTAAGGCACCCCCTAATGGCCATTAGAGCTCGAGGAAACTGCTGCATTTACTGCCGTCAATAACAACTATGAAACCGCTCGATTCTGACCTCCCCTGCTCCTATAAAAGGTACCCAAACGAGAGCCTCGAAGCCACTCACTAGCCCATCCGAAAACCCCTCTCTGAACCTCCTCCTCTGTGAGCAATTGCTTGTCAGAGTTCGGCAACTCCGGCGGCCGCTTCACGCCGCCACGGGACAAGTCCGAGCCTGTGATCTTATCTAAAGGACTCCCCTTGTCGACCTCTTCGCCGTTCTGCTACTACTTGACATTTGGGGCCTTTTTCCTCAACTTCAGCGACCTTTTTCCCCAACTCCAGCGACTAAGTCCGGTGAGCACTGTGTAAATCCCGTGATTGTTTTCAAAAAAATACTCAAACTTCGGAAATTCATATCTCCTAGACCGTAAGTCCGAATTCGACAAATTTTATATCCACGGATTCGTTGAAACACGAAGTTTATCATGAGCCAAAAATATTTCACTTTTGGTAAATTAAATTAGACACAAATTTATAAAATTTATTTGAGTATTTTTGCTATATCTATTATTCTGTAATTCTTTTGAAAATGTTTCCTTCAGCAAAATTGATCTTTCGGTCCATATCTTGCTGCTAGAATTTTTTTTCCTAATTGTTCACCTATGTCTAGCCACTTTTTCAACCTTAACACTTCATATAGTTTTTCTTTTATCGTAATTCAATTTCATCATTAGTTTAATTTGATTCTTGATTCATCTTTTTTGAGAAGATCATAAGGAACCTCCCTGGTCATATGCTATCATTATACAAATTTAGAATTCACGAGATGTTACATACATTTTGTAACATAAATCTTTGTGCCACAAAATCCATCTACCATTTTCATTAGACTTTGTCGTAGAACCTTGCCTCACAACTCTTCAGCACGTGATCTTCACTTTGACCCAACCCTAGAACAAAACCTATATCATATTTTCATTCTTGATCTTATCTCAACCCGTAACCAAGTCCTAACAACTTATGCAGGAATGTTTTTTTTATTTTGTATTGTTATTTGAATACTTTATTTGGATGTTGTTGTGTGTTAAAGTACTTTCTTATATCGTTAGATATATCGTAATGAGAAGGAGAGACGACTCAATGGAATATTTCATCTTCATCAACAGTACAAGGCAAGTTACATCTTGATCATGTTTTTTATACCTATGTTTTATATATGTATTTAGTCCTTTGATGTAGGGTTTGCATGAATATGTTAGTTGGTTATATTATAAACCCAGTAGTGCAATGAGGTAGTTCTAAGCCTTTACTTCTTTGTCGCCAACGTTGCAGGGATTTTTGCTATGCCATTGTAGACGGGGATTCGTATGTGAGATCATGAAAGTTGCGAGTGATATAATAATTAAGCGTAACCTTAAGGCGGCAACATTAACACACATCTGGGTGGATTGATAAGGGGCACCCTGGAGAAACCAGTGGACTTGCCTAGGGGATCCCGGAGTACCCGTGTGATCACCCTATGGACTGCCACCCAGGCTCAAAGGGATTCATCAATTTTTCATGACTAGAAGCTTACCTGCACAGCCACAAGCTATTATGGGCTCTGGCTTAGTTGTGTACGTTGTGTGACCTCTTATAGTGGTAGACTAGCAGATGTAGTTATATATGTAGGTGTACCGGTCTACCCAGGGTTAAGAGGGAACACTTCAGAAAGACTATGTCTCGATCTTCCGGCTCTCAAACACCAGGCAGTGTGAGGACTACAAAGGAGGTGATCGAGTCTTGTGGGGAAAAGTGTGCAAAACTCTGCAGAGTGTAAAACTAATCGATTAGCCGTGTCCCCAGTTATGGACAATTTGAGCATCTGGAAAGTGAAAATTGAGCGATCTCATCACTCTTAATTAATTTAATGGGTGTTAATGAGACTCCACACCCGTTTTCCTGTTTCCGCTGAGATTCTTAAAGTATATATCAGTTTTTCATTACTTATACATGTGGTTGCACTTTGATATATACATTGATGTACTGTGTGTGGTAGCATACCGATCCAGGGATAGCACAGATACACAGAGACTTGACCGTCTGAGGTCGGGTCGCTACTCAATGAGTGTGTGAACATGAATGTAATGTCGGTGGAAAATACATACTCCCCCAAGCTTAGGCTTTTGGCCTAAGTTGGTTTATTGCCACGTATTGCCTGGCGGATATGAGTAGTTGTAGCTGGGGTCGTACTGAGATGAAGAGGACTCTGACTGCCACTGGTTGGAAATCATCTCCGGATCCCACTGGTAATTAGACTGTCGTGGAGGCTAAAATTGTGGTTCCGGCTCCGTGGCTGGTGTAGGGTTCCGGTAGGCGTGAATGGCCGCCAACGGAACGAGATACTAACATGTAGATAAATTAAACAAGGAGGGAGCAGGCAAGGTAATAGTCTCAGGGTGATGTTTATCAAAGAATAATTTGTATTTAAGATCCCCTTCCCTATTCTTAACAATAAAGTCATGCGCTACCATACTCTTATAATCTAAATAAGCATTGGGCAGCAATTTTTCTTCTTTTTCATAGTGCCTAATAGGTATGTTATAATGTGCAGCAAGGCGTGAAGCATAAATACCTCCAAAGATGGGGCCCTTTGTATGGTTCAAACTCAACAGTTTAGCAATAATACCACCCATACTAACAGTGTTATCGCGGAATAAACCATGGAACAAAATGATAATATCAGGGACACTAAGGTTTCCACAGTTTCCGCGACCAATTAAGCAACGACTAGCAAATATGGCAAAGTAGCGTAAAACAGGAAAATGTATGCTAGTGATTCTTGCATCGGAAACCTTCCTAGTTTCCACCACAGTAATAGTGTCAATAAACCCGTCCACATCTTTACGATGTGGTTCCTCTAAACTACCCTCAAAAGGTATTTTGCAAACCTTGCAAAATTCATCTAGTGGCATCTTCTTAACAACATCATATAAATGAAACTCTACTGAAGGAGGTGTTTCCTTAGGATAATAGTAGAAGTTTTGCACATAAGTATTGGTGAGTAAGAGATACTGTTCGCGTTGGTCGCGGAGGAAGTCGGTGAGGCCTGCATTCTCAGCCAATTCATAAAAATCATTGTAAATCCCGGCTTCTCTCAAGAAATCATCGGAAGGCCATTCACACGGCCGAACCTCCGTGGTGCGGGGCAGATTATATTTGGGCCTCTGTGCTTCTTCATTTTGCTTTTCCTTCGAGCTTCGGCTCGATGAGCCCCTCAAAATCTCTTCATTATTTTCTGAAAAAATCTGAAACTTTTAGTAACTTCAAACAAAAGTGAACCAAGCTCAACAAAATTGATAGCAACTGCTCCTACAAGTGCCTAGAGACTATATCATGGATTAGAACTGCTTGGAACCATATAAATATGACATGCAAGCTCAAGAACATGGTCACCTAGGCAGCACAAATTTGCAATAAATAAAGCACTAGAACAAAAACTAATTGGACCAATGGAGGAGTCACATACCAAGGAACAATCCCCCCAAGCAGTTTTGTGAGAGGTGCTTTGAGCAAGGAGATCAAAAATCGCAGCAAAATGAGCTAGAACTCATGCTTGAGCTGGATGGTGATTTTTTTGGGAGGAATAAGAAGTGTGTGGGTGCAGGAATAAGTGGAGGGGAGCCACCATGGGCCCATGAGGGAGGGGGCCCGCCCTGTAGGGGTGGGCGCGCCCTGGACCCTCGTGGCCCGGTGCTTGCTCCCCCTGATGTGTTCTCAGTGCCAGATATTCTCAAATATTCCAGAAAAAATTATATTCCATTTTCAGGGCATTTGGAGAACTTTTATTTCGGGGTATTTTTATATTGCACGGATAATTCATAAAACAGACAGAAAAAATACTAGTTTTACTTTATTTCAACTAAATAACAGAAAGTAGAAAGAGGGTACAGAAGGTTGTGCCTTCTAGTTTCATCCATCTTATGCTCATCAAAAGGAATCCATTAACAAGGTTGATCAAGTCTTGTTAACAAACTCATTCCGAATAACATGGAACCGGAGAAATTTCGAATGACACTTGTTACCTCAACGGGGATATGCACATTCCCTATAATAAGAATATCATATTTGTTTTTGACAGTAGGAAGAGGAAATTCAAAACCTCCAAAAATAATCGATGGAATTTTTCCAATAGAATTGATACGGTGGACTTGAGGTTGTTTCCTCGGAAAGTGTACTGTATGCTCATTACCATTAACATGAAAAGTGACATTTCCTTTGTTGCAATCAATAACAGTCCGTGCAGTATTCAAAAAAGGTCTTCCAAGAATAATAGACATACTATCGTCCTCAGGAATATCAAGAATAACAAAGTCCGTTAAAATAGTAACGTTTGCAACCACAACACGCACATCCTCACAAATACCGATAGGTATAGTAGTTGATTTATCAGCCATTTGCAAACATATTTCAGTAGGTGTCAACTTATTCAAGTCAAGTCTATGATATAAAGAGAGAGGCATAACACTAACACCGGCTCCAAGATCACATAAAGCAGTTTAACATAGTTTCTTTTAATGGAGCATGGTATAGTAGGTACTCCTGGATCTCCAAGTTTCTTTATTATTCCACCCTTAAAAGTATAATTAGCAAGCATGGTGGAAATCTCAGCTTCCAATATCTTTCTTTTATTTGTAACAATTTCTTTGATGTACTTAGCATAATGATACATTTTGAGCATATCAGTTAATCGCATATGCAAAAAGATAGGTCTAATCATTTCAGCAAAGCGCTCAAAATCTTCATCATCCTTTTTCTTGGATGGTTTGGGAGGAAAAGGCATGGGTTTCTGAACCCATGGTTCTCTTTCTTTACCGTGCTTCCTAGCAACAAAGTCTCTCTTATCATAATGATGATTCTGTGATTGTGGGTTATCAAAATCAACAGCAGGTTCAACTTCTACATCATTATCATTACTAGGTTGAGCATCATCATGAACATTATCATTAACATTTTCACTCGTTTCATGTTCATTACCAGATTGTGTTTCAGCATCAGAAATGGAAATATCATTTGGATTCTCAGGTGGTTCAGCAATAGGTTCACTAGAAGCATGCAAAGTCCTATCATTTTTCTTTTTCTTCTTTCTAGAAGGACTAGGTGCATCAATATTATTTCTCTGAGAATCTTGTTCAATTCTCCAAGGGTGGCCTTTAGGATACAAAGGTTCATGAGTCATTTTACCAGTTCTAGTAGCCACTCTAACAGCATAATCATTTTTCTTACTATTCAATTCATTGAGCAAATCATTTTGAGCTTTAACTACTTGTTCTACTTGAGTGGTAGCCATAGAAGCATGTTTACTAATGAGTTTAAGTTCACCTTTAACATTGGCCATGTAATTACTCAAGTGTTCAAGAGTATCGGAATTGTATTTCAATTGTCTACCAAAATAAGCATTGAAGTTTTCTTGTTTGACAATAAAATTATCAAACTCTTCTAAGCATTGTCTGGCATACTTATAGTGAGGAATATCACCTTCATCAAATCTATAGAGAGAATTTACCTTTACTACCCGTGTCGGGTTATCAAGACCATGAGTTTCTTCAATAGGTGATGAATTAATATCATATGTTTCTTCAACAGGCGGTAAATTAAGACCATGTATTTTTTCAATAGGAGGTAAATTCTTAACATCTTCAGCTTTAATGCCTTTTTATTTCATAGATTTCTTTGCCTCTTGCATATCTTCAGGACTGAGAAATAGAACACCTCTTTTCTTCGGAGTTGGTTTAGGAATAGGCTCAGGAATTGGCTCAGGAGCTGGCTCAGGAAGTGTCCAATTATTTTCATTTGTCAACATATTATTCAATAGAATTTCTGCTTCATCCGGTGTTCTTTCCCTGAAAACAGAACCAGCACAACTATCCAGGTAATCTCTGGAAGCATCGGTTAGTCCATTATAAAAGATATCAAGTATTTCATTTTTTTAAGAGGATGATCAGGCAAAGCATTAAGTAATTGGAGAAGCCTCCCCCAAGCTTGTGGGAGACTCTCTTCTTCAATTTGCACAAAGTTGTATATATCCCTTAAAGCAGCTTGTTTCTTATGAGCAGGGAAATATTTAGTAGAAAAATAATAAATCATATCCTGGGGACTATGCACACAACCAGGATCAAGAGAATTAAACCATATCTTAGCATCACCCTTTAACGAAAACAGAAATATTTCAAGGATATAAAGGTAGCGAGATTTCACATCATTAGTGAATAGGGTGGCTATATCATTTAATTTAGTAAGATGTGCCACCATAGTTTTAGATTCATAGCCATGAAAATGATCGGATTCAACCAAAGTAATTATATCAGGATCAACATATAATTCATAATCCTTATCGGTAACACAGATAGGTGAAGTAGCAAAAGCAGGGTCAGGTTTCATTCTAGCATTAAGAGATTGCTGCTTCCATTTAGCTAATAACCTCTTGAGCTCGTATCTATCCATGCAAGCTATAATAGCTATAGCAGCTTCTTTTTCCAAAACATAACCCTCAGGAACAACAGGCGATTCATATTTATTAGGGGGAGAGTCTTCATCATCACTATCTTCAATATTATCAGTTTCAACAATTTCATTCTCTCTAGCCCTAGCAAGTTGTTCATCAATAAATTCACCAAGTGGCACAGTAGTATCAAGCATAGAAGTAGTTTCATCATAAGTATCATGCATAGCAGAAGTGGCATCATCAATAACATGCGACATATCAGAACGAATAGCAGAAGAAGGTTTAGGTGTCGCAAGCTTACTCAAAACAGAAGGTGAATCAAGTGCAGAGCTAGATGGCAGTTTCTTACCTCCCCTCGTAGTTGAGGGATAAATTTTTGTCTTCGCGTCTTTCAAGTTCTTCATAGTGACCAGCAGATATAAATCCCAAGTGACTCAAAGAATAGAGCTATGCTCCCCGGCAACAGCGCCAGAAAATAGTCTTGATAACCCACAAGTATAGGGGATCGCAACAGTTTTCGCGGGTAGAGCATTCAACCCAAATTTATTGATTCGGCACAAGGGGAACCTCAAGAATATTCTTGAGTATTAGCAGTTGAGTTGTCAATTCAACCACACCTGGATAACTTAGTATCTGCAGCAAGGTATTTAGTAGCAAAGTAATATGGAAGTAACGGTAACGATAGCAAAAGTAATATTTTTGGGTTTTGAAGTTATTGTAACAATAGCAACGGAAAAGTAAATAAGCGAGGAACAATATGTGAAAAGCTCGTAGGCATTGGATCGGTGATGGAGAATTACGCCGGATGCGGTTCATCATGTAACAGTCATAACATAGGGTGACACCGAACTAGCTCCAATTCATCAATGTAATGTAGGCATGTATTCTGAATATAGTCATACGTGCTTATGGAAAAGAACTTGCATGACATATTTTGTCCTACCCTCCCGTGGCAGCGGGGTCCTAGCAGAAACTAAGGGATATTAAGGCCTCCGTTTAATAGAGTACCGGACCAAAGCATTAACACATAGTGAAAGCATGAACTCCTCAAACTACGGTCATCACCGGGAGTGGTCTCGATTATTGTCACTTCGGGGTTGCCGGATCATAACACATAGTAGGTGACTATGGACTTGCAAGATAGGATCAAGAACTCACATATATTCATGAAAACATAATAGGTTCAGATCTGAAATCATGGCACTTGGGCCCTAGTGACAAGCATTAAGCATAGCAAAGTCATAGCAACATCAATCTCAGAACATAGTGGATACTAGGGATCAAACCCTAACAAAACTAACTCGATTACATGATAAATCTCATCCAACCCATCACCGTCAAGCAAGCCTACGATGGAATTACTCACGCACGACGGTGTGCACTATGAAATTGGTGATGGAGGATGGTTGATGATGACGATGGCGACGGATTCCCCTCTCCGGAGCCCCGAACGGACTCCAGATCAGCCCTCCTAGGAGGTTTTAGGGCTTGGCGGCGGCTCCGTATCGTAAAATGCGATGAATCCTTCTCTCTGATTTTTTTCTCCCCGAAAGTGAATATATGGAGTTGCAGTTGAGGTCGGTGGAGCGTCAGGGGGCCCACGAGGCAGGGGGCGCGCCCAAGGGGGCAGGCTCGCCCCCCACCCTCGTGGACTGGGTGTGCGCCCCCTGACATGGATTTTTCTTCCAGTATTTTTAATATTTTCCAAAAAGACGTTCCGTGGAGTTTCAGGTCATTCCGAGAACTTTTGTTTCTGCACATAAATGACAACATGGAAAGTCTGGTGAAAACAGCGTCAGTCCGGGTTAGTTACATGCAAGTTAGAGTCCAAAACAAGGGCAAAAGTGTTTGGAAAAGTAGATACGACGGAGACGTATCAATGATGTATTACGGAATGAGTAAAGATACTTGCCGGTAACGAGATTGAACTAGGTATTGAGATACCGATGATCGAATCTCGGGCAAGTAACATACCGATGACAAAGGGAACAACGTATGTTGTTATGCGGTTTGACCGATAAAGACCTTCGTAGAATATGTAGGAGCCAATATATGCATCCAGGTTCCGCTATTGGTTATTGACCGGAGACATGTCTCGGTCATGTCTAAATAGTTCTCGAGGTCCGCACGCTTAAAGTTTCGGTGACGATTGTATTATGAGTTTTTGTGTTTTGATGTACCGAAGGTAGTTTGGATTCCCGGATGTGATCACGGACATGACGAGGAGTCTCGAAATGGTCGAGACGTAAAGATTGATATTTTGGGTGACTATGTTCGGACACCGGAATGGTTTCGGGGAGTTTCAGACATATACCGGAGTACCGAGGGGTTACCGGGACCCCCCGGAGAGTTTAATGGGCCAAGATGAGCCTTAGTGGAGAAGAGGAGGGGCGGCTAGGGCCAGACGCGCGCCCACTCCCCCTCTAGTCCGAATTGGACAAGGAGGGGGGGCGGCGCCCCCCTTTCCTTCCTCTCCCTCCTTCCCTTCCTTCCCCCCCCCCCTACTCCAACTAGGAAAAGAGGGAGTCCCCTGGCGCGCCCTCCCCTGCCCGGCCGCCTCCTCCCCCCTGGTCCTTTATATCTGGGGACAGGGGGCACCTCTAACATAACAATTGATCTCTTGATCTCTTAGTCGTGTGCGGTGCCCCCCTCCACCATTTTTTTTCTGTCATACATATGACACTTCTATGACGATAATTGTGACAAAACCCGGTATCATCAT
Source organism: Aegilops longissima (assembly GCA_021605205.1). Lineage (NCBI taxonomy): Eukaryota > Viridiplantae > Streptophyta > Magnoliopsida > Poales > Poaceae > Aegilops > Aegilops longissima. The sequence continues at coordinate 2,782,868 of CM038680.1, read as the reverse complement.
AGATGTGGTGGGCTCCTACTTCTATGACAAAAAATCATGATAGAAAATGGGCTTTTCGTCCTGGGCGGGCCGGAGACGCAGCTGCATGAAATTCTTTGGGCCATCCATGACGAAAACCGTGGTAGAAGCGAGGGCGAGGAAAATTTCGGGGAGTTCCCGGTTACGGTGGGAGGTCGGGGGCCGAGCGATGCGCGTTTCTCTCGTACATGTACGCGCATGTGTGCGAGGCGTTGGCTCTAACTGAACCCGAGCGAGGCGTTGGGCTCTAATCGAACCGAAAGCGATTGACCTGCAGCCTACGCGTTCATCGAACCCGAAGCGATCGATCGATGGCTGTTAATCGAACCCGATCGAGAGATTCTTTACTACTGCTACTAATCGAAGCCGATCGATGCTGCCTCTAGGATGAACAGTGAGCGTTGCGGGGGGTTGGATGAGCGATGGGCGGTGGCGTTTGCCTCTGGATGAACAGGACCCAGTGGTGTGGAGGGCTGGATGAACAGTAGATGGTGGAGGGGTGCCCGTGGAGGGGTGGTTGAACAGGACCCTGTGGTGTGGAGGGCTGGATGAACAGTAGACGGTGGAGGGGTGGTTGAACAGCAGCCGGTGGAGTAGCGCGCGGTGGAGGCTGGATGAACAGGAGCCCGTGGAGGCTGGAGGAGGTCGACGGTAGCCCGTGGAGGCTGGAGGAGGTCGACGGTGGAGATGAACAGTATCTCGTGGAGTCCCGTTTTGCGGTATGCCACACCCCTCCCGATGAACAGGACCCCGTTTGACGATGAGCGCCCAACACAAGTCTGTTTCGTCCGTTTTGCGGTACGCCACACCCCTCCCGATCAACAGGACCCCCATTTCGACCGTAGGAGGTCTGTTTCTTCCGTTTTGCGGTACGCCACACCCCTCCCGATCAACAGGACCCCCGTTTCGACCGTAGGAGGTCCGTTTCCTCCGTTTTGCAGCATGCCACACCCCTCCCGATCAACAGGACCCCGTTCCGAACGTGGCCGGTCGAACACAAGGCCGTTTCCTCCATTCTGCGTTACGCCAGGCCTCGTTTCCATCGCCTATTCCGTCCAAGTCGGTTGGCTCCCACGCGTTCCGTTGCCTCCAGATGAACACGACGCATTCCGTTGCCTCCCCTATGAACACGCGGCATTCCGTTTCCTCCCCATGAACACGACGACGATGTTGTTTCTCCGTTCTGACCTAGCCATGTACACGAGCCCTGGCCGTACGTATGCGCGAGTAGGCGTTCGAGACCCCGCCCATATGTACACATATGTGGCCGTATTTTCTTTCTTGCACCCTGGCCGTTGTACGTACGTGTACATGCTACGTGTGCGCCTCTACTACGACACGTGCGCGCCTCTACTACTACAACAAAAATAGCTTGTATGGTCGCTTTTTCTGAGACGCTATTTGTATTCGTCTCTACGCCCATGAACATTAGCACGCTAAATACGCTTCTTAAGACGTTTATAGAGCGCCACAAGCCATTTCTTATAATTTTCCATTTAGAAATTAGGTATATTATTTTAACTAACCTAGAGACGATTTGTGAGACGTTTTAGTATGCGACTCTAATAAAAATATAAATAATCATATTTTTAACTAGAAAAGCTATTAAAATTGTAGTGTGGTAAAATTCGAATAGATGACCCAAGTAATTGCACATACAAATCGATCAAGAGGCATTTGTTATTTGATTCTAACCGTAATCATCACATTTGTAAAATTCTCCTAAGTAATACTATTATACTTTTCCCTTAATGCTCATGTTAAAACAAAATCCTTATTTGTACCTCGTTGGGAAAAAATCCTTAATCAAATTCAAGTATACAAGGGATTTGATGATTTGCCCTACACTGCATTTGGATGTCTCCATTGGAAGGCCGGAATCTGAATTCGTATTGGTAAACTTTCAATTCACATGTTTGGTTGGACACCAAATTGGCACTCCGTAATGAAACCAAATTCAGGGCGAAATCGCTTCCACCCAAAGTACCCGCCACAATACGGAGGCCTCCCGCTGCGAATTGCTCTGAAATAGCTCGAGCCCGCAAAATGTACCGCTTCAGCCTCTTCCCCCCCCCACCGAACAGATAAGGAGAGAAGGAACGAGAGGGTGGCGGCATCGACAGGGCTGGCGGCGGCGCTGAGGTGCGTTCCCTCCCTGGCCCCCTCCTACTGCAGCAACCTCCGGCGCAGCCGCATCTCCCCTGGTCCATCCTCGTCCGCCGCGTCTCCTAGGTCGCGGCACCCTCCTCCATCCTTCTCCTAGGTCGTGGCTCCGTTCCCATCTCCGGTTAGGTCCTCGTCCTAGGTCGCGGCCGCGACCCCGTCTCCGGTCGACTTGCTCGTGGGTCGCGGCTTTCTCCCCCGTCTCCGGCCAGTTCCTAGCTCGCGGCTCCCTCCGCAGTCCCGGGCCGCTGCGACTCATCCTCCCGGGTCGCGTCACCTCCTCCCATGCTCGTGGCTCCCTCCCTAGTCCCCGTCTGCTGCGTCCGGCCACCTGCCTGTACATATTAGTTGGGCGCTTGATGATTTGGCGTATTTTATTTAGGCTTATATGTACTTTACATTAATTTCTTGTTCATTTTCCCTGATTGGTGTTTTGCCGATTATATTAATTTGTTTAACTTTATAAATCTAGGTGGAATGACCTAACCCTTTGGTGTTTGGAAATGTTAACGCCCACACGTGTGGGCGCTCACCATCTCGACCACACGCAACAATCACCGTTGGGTACTTTGTGCACGAATCTTGGCACAATCCGGTCGTTTTTCTGCGCCATGTAGGACGAGGCGCGTTTGCGGTGTGCGAGACAGTTCGCCCGCACGTTGGTTGCCCTCCCGCGGTCAGCGGTTGCCACTCGGGGCGTGCGGTGGAACTGCTATGCGCCCGCACGCCACGCGCCGACCGCGGTTGACGTCAAACACATCGCGCACCTCCCCCCTCTCCCTCACAGTTCCATTTACTCACCCCCGCAGTTACTGGCAGAACCCACTTCGCATTTCAAACCATTGGAGGAGAAGACGAGGGGAGAAGGCGATGGCGGAGGCGGAAGAATCGACGGTGTTCACGGCCGTCGGTGATGCTCGCCGGAACGGATCGGCTTCGCCGGAGCGCCTGCGGATTGAAGGTAATGCTCGCTCCAACTCTCACAATCCCTTCCTGCATTTCCCCCCTTCCCTCCCTGTTCGATTCCTCGCTCGAGATTCGTAGAGATTCAGGCGATTTGGCGATGCGTCAGCGTTCCCGCCGGCGGCGGAGTCCTGTGCTAGCCGTTTTCGGTGGCACTGGGAAGTTTTGTCGCCGCCGCCGCGGCGGCCTCGTCGGTGTAGTTATGCCTGTCCAGAGGCACGCACTAGTTGTGCCTTCAGATTGGGCAGGTGTCTCCCGGTTTGTTAGTTGCGCATTGGTTCTAATTGGTGTTTGCAATCAGTTCGGGGGAGAACTTTGAGTTTGAATTTGAAGTCACTGTAGTTGCCATTGAACCCTAGATCTAGTTAGTTGTTTTTGAAACTGCAGTATGAGGCAAACATGGTAGTTTGATTAACTATCATGACTGTATGGCAACTAACTTCCTGAGTGAATGTGATAGTTGCCATGAATATGCTTTCCCATGCGGCAACTAACTTACTGAAATGACTGTGATAGTTGCCACAAACAAGCTTTCCCATGCGGCAACTAATTTATTGAATGACTGTGATAGTTGCCACACACACGCTCTTCCATGTGGCAACTAATTTGCTGAATTACTGTGATAGTAGCCACAAACATGCTTTTTATTGTGGCAACTAATTTTCCTGAATGATTTGTGATAGTTGCCACCTTTGTATGAATGGTAAAGTGTAGTAAATCGGTAGTCAATGCAGCTTCAGCAACCAACTGCACCGGACGGCAACTAATGTGCACATCAATCGTGCTGTTGCCACATGGATAGTATATTCTTGTGGCAAATAGAATGTACACACTGCTTGTATCATTGCCATCTTGTAGACAGGACAATGTGGCAAATTGGCTGCATAACATGGCAACCAATTTTGCATATCAGTTGTGTCGATGCCATACATATGCTTTCCATGTGGCAAGTTTTTTCTGACCCCATTATGTCATTGCCATGTTACGCCAAGATTACAATGTGGAAAATTCATTATCTGCAGACGCATTTTTGTGTTTTGCCACAATGACTTGTGATATCTGAACACATTGTGGCAATTTTTAGGTTCTTGATTAGATGTTTTTCATCGCTTTTTTGTATTATGTGTTGCATTTTAACATGGCAATTTCAACCTAGCACATTTTTGCCGCTGAACACATGGCATTTCATTGGTGTATTTAGGACAGGGTGTGAGCTGCCACATCTTAGTTTTTGTGATGTGGAGGATTTTGTGACTTCCTATCGTACTATCTTGGGCTAATATGGCAACTTCAACATTTTGTTTTCAAGTGCATTTACGATCTGTACACTTTGTTTTTGAAAATGTAACCAATGTGCTTACTTGCCACATTATGTTTTCGACAATCACAGGAGGGGTGCGTGTGTGTTCATGTGATATTTTGCATTCACTAGTTGACATTTTCTGTTAGGTGGCAACTGCTTACATCTTGCATTTTCATTTCCATCGTGACAATTTGGTATGTTCCTATCTCTGCAGAATGGCTCGTGGTGATCATCAAAATGATGATGATGATTTCATGGATCCACCATAGCATAATCAGGCAACTGGACGGAGAAAAGAGGGTGATGAGGTAACTGTCCACACCCCCGCTCCTCCTGCTTATGTTACTGGTTGCCACCTCGAGCTTGCAGTCGTCTGTCATGAACTAAAATTTCATGACATTGCAAAACATGGCAACAACTGATCACTTTTTGTCTGTTTTTTGCAGAAGAAGAAAGCGATTCGCAATGAGCCTCCCAAGAACGATCGACTATGTTGATGACAAATTTACTGACGATCAGATTGGAGCTGCTGCTGAGATGGGTATGCAGGCTCTGATGAATGTCCGGTGCACGAACCTTGTCTACCCTGTATGCGACTGGCTTGGTGAGATTTACGACCCCGCCTCCATGGAATTTGTGATTCCGGGACGTGGAAGACTACCGTTGAACGAGGAATCCGTGTTCTGCACTTTGGGTGTGCCTCGTGGACATATCAAAGTCCCGTACGAGGTCAATAACGAGATCGAGGAAGTGCTGTTCCCCCGTTTGTTTCCTGGGTTGGAATCCATGCCGAACACGTCTGCACTGGCAGATTCGCTGCAGGCCATGATGACACATGGAGATGTTTTTAAGATGAAGCTACTCATGTACCTCATCTCAGCTGTTTTTGCGCCGACCACTTCTCTTCGCCCAAGCAACAAATGCTTCCCCATCTTGGTGAATGATCCATCTTTACTACTTTATTTTCCTTCAATCTTTTGGCTCCAATGTCATGTGCAAAAGCTAGTCACTGCCAGTGTTTTTGATGTTTTTTTCCATTTGATTTCTGATGCGGCAACCTTTTGTCCTGAAATTTTGTGCGGTGCAGGCGGATCTGAAAAATGTGAAGAACATGAATTGGTGTAAGTTTATTGCCGACTTCCTGCACGATGCATTCTCAAGCAAGATGTACCAAAAGGGTTGTCATTGCATTTAATGGTATTTTTTTGCAGGTCCTTTCGTGAACACTCTTTTAACACACTTTTCTTCATGCATGGCAACCTGATCATAACAAGATGGCAACTGCCATAATGACAATATGGCAACTGGCATAATGACAATATGGCAACTGCCATCATATTATTATGGCAACTGTCATCATACTATGATGGCAACTGCCATAATGACAATATGGCAACTAGCATAATGACAATATGGCAACTGCCATCATATTGTTAAGGCAACTTTCATCATACTATGATGGCAACTGCCATCATGGCAATATGGCAACTCCATCACACTATGATGGGAACTAGCACATACAGATGGCAACTTCTTGTTTTTTCTCTTCTTCATGCACCTCAACTTGATTATCATGGGAACATAGATTATCCTATTTTTTCCACAAAGTACCATGATGGCAACTGATATTTCTTTCTTTTTAAAATTGTTTTACATCAGCTCATGTACTCGACTGTCTTGATCTGTCCATCGTGGATTTCACTAGGACAGGAGGCCCGCCGCCTACGCACAAGTTTACTGTTTCTGCGTGGACTATCAACGCTGTCAAGGCTGTGCTTGCCGCAGACAGGGTAACTGATACCAAATATGGAAAGCTACAGGTTAGTTCTGGTTTCTTTTTCCACACGGCATGCTTACAAATTTGACATGAGGCAACCGTATGTGGTTCATAAGAGATGAACACCTTTGTTATCCATGGTTGTCTGCGTATTGTATCCATGTCTCACTCCACATGGCAACTCTTTCATTCGTGCTGAAACTTACATTCTCTCTATTAAATCCTAGCAATTTTTTTATTTTTTCCAGCTGATGGCCAAGCATGCTATAGACTACAGCATGTTTGGGGGGCCTCAAAACTTTGGAAAGTGGATGGACGTGCACTCAGCTCCGTCTTGCCCTACTAAGGTAATCAAAAGATCTAAATCTATGGTTTGCTGTGGATTATTTTTGATGGCGCGCAAGTGACTGCAATATGGGTGGTTATTGATGCTTCTTGTTTCGTGCACAGGCGAGGGCACCTGTTGATCATCTAATTGGGCAGTTTGCATCCGGAATGACCGGCTTGCTCGGGAAGTTGGTTGAGGGGTGGACGTCCCTCGATTGGCTCGACAATGACGCGGTTGTGAGGCAGTTCACTTCATTTGTCCCAGAACGTACACATCGGCCAACCGGTTGCCGTGGCCGGTATGACTACAACAGTTCCCAAGAGCCTGCTGACACACAAGATGAACTAGATGGAGACGCTGGTCTCAGCAAGGATAACGACGATGACATGGAGAATGTGCAACAGGACACCGATGATGTTGAACATGCTGAAGTTCGTGCAGGTGGTAACAAGGGCAAGGATGCAACAGATGTCCCCCCACCGGAGAAAGCCAAAGAACATATGGCTGCGAGAGGCGAGGGGGTGTTGCCATCAAAGAGGGGGAGGGCTCCAGAGGATGTTCGGCAGGGTTCTCCTGGCAAGAGGTCTAGGACCGATCCCGTAGCTGCTAGGAGGAGGTTCGACTTTAATTTTAATTTTTTGCTTTGTCTATTTTCTTGGAAAAGACTCATCCTTTTTTCGCACTTGTTTTTGTCAAGCGCGACAATGAGTTTGCTGTCTGACAATTGCCACCTTTTTTTCCTCCATCTCATACGTGCAGCGAGCCGACAGCTGGTGGACGAGCAGTTACGAAGAAATAGGCGCCAACACCAACCCGTGTTTCTGCTCGGTTGAACAAAGGCGCCCCCATTGCCGGTGACACCCCTTCCACCAGGTCATCTCCTCGTACGACGATGACCAACACCGGGGATCCTGTCGTGTTGCCAGACCTGAGGAAGCCAGTCAAGAAGTAGGTTTTTCCATGCGCTTTCATTGACATAGTGCTATATTTTCTTGATTTTCCAATGCATCCGTTCAGCTTGTCACATGGTCTTCTGTCACCGTCCCCCACGTGGCAACTGCTATTTTTCAAATGATTTTTTCCTTCCTTTTAAGTGTATGGAAACTCCTATTGGTTTTTTACATGGCAACTGGCATCTAGGCCAAATGGCAACTCTTACTGTACCTAATGGCAAGTGCCATCTTTACCATTGGCTTGTGTGCTCATCCCATACCTAGGTTTGAAATTGCATTCATGGCAGATCAGACATTTTTATCATTCTTCAAGTTGGCTAACATGGCAACTACTGCTGGATTTTGTATGGCAACTGCTAACTATGACACATGGCAACTCATGTTCCCCTTACATGGCAACTACCAGCTTTTCCACTTGTTTTTCATTTTTTTAAGATTTCTACCATGGCAAATATATTTTGTTCATTTTTTAATACCTTTTTCATGTGCTTTATTTTTTTGCATGGTGAAGAAGACTAATACGTGCGGGGCCAAGCATATCAGTAAGGACCCACTCAAATGCCTGCATTCAAAGTTGTCAACAGGGGCAACTCAGATGTTCATGAGGCGCCAGGCGACAATACTGTTGCTGCACCGTCAATTGCTCCCACTAACTCTGATGCAAGTGGCCGACCATCTCCGCCGGCTGCAGATGTGCAGGCCAGAAAAACAGGCATCCGTACATCAGGGAGTGACGAGTCGGTATCTGCCAGGACAGGTGAAATATTGCCAACTCTTCTGGCAATGAAGGATGGTGCTGTGAGCCATGCCACCCCATCAGCAAGCGTTGAAGTGGACGCTCCCGAGACCAACCTAAGTAAGGAAGATTCCCGCTCATCTGACAATGATTCCAAGCGCGTGCGTGGTGGCACTCCTGTGTCCACGACAGAAGCGGCTGAGGCAGCAGTTCACAATGATATGCCATCTACAGGTGAGAGTCTTGGCACAACAGCTCCAGCTCACTGCCGGTGCAGATATCGCTAAATATGATTGCTTTAGCGTCTGGTCTTCCACCTAGGCGTCGTAGCCCCCGCAAGCAATCAACAGACATACCCAACGCACCGGCTGTAGCTAGGAGCAGCAGAGACGAGTCTGGTTATGTTCCTGCACCCACACTGTTCCCGCCACCTGCCAAAAGCAATGCGATGGAGAAACCGGAAGACCGGAGCACAACTGATGCAGGTGTCAAGCCGGGCACGAGTGATGCAGGTGAACGTCCGGAGCAGACTGCGCCTTTACCTGCAGTGGAAATCCCCAGCTTAAATCTGCGCACTTCCAGGCTCCTAGTCAATGTGGGTGTCCCATACAGCCCAAACAAGAAGATTGTCAAGAAAGCTGCGGCTGATACCGCTGACAACACGCCCCGCCCTACAAATAAGCCCGATCATTCTGTAGCGGCCGATTCAGATATGTTTGTTGATCTTTCACCCTTGGATTCTGCCCCGCAAGTTGTTCGTGGTCTGGCCAGTAGGCATGAGAGGCACCCAATGGCCTTCACCCCATCGAGCTTTAGTCTTGGCATTAGTCAAGATCAGCAAGTGGTGCCAGATCCTATGCCAGTTGCCTTTGCTTTCTCGGGAGGCATGCCCGCAATGATGGCACAACCAATGGTTGAGGGCAGGAAGGCTGTCAAGTTCGCAGAGCCGATAGTCCAAGGTACATTTATCATGTGCTTATATCATTTTCTTGTATACATCTTTGTAGTTTGACTTTTGTCCCAATCATATTTTTTGGGGGGTCCTCACTTATGATGGCAACTGATATGTGATGACATGGCAACTGGATCTGATGCACCATGTCACCTACATTTTTTTGCTGCCATGCTGCATTTGACATTTGGGCAGCCACATGGCAACTGAAGTTGATTCAACATGGCAACTGTAGTTGCTGTCACATGGCAAATACAGTGCATTACACATGGCAACTGGATTTGCTGCACCATGTCACCTGCATTTTTTGTTTCCATGCTGCATTCTTTCCACTCGGCAAGCACATGGCAAGTGGAGTTAGCACAACATGGCAACTGTAGTTGCTATGACATGGCAACTACAGTGCATCACACATGGCAACTGGATTTGCCTCCACATGGCATCTCCCTACTTTTTGTACCTACATTTCACATCATGCACACTATCTTCTCACAATCCATCTGTTTTTGATTTCCAGGTATCCTAATCCACTTTTTTGATCCTTGCAGCCAACCCTGAGGAGATTTCACCGTCACTTGATGAAGCTTACCGCAGGATCGAGGAGGCAGCATTGCAGAGGAGGTCCTCACGAGGTCAGGGGCAATCTAGTTCCAACGTGCCTGCAGATACGGTATCTGAGGATACCATTAGGAGTGCCACCCCTAGTTCTGTGAGGCAGCAGAGGGTAGTTCACCCACCTCCCGCGGAAGACTACGAGCCCGAATTAAGGGCCACAAAGGAACAGACCCAGCTGTATGATGTTGTCAAGCGGTTTGGAAATGCGAGGGCCAGCAGCAAGCACATGAAGGAGCTGAAAGCGTAAATGACCACACCACATAATCTCTCATTTTGCTTTGCTCTCTTTTTACCATTCTTTGTACTTTGTATACATGATCCGATTATGTTTTAGTTCTTTTATTTTTTTACTTAGTAGGCATGATTCTTTCATGTTATATCATTTTCATACAGCTCATGTTTGGACAGAACCAAGGTCATTCAATGCGAGCGGCATTATGTCGACTGGTGATCTGCCGAGTCCGTGAGGCCAAGCGGTAAATGTCGGCGAATGTAGTTGCATGCGGGCTTGACTACATCAACAAGCATATGGATATGTCTCCCGACAAAACAATCATGCATTACAGTGTGACCTGCAAAATATGGGATGGTGACTTCCACCACAAAATCCTGAGGAATAATTTTGCTCAACACGGTGAATTCAAGGTCACACTGAAAAAACATGTCAGTACTCCTTCCCTGTTTGCACTTTTTTTCACATGGTATTGTTTTTTGCCATTATTTGCACTCTATTTATGTGGCAGATGTTTCATGTGGCATCAGCTATCGTGCAAACAGACTTGTTGATTTTTGCATCCCGTGCAAACTATGTGGCAACTTCAAAGTAAAATACACGGCAAATTTTGTTCATACATGGATGGCAACTTTCTTTCAACTACCCACTATAACTAAACATTCTACGTGATTCTTCTTTTTTGTCCCTCTGTTGTTCTTCATGTGAAGTCTGCTTCTCATTTCCTTCACTTTTACATGCAGGTCATGTTCCCCATGTTCCAGGAGCTTGCACCACACGACCCACACGACAAGTGTGGTCACCACTATGCGATCTGTCTTGACCTGAAGAACCAACGTTTTGAGGTGCTTGATTCAATGCGTTCGGCAGCTGATGCAGACCTTACTTCGCATGCCGAATTCTTCATCAACAGCGTCAAAGAGACATGGAACCATCACTACGAAAACTCAAAGGTCCAGATCAGACATTTCCCTATTGAGTACGTGGCGACTATGAATCAAGGGAACACATAATTTCCTACCCCCCTCCTTCATGTCCCATTTACATCAATACTACCCCTCTTTGTTGTTACATCTGAATTGAAGTTTATCATTGCTATGTATGTCCTTTTTGCGAGTTCACCTGACTCTTTTTCTTGTGCAGGACGGACTGTGGCTTTCACATGTTGGAATACCTTGCAAAGTGGGAAGGTAGACTTGTTCCTCATCCACACCTACAACGGTCGTTGAGCTCCGAAAATTTACACATGGAACTGGTTGTGAATGAAGATTTCAACAAGCGGTCCGAGCACGCGAGTTCGTGGAGGAAGCTGTCAAGAAAGTCATCAAGAAGTACAAGTGATCACGTGGCGTTACACACCGGATGCATACCTTACATTCTGTTGCCGAGGAATGTAAGGTACTATCTTTGTTCTTGTCAAAACTATGTTCGTGTGCTATGTTATGACTGCAACCCCGCGTAGCCTAGTGTGTAGTGGTGGTGTGTGAGCGACATTTGAATATTTTCTATAATATATGTGTGGATGTGAACCTATTTTAGGTGTGATAGCAGATACGTTTTATGTTTATCATTATTATTATGGTTTCATCGTTTGTAGCAACAGTTTGCTGCTTCGAATGCGTCTATGATGTTTTAAAACATGGCAAATGTAGTTCATCAGATATGGTTAGTGAAAGTCATCGTCGTTTTTCATTTGGCTATTTTGCTTCTTCTTTTTCATCGCTAACTGTACCGGCTAGCATGGTAGTTTGATCATGTAGTCGTAACCTTTCCTGTGGTTGATGCATGTTACGCTTTTTTCAACTTGTTTCCCATACATTGCACACAACACATTATGTGTGACTAAACCGCGTCGAACTAACATGGAAATATATGCGATGCAGAGTCATTACAAATAACATGGCATATTTCAGTACAGCTAACATGGCAGATTCAATACAAACAACACGGCAGATTCAGCATAAGCAACATGGCAGATCCAGTATACTTAACATGGCAGATCCAGTATAATTAACATGGTAGATCCAGTACAATTAACATGGCATATTTAGTATAAAATAGCATGGCATATTTAGTATAAAATAGCATGGCAGATTAGCTACACATAACATGGCAGATTAAGTACCCATAACATGGCAACTGCATTTGTCCATTCAATGTATTTTCCTTCAACTTCTGATGCCCCTCAAGAGTCATTCTCCCAATTTAAAAAAATTCACAACATCTAGGGTACAAAACAAAATGTCCGCAAGGACCATGTCCTGGCCTTAATTTTTGCTTATGGATTGCCCGTCCCTTTCTTCGCTTTCTTGTGTTTTTCTTGAATCTCCAATCCCGATTTGTACCTTACCTCTCTTGGATGACCCTTTGTGATGGAACGGGGTGGGTTCCTGACCTGGGTTTGTGTGCTTGCTGTTCCAGATCCTATCTCCGAGTTTTCAGATGATGGCCCCGTGGATGAAGGCACACTTGATGTGCGGGGGAACCGGTGTAAGGCTTCCTCAGCTTTCCTCTTCTTGATCTCATCAAGCTCTCTTTTCAGGGCCTTCCTGTGTTTTTATGCGACACTCGCTGTCTCATCACTCTTGCACGCTTCCTCAATTAGCTCAGCATAGTTCTTTGTCAGCACAACGTGCCTCACGGCTTCCATGGTTGACTCAGGTCTCTCGTCATGCACAGCCAGAACTGCGTTTGTTGTCTGCGGCGCCAACGCGTCGTCAGCATCCCAAGTCCATCGCTACCTTATGAAATGGCGGGGCATCCGTTTCACAGCGTTCATGTCCATTACTTTTAGTATGTGACATCACACAATGCCGTCCAGTTCAAACTTGCAGCATTGGCAGTAGTACTCGCCTTCGCCTATCGAGGCTTTGACGAAGTAGTTCCTTCCTTTGTCCGGGTCTTGAGTTCGAATCGACATGCCCAAAATAGAACACACCTTGAACGTATGTTCGTCCACCGAAAGCCGTGAACATCTTTGCACGCTTTATTTCTTCTGGAATCTGCAAGTTTTGTGTGTTTTCTATTAAACTATCGTGCGCTCTTTTTTGTAGCACCTTATGTTGTCATGGAAATAGAAATACATTTTGTTTGAACATGGCAAACATAGTACATTGAACATGGCAAATATAGTACCTTGAACATGGAGACTGTAGTACATTAGACATGGCAACTGCAGTACACCAGACATGGCAACTGCAGTACACTAGACATGGCAACTGTAGTACATTTTCAACTGGACATCGTCATTTCCACACCAACATTCCCCAATGGAAGCACATTGCATAAAACATGGAAACTGCATTTTTATTAGACATGGCATCTACAGTTGAGTAAACATGGCAATTGCATTTCAACAAACATGGCAGTTGCATTTTAGTAAACATGGCAACTGCATTTCAGCATATGTGCCGACAATATAACATTTTTCAGTTGACATTTGCATTTGCATACCAACATGCCCCAATGGAAGTACAGTGCATTAAACATGGCAACTGCACTTCATTGAACATGGAAAATGCATCCGAGCAAGCATGGCAAACAGAATTTTCATTGAACATGGAAACTGTAGCTGAGTAAGCATGGCAAACAGTATTTCATTAAACATGGCAACTGCATATCATGGCAACTGCATTGCACTCTATTTGGCACCTACTGCCTTAGTGCTTTGTGCAAATAAGAATGTAACGCAATTGACTTACTTGTTAAAGATCTTGTTGGTGTATATCTTGCTCATTTGCCTCTCCATCGATAAATACGTTAGCAATTTTGGCTGCTTTAGTGTTGTGGTCGCTTCTTGATGTAGCTCAGATCCCAGAATTTTTTGTTGCAAAGCTGTGTACTGCTTGGCAAACTGTAGCAATGAGTTGCCAGGGCTCATGTACCGCTTCAAAACAGCATTGAACCCCTCGCTGCGCTGCGTAGTCTGCAGAAAGGGGAAGAAGCACTGCATGAAGTAGGCCGACACCCAGTACATTCGCTTCTCCCACAGGCTAACAAGAGTCTCGTTGTCTTGGACTTGATGTGTTTCAGTCATGGCCATCCAGCTCCTTTCAAACTCCTCCACCATCAAGTTGTCGTCCAGGCACAGCTCGAATGCCGTGTGCAGCTCTGGACGGTCAGCAAAGAACGGTCCTAGCGTCTCCTCAGCCTTCTTTATAATGTGCCGCAGCGTTGCACATCGCCAACGGAAAGACCTCCTCTATGCTGCACGCATGCTGAAATCCTGGTGCATTATTATGTTCATCGGAGCAAGTCCATCCATGCACTCCAAGAAGGTCTTGAACAGCCAAACGTACCCATCCGTGTCTTTGTTCGAACGAGCCCGCAAATTAACCGCAACGACTGATTGTGGTTATTTATTCCTATGAACGGAGCGCATGGCATCTTGTACATATTAGTGAGATACGTCGCGTCGAATGAAATGCAATCTCGGAAATGTTTGTAGGCTCTCCTTGCAGCACCATCCACCCAATACATGTTCTTGACACGGTCCTCATCGTCCAACCTTATCCTGTAGAAGAAATCTGGATCTTCCTTCGCTTTCTCATCGAAGTAGGCCATTGTGGCCTCTATGTCAGCCAACTTGCTCTCTCTATGGTACTTTGCCTATAGGTTTGTGATGTCAGCTGGTATGTAGGGCATGCTACTCAGAGTCCCCTTTTTGCTGTGGATGAGTGATAGTATTTGGACCATTCTTGATGGACCGATGTTACAATCATGTAGCAGCTTTACGAATTGCCTTTCGACGGGGGTGAATCCTCTGTGGGAGGTCAGATATTTTACCAGGTCGAACTTCTTTATGAGTTTGTGGTTGTGCTCGTCAAAATATTCAGTGACCACCCACTATGCTCCATCTACGTTTAGCTTACACCGGGCAGGGCATTCTGTCTTGAGAATGATACCTCTCTTTCGTTCCGGAACGACATGCGCAACACCTTTCCCCTTCTTGTTCCTCCGTGCCTTCTGGCACCTCATCTCACCTTTGATGTACTCGTTAGTTTTCTTAATTTTCCTATGGTATTCGGTGTTGACCGCTAATCCATGGAACTTTGCATATGTCTGGTAGAATTCCTTTACTTCTTCGAACGATTCAAATCTCTACCCAACGTACGGTGGCTGAGGTACCACGATCTCTGATTGCCCACCATCTTCATCCCCTTATGCTTCATCGTTAGTTTCATCATTCACTTCAGTATCGGCGGCAGTTCCATCTACTTGAGTGTTTCCAGTGCTTGTGTTCAAAGGGGTGCTTGTCGGCATTGCTGGAATGATTGCCATTTCCGACTCTGACTCGACATTGTTTGCGGCATGATTGTCTGCTGGCTGGTGGAACGCGTCTTCCGTGCGCTTAGAGCTCCCTACAGTAGATGTCCCCGCGCCGCTGTTCACTGTAGTTGTAGGCCCTGTAATAGAAAAAACAGGTACGAGAGTAAGATTTTTGTTTGCATAACATGTTTATCGCAACAGATCACATCAACTTCGAGTGATTTGGCATGACATCATTCAAACAGCAAGCCATGAGTCTGCGCGTGGACATGTATGACAACTGTAGTTGTCCAGTCATGGCAGCTATAGTCCAACAAACATGGCAACTATTGTTTGCCAATGCACGACAACCAGCTCCTTTTTAGTACGAAAACTTGGGTTACATATGCATGGCAGCTGCAGTCCTGCATACATGGCAAATACTGCTACCAACACATGGCAACCACTGTGTTCTAGCATCAAAACTATTGCATTCTAAGCCTGATCTCACTAGGCAAATGCGATCAACCATTAGTGATGCACACATGCTTTTAGCAATTGGCAAATTTTCGAAGACAATACATGACTCATTACACACAACCATTTGTTAGCGTTTTATGCTTGGTTTTGTCCACCATCACTGCTACAAATCTCCTTTTTTTGTCACGTGCTATTTTTTGCCACAAAAACAAATGTAGTGCTCTTTTGTGGTTCAATTTTTTCCTAACCTCGTTGTGCTGCATGTGCCCATCTTGTGTGGTCTGTGACACCAAATTGACGTGCTCTATCTGCAATCTGTGAAGCTTGCCACGAGACGTTTGCCGGGTTACCACCACCGTAATAACCTGTAAGCATCGTAGTAGTTGGTCAATACATGGCAAATGCAGTTTGTGCTAGCATGGCAACTGCAGTTGCCCTGGTATGGCAACTGCAGTTGTCCTGGCATGGCAACTACAGTTGCCCTGGTATGGCAACTACAGTTGTCCAGGGATGACAACTGCAGTTATTTATCCATGGCAAGTGCAGTTGTCCAGTCATGGCAACTGCAATTGTCAACTATGCTCCTTCTGCTAATTCACCGTCCACAACTTCACTTTTTTATGGACTCACCTGTGTATGACGTCGATGGCAGGTACATGGGTTCTGCCTGATGCCACGTGCTGCATGAAGGCTCTGCATTTTCACCCGTCATAACTCGTGAGTATTTTTGCCAACTTTTGCAAGTTTATTTTTCATGACCAGACCAGTATGTTTTGTTTTTCGTAAGTGTCACCTTGATTAGCCATATTAGCTAGTTGAAGTTGGCTGCCCGTACATTTGTTAGTGTTAGCGCCCTATGACTGAACTTACCACGGAGGCCCACTGAGTGTGTTTTGGTCATAAGAACCTGCGAAAAAATGACAGCGTAGGACATAAGTAGAATGTCATCTTCATCGTTGCGAACATGGCAAATGTTCTTTTCTTTTGTTATCACGCATCATACGAATGCCTGCATACTATTCTAGTAGTGGCAGCAACGGCCCTATAGAAATGAGTTGACTGTACTCTGATGCATCCCAAGGGGGCGTTTCTGGCCTTTGAGAACCCCAAGTATCAGCGCCATCTTCGTGATTCATTCTTTTCCGCGTCTCGCTTCTTCCAATGTGTTCTCAATCACTGCATGAACAAGAACGCATCAACAATCCACAAGAATTGTATTCTTCCGCTGCTTGCACATAGAAGATAACACGTCAGTGTTATTACATTTTCATGTGTAGGCAACCAACACATCGCGGCAAGTAGGACATGCACATGGACACTCTTTTTTCTAAAATTTTGGGTGCTAGCTATCCGCTCGATTAGATGGCAACAACCACTACAATAGGATGTCAAGCAACAGGTCAACTTGGTGGCAGTTACTGACAACGAAAGGTGGCAACTGACGTTATACAAAAGTGGCAATTAATTTTTCCCACCCCCTTTATTCCAACTTTGTCATTCCTCTCCTTTTTTAGGGATTCCTACTCATCCATTTCATTACCAACTACTTGCGTCAATCAAACTAGGAACTTAAGTTAATCTCAAGCATAGTACATGGCAGATCTGGTGTATTCTGCTTGGCAAATGCGAAGATACACCGAACCATGTAGTGTTTTACCCCTATAGCATGGATCCAGTCGCCACCTTCATCTGTAAATTTGAAATTTTCTGTCTAGAAGAAGGATCAGAAGGAGTACGAGATCGGGAGATTTCACCTTTTAGCCGATCGTCTTTGGAGGCGGGGTTGGAGTGGAGGGTGGGGGGGGGGAGGTTTGGGGTGTTGTTTGCGGTGGGAAGGCCCTACAGATCTGCTCTGGTTGCCATGGCAACCAGAGAAGGCCGGCGATGGAGGTAGGAGTTCGAGAGGTGGGGGCGATGGCGGCGATCGAGTGGGGATCGATCGAGGCCGGAACGGCTGGGTCGTCTGGGGCAGCGGGTCGTCTGCCCGGACAGGTCGTAGGGCGGGTTGCCACACACCGGACGTGCGGGCTGTGCAATTACGCGCCCGGACGCGGTCGTGCGGGCGGGTTCCTATCCATGCCACACGAGGCGTGCGGGCGGTTTCCTATCCATGCAACACGGTGGCAGTTATCGGGACCCTTGGTGTTTTGTACTACTCCTGAACTGAACTAATCGATCGGATCTTGAGGGCTCGTCCATAGCGCCGCCGCCGCTCGGCGCCTCGGCACCAGCCGCCGCTCTTCCGCGCCGTTTAGCCCCAACCACAGCTCTCAAGCCGCCGAAGGTCGCCTCCTGTCATAGATGTCATGGCACCCCCACTCGCCCCCTGCCATAGGTCTCACGCCACCGCCACTCGCCCTCTTCGCCCCCACTCTGTTCCCCCGCCGCTCGACGGCGCTGTCCTCTGCCAGTGCTCCCCCACCGTCCCATGTTGCTCCTCCCAGACAAGTTCCCCTGCCTCTGGACGCCGGTAGCTTCCCGCAGCCCAAGCTCCCGCGCCACCCGACCCCGGTCTCCCCCCAGCCCAAGCTCCCCCGTCGCCTGACGCCGGTTGGCCCCAACACAACGCCGCTCCCCGCCAACGCCAGGCTCCGCCATCCGTAGTATACTCTACCCGGACAACGCCTCTCTCTCTTTCAGCTGCCGACCTCGGCAACGAGGTCGTCCACACGCCTCTGTTGCCAGAAGATTGCCTGCAGGTTGTTTTCTTTTTTTTATATCCCTGCATCGTGTGAAACATAGCTCGAATTGACGTATATCACCTGTGTTTTCCCTTTCTATCTTGCTGTGATGCACTGTATTGTTGCAATTTGAAAATTGTTGTTAAAAATCGGTGAATCCTTTTTGGTGGTTGAAGAACAATTGTTGTTAAAACCAGTGTATTGTTGATTGGATGGAGCTAATTTATGACAAGATATTCTTAAGTCGATCTGGTTAGGGGGAACTGCCTATGTAATGCCACACATGAATATTGTGCAGTGCGATGCTAAATTTGAATTACCTAAGTTGTGTGTCATCTCTATTTTTCTTGTTTTAGCAAAGCGAAACCAGTGGATATTACTTAGCTTTTTAGTATCTGGTTACACCAGCTAGCCTTCTGCTGTTTGTCACAAGAATGAAGAAAAACAAATCAAGCATTGGGGGATATACATCCATTTTTTGTCATCTATGAAAACTTCTTTATGTACTTCACATAAATTCTTCTAGTAAAGACACATCTCGATTTATGTTTTGTAATGTAAGGTGAATGGTTGCGGTAAATCATATTATACAATTTGAACCTAAGTATGGAATGCATAGTTTAAAATATTCATATAAACCTATGCTTAATGTACAAGAGCATATGGAAAATTATAAACTGATCTATTTTGCTTTCATTGCTACAGCTAGAAAAGGCCACGATTGTCATGTTATTCTAGAAGACATCCTTCCTGTGGCACTTTTACACTGTTATCCCAGTAAAGATGTCATGATATTAGTTGCTGAGCTGGCTAATTTCTTCAAGAAGCTATGCTCCAAAGTGTTTGATGTCTCTGAGTTTGACAAACTGCAAGAGAGTATTGTGAAGACACTTTGTAATATGGAAAAAGTTCTCCTTCCATCGTTTTTTACTATCATGGTACATTTATTTGGTGCACTTAGTTGAAGAAGCTAAATTTGGTGGCCCGGTGCATTATAGGTGGATGTACCCTCTAGAGAGGTATGCTACTTCGATTTGATTTGTTATTTTCCACAGTGCATCTAAGTATATGTTTTGATTTATTGTTTCCCGTGATGCATATAACATTGTTGTTTTATGATGTTCAGATCATTTGTTTGGCCAAAGTCACTTGTGCGCAATAGAGCTTATCTTGAAGGTATTGCTAAAGGATATATTGTTGAAGAATGCTTGAACTTTTGTTCAAGATTTCTAGAAGGAACCACACATTTCACAAGAACATCTAGGAACCCTGATCCTTCAGATAATACAAAGGGCATGTACATGTTTGATAGTGTTGGTGAGCCAATTGGAAAGGCTGTCACTGTAGGCCTGTTGGACGATCAGCTTCTAGTTCAAGCACATCGATATGTCTTGCGACACTGTGATGAGCTTGATGATCTCCGTAGGTGTGCTTCAATGCTATCTTCTATTTCTTTTGTTTTTCACAAGTTGGAAAAAATCATGATGTTATTTGTCTTATTATTACAGAGAATTTGTGGATCAATAGAAGAGGAAACCGGGTAACTTAAATTTGACGGATGATAACAATGAGGATTTGATTAGTAGACACTTTGCTGACTAGTTGGAGCAAATGGTATAACTTACCTTTAGCATGTTTCTTCACTGTAGTTCCATATGAAGTCAATGTAACCACTCTTACTTACAGGTTATACTAGATGATGGACCGGATATCACAGAAAAAATAAGAGCATTGGCCGCAAAACCAAGCAAATGCGGGGTGCGCTACAGTGGCTATATAATTAATGGTTTCATGTTTCATACTACCAGTCGCAAGACAGGACGCGTGAAACAAAATAGTGGTGTCGTGAACCTTGCTGAAAATGGTGTGTCCTATTATGGCCGGTTATCTGACATCTTCGAATTGTCATACAGAGATTACAAGGTGTTCTTAAAATGTGATTGGTATGATGTTCATCACAAAGCTGGTAATGTAAGAGATGAGTTTGGATTCACTCATGTGAACTTCTCCCGAAAAATACATACAGGGGAGAAGTTAGAGGATGACCCTTTTGTATTTTCTTCCCAAGTGGACCATGTCTTTTATGTCCAACATCCGAGAAGTGAGAATTGGAATACCATGGTGAAATTCAAACCTCGTGATATTTTTGACATGGGTGGAGAACCATCTTCAGATGAAACAGATTAGTCTTTGTGCTTTCAGCTTGTTATCAGCAGCTAAAGATATAGGTTGAGCACTTGTCATCCATGCTCCTAGGTAGAATTACTCCAACATAATTATTCCAGCTGGGTGCAACTTCTTCAAAATGTATTGTTCTCTACATGACTCTGTAATGAACGGGCCTATGGTCTCTTTTTTTAATGCGTATGTCCTCTTTTGTTACAAATGGATTGTATGGCTATCCGTTTAGTTCTTTGAACAGTTTTTAGTTACTTTTTTAACTTTCACATGACAGTACTACTGCTAAATTTTGGAACCTTCTGATGAAGTGTGCTTCAGGTTCACTTGTCCTGATTGGATGCTTCTTTGTGCTAGTTTATAGAAAATGAAAGTAGTCTAGTCAATATTTCAATAATATTTGCAAGTGCATGGCATCGACTTTGATTGACATCCCAGTCAACCAGAAAAATTATAGACAACAAAAATGGAGAAAGTGGAAAATCATAAAAATCGAAAGCAATAAGGGATATTTGGTGAAATCAGTGAAGTGTTACAGTAACTAGTACATTTCTTTTGCTATTCTTAAATCCTGGGAACGGCCACATATATATGGCCGTTGACTTTTATAAAAAGTTCAAAATTTTTTTTGGGGAGGATCGAATTTGAAAATTGTCGTGGTATTCTCACGGGGGTGCTAGATTTACATATGCCACAAGGTGGCTTCGTGTAAGGGCAAGACTGCTGCCGGAATATTCAGGGACGGGTATGTGAGTAGCATGCGCTAGTTTACCCAGGTTCGGGGCTCTCCGGAGAGATAACACCCCTACTCCTGCATGTCTGAGTATATATCTGGGGTGTACATCAGGCAGTACAAAGTGCTCCTGGAGCTGTATCTAAGATCAGTGCCGTAAGAGCCTGATCTCGTATATGCATATGAGCATAGGTGTGTGTGTGGCCGCATGTGCCTGAGCATGCATGCGTGAGTGTGTGGGAGAATGAGTCCATCCTGGATGGATGGATGGATGCTCATATATATAGGGGGAGTTAGCTTAGGATGTAAGCCATGTAGGCATGGTAGCTAGCTAGCTAGTGGCATGGTGGGGTGTCATCCTTGTCCCCTGGGTCACTTCATAAATAGTGCCAGGGGACAAGTGACACTGTACATGATGGCTGGAGTGTCACGTGAACAGTGCCGGGTACGGTCGTCACGTCGGGGTCGCGTCGGGCTGCAGTCGGTAGTCGGCTGGTTGGCGTAGTCGGTAGCCGGCTGGTTGGCGCAGTCGACAGCCATCAGTCGGCAGCCAGCAGTCGGCCTGGTGGTGCGGTCGGCAGCCAACAGTCGGCCTGGTGGAGCAGTCGGCAGCCAACAGTCGGCCTGGTGGTGCAGTCGGCAGCCAAAGAATCGGCTGGTGGAGCGGTCGGCAATAACGGTCGGCTGGGCGGCCGTGGAGTCGGCAGCCAGCAGTCGGCCTGATGGTGCAGTCGGAAGCCAGCAGTCGGCCTGGTGGTGCAGTCGACAGCCAGCAGTCGGCCTGGTGGTGCAGTCGGCAGCCAGCAGTCGGCCTGGTGGAGCAATCAGCAGCCAGCAGCCAGCCGGGTAGTTGGACTGAGGGGCCTTGCTAGCCCCGATGTCTTGAAATATCGTCTTGCCGTCTTCGGGGTATCCGTGTCCGATTACTCCGATAAAAATGGTAGCGATCTTGGAAAAAAACATGAATTTTAAAAAAGTTCACTGCTTCTGAAAATGTTCATGAATATGGAAAAAGGTCACCAATTCAAAGTTTCGCGAATTTGGAAAATGTTTATGGGTTCAAATCTTTTTTTGCAACAAATTGGAAAAGTTCATTAATTAGGTATTAGCCCACAGATTCAAGAAATCTTTGTAAACTTGAATTTATTGAGAATTTGAAAAAAGTTCACGGTTTGAAAAATATATTACGAATTAAAAAAAGTTCGGGAATTTCAAAACAGTTCACAAATTTGGAAGAACTTCAAGAATTAAAAAAATAGAAAGATAAGGGAAATAGAAAAATAAAACATAAAATAAAATAAAAAACATTAAAGAAAAAGGAAAGGGGGCTGCTACGCGTCGGCCGGCGGATCTTTTTAAAAGATCGGCCGCCTGGCGAGGCATTGGATCCGACACAATTTTGCGGATGAACGTCTTGCTCTACTTCGCAACAAAGGTCTTGTTGCGGAAACATTTGCAAAGAGGTTGTACTATGGATTTTTTTTGGCAATGTAGATTGTGTCACGGTATTTTTTTCTTTCAACATAGGTCGTGTTGCAGATTTTTTTTCTATCTATACTTTTCTTTGGGCCGTGCTACGTGTCGGCCGGTTGAAGTTCGGGAAAGATCAAGCACACGAGCTTCATTAATTGCAACAAGTTAGTTGTTGTGGAAATAGAGACTTTGTGCAAAGATGTGTTCTAACTTTTGCAACAAAGATATTGTTGCAGAAAACTTTGCAACTGAGGTGATGTTGCAGAAAAAAATTGTCTTCACTTTTATGAAACAAAGGTGATTGTTTTTTTCCCTTCACTTTTATGCAACATAGGTGATGTTGCGGAAGGAAGTTTTGTAACATAACCAATGTTGCATTTTATTTTGCAATGAACAGGGTTGACCAAGAATGAAGTGGTCGTGTTTGCTGGTGGTTGAAGGGCCCACCGGGGAGGAGGCACAAGGCCCTCTAGCAGCAGGACACGCGTCGATTGAACGAAGCGATCGACGTGATACTGTGATCCACTGCTTCAAGCTTCGTTCACGACAACGGAGTAGGCTTCTCATGAAGCTTGTAGACGCTGCTACAAGCTTCGTTCACGACAACGGAGTAGACTTCTCACGACAACGCAGTGGCTAACGAAGTAGGCTTCTCATGAAGCTTGTAGCAGTGGCTAACTTAGTACCTCCCAATCTTTTCCTAAAAGAAATAGAAAAAACCAGGAAAAAAACATAAAACTTGGCTGAAAAAAACCTAAACAAGATAAAGATAACTCGACTACGACCGGTGGCGCGAGATGCTGGGAATGGGAGGTGGCGCGGTGCTTCATGCGAGGTACTAAGTTAGCCACTACTACAAGCTTAAATGAACACGACAACTGAGAAGCCTACTCCGGTCGCTGTGCCACATTGAAGCGGCGTCGGGTCTGCCTGCCCCGACTATTTAAGCACGACGCCAATGCGGGCCACAAGACACGTCGAGGAGGAGCCCCCTCCCCCAGATAAAACCACGGAGACCAAACCATACGTCACTTTCCAGGATGAGCCACCCCCCTGCGCAGCATGTTCGGTCATTTCGATCGGCTGGCGTCACCGCCGCGCGGGAACTAGCATGACAAGTCCTTGAAGGAGGAGGAGCCCTACCAGGCGCCTCATCCATTACCTCGGCGTGGCGACGACACATCATCACGCAACACCCTAGCGGCGGCCGAGAGGGCGACGCATGAGGAGGAGCGGCAGGAGCAGCGCAATGACGGACAACATTCGCCATATCGGACGCCGACACCGCATTAGTGATAAGCTGGTCAAAAATTGTCTTGGAGGAATCGCGACGCGCCACCACCCCCGTCGCCAACAAGGGCTGGGTGAAGGGATGTCACGTCGGGGCGGTGTCCGCGGTCGACATGGGCAGCGCGCGGCGGAGGCGGAAGCCCAACTTCAATCTACCACAACATTTATTATTTTCATTAAACTACATCGATATTACTTGGATATATATATTACTGAAAAAAGTTTGATCTTTTTTGAAAAAAGAACAAAGCATACAGATATCCAATAAAAGATCTACGCTTAACAAAAGTTGGCGCTACACATGTTAAAAAAATGGCGCTACAAATGTTTTCTTTACCGCACACGAGACTTCCCGCGTCTCTGAATTTTTATTTTCATATATATTGCCTGATTATTTTCCTCCCCGCCATCTTCCCCACTTCTCCGTGTATCTAACCTCCCAATTCCAGTCTGCCCGGCATCATCCATACCCGCACACCGCGCGGTGGCAGCCTCATCCTCAAGCGCTGCCCTCCGCCGCTAGCTTCGCCCGCCACCGACTCCCGTTATATTCCATCAACAAGGTCGCTAGTTGGAGCCTCGTCGGTGTCCGTCGTCCTCACCGTCACGAAGTCGTGCTCCTCCCGACGTCGTCCTCACCGTCAAGCCGCATCAAGCAGATCTCATCCTTCACTCGAAGCTGCGCCGCATGTTCCATCGGTACACCGCCCAGCAAGCAGCTCTCGCCTCCATCACGTCAAGCAGCTCTCGCCGTGCATCTTCAGCCTCCACCACGTCAAGCAGGACAGCAGGTTATCCCTTGAATCCCGTAGCCCCTACAGTTTTACCATTAAATCAACCGAAGTAGGCTCCTTCATTTATGCATCGCTAGTTCCGATCCTCTTCTCCTTCGTCTCCTTACTCCTTCATGTAGGTAATGCACACTAAGTGTTTGTTGAATTGCTTTCTTGCCTAGAAATCAATCCTGACAAATTTTCTTGAAAATATGTCAGCAACTATTTGGTCCAATCAAATTTTATATGGTAAAACTGAAAAGCAGTACAAGTGGTGTTATATAGATTGGCCCAAATCGCTCAGGATATATATAGCAGCTCCTCTAGTAAACCAAGCAGCGTGTCATTCCCTCCACTCCATCCCATCAACAAAGGTTGTGGTGGCTGGTGTTCTTTCTAGCTGCGGTCGGCGGGCAGACTTCTGCTTTGCCGGAAGCCGGATTAGGTTATGGGCAGGAGGCAGGGCGGCAAGGCAGCGGCCACGACCATGATATCTCAGTGTCTCACGGCTCCAACGGCGCCCGGTCTCTGCACATCACAAGAACCCTCCGATTCTATATATCCTTTATTTGTTTGTTGATTCAACAAATGCATATGACCAGCGGATGTGTAGGTTCAGGTAGCTCAGTTTTTCAACATAGCTTAGGTTCAGGTTCAGGTTGCGAACTTGTGATGTCGTGATCTACTTGCTAATTTGCTTGTGATGCCCTGATCTACTTCCTTAAATTTATGGATATTTATCTGCCAAACTGAAAATCCTCTGTTTTATGTTGAAAATCCCCTGTTTTTTGAGAGAAATATGCACATGTACTAGTTATGATCTGGGATATACATGCACATGTACTGTAGCAGCGAAATGGGTTAGCGGCCGCTATAGCGGCTGTAGCTTTTGCATCAGCAAGCTGCTAAATGAGTTAGCCCGCGATTTTAAACTTTGGTTTGGTTGCACAGGCTGCAATGTACTCTGCTATTTTGTAGTAATTTTAGTCTGTCCTCTTTCCTAACTCATCTTAGTGCAATCTCCCTATTTCGTTAGTGTTGATTCAGGTTGATCTCAATGAAAGAGTTGTTGGCAGTGACCTCCCAAATGAATCACATAACAAAGCTGAAGCATATGCTCCATTGAGTGCTATGCAGGTGATGTAATAGTTTCTTCAACTAATAAATATTCTACTTCATTCTCATACTTAAACAATTGTTCATCATAAGTTGCAGGAACTACATCCTAGTGTTTGTGCGGGAGTCAAATAATTTTACACAGGTTTATCGTCACCACAAGAAAAAAATGGTTGCTAAGATGTGTGCATAAATTTCTGCTTTGTTATTAAAATATGCCTATGTTTTGTATAAGTTCACTTACAAGTGAACTTAACCTCAACTGTAGAAAGCACACATTGAAAACTTTGGTAGGGTCAATCAAGGAAGTGCAGAATCAATTTTACCGGACAAGCAGATCACTACCCAGGAACTGCATCCTAGTTTTTCTGTGAGTACCAAAAAGGATTACACTGGTTTATCTTTGCCACACATGGTTGCTAAGGTGTGTGCGCATAATTTTTTTACTTCATTATCAACAATGCCTATGATCCTGTATGTTTATGTCGTACTGAACTGAACCTCAAATGTTGAAGGCATGTGTTGAAAAGTTTGATAAGGCCAATCAAGGCCGTGCAAAATCAACCAAAGATGGTTACACCAATCAAGGAAGTGCAGAATCAGCTTTTCCGGATAAGCAGATCACTGCCCAGGAATTGCATCCTAGCTTTTCTTCGAGAACCAAAGAGGATTACACTGGTTCATCTTTGCCACACATGGTTGCTAAGGTGTGTTTGTGTGTGCATAAACTTCTGATTCATTGTCCAAAAATGTCTATGTTTCGCGTATGTTTACTTACAACTGAACTAAACCTCAACTGTAGAAAGCACAAATTGAAAAAATTCATAGGGTCAATGAAGGCTATGCAGAATCAAATTTACCAAACAAGACTAACCAGGAATTGCATCCTAGCAATTGCGGAAGAACCAAAGAGGGTTGCACCAGTTTAACTTCAGCACATGAACACACGGTTGCTAAGGTGTGTGTGCATGCGCGCATAAATTTCTGTTGTGTTGTCAAACAATGTCTATGTTTTCTATAAGTTTACTTACAACTAAATTGAACCTCAACTATAGAAAGCACATGCTGGTCTTAAAGCAAAGAATGGTCATGCTGAAAATAACAATGCGACCAAGCAAGGTACAACTTCATCGCATCACTAAGCAGGTACTCCCTCCGTTCCAAAATAGATGACCCAACTTTGTACTAACTTTGTACTAAAGTTAGTACAAAGTTGAGTCATCTGTTTTGGAACGGAGGAAGTATATTATATATATAGCTGAATGAGAATGGTCAGAATAGTTAGTTTGTCTAATACATGTGCAATCGTCCCTCTCTGTGTAAAGTGAAATCTTCCATGGTTTGTGATAATGAATGTTTCATTTCTTGAAAAAATAGGATAAAATGAAAGTCTTGTTGGTGTCGTTGAACCCGAGAAGCAAAGATAAATTTGTAGCAGAAGGAACTTTAGTGAGTAGATATAAAACATATGTGGTTGGAGGAAACATGCTTGGAGAGCAATATGTAGCGGTTCCTGTTTGTGCTATTTCAAGACTTGGAGATCAGACACTGGTTAGGCCATATGGAAAATTGCAAACAGTAAGGGATACTATTGGTCATGTTATTGCATGGCCTCTATCACATGTAAGTGCACTAACATGCAATCATCGTATGCTCCAATGTGCGTGCTTAAGGCTTTTTATTTATGAAGGATCTTTGTGATTTTTAGGTAAAAAAACCAAAATTAACCACTTCTACACAACCTCAAAACAAGCCAGCAAACACGGGTATGGTACATCATCAAAGTAGATTTCTTCTCACACTAGTCTTTTTTTAGGGAAGGCCTCTTCTCACACTAGTCTTAAAGCTATGTTCTAAAATTTTCTTTGTTATCTTTTTTAGGGTAGCTCAAGATTTAGAAAAAAGAGTGCATTGCAGAAGCCCAGAGCTACTATAGAAGAATTAGTCTTTAGATGGACAAATATTACGTATTATATAAATATTTTAGCTTTATAGCAAAACTTAGTTCTAGTTTGTATGATCTCTTCTTAATTATTTGTATATTTTATATGAAGATTTGATTTGATTCAGTTGTGAACCTAATGTGTTTGTTCCTACTAAATGAAATTGTGCAAATGGCATGGTTGTGCATACAATTGGTGATATGGGCGGATCCCTTCATATAATGACATTTGTTGCTTATGAATGTGATTGGTGATATGGGTGGATGCTTTTATATAACAATATTTGTTGATCATTCTGCACATGCATATGGCATGATAAAGTTACTAGATTTGAAATGGCGAAGTACAAATTTGGAATAAATCAAATATTATTTAAAGTAAAATATTAAAGGTTTTGTATCTTAGAGACGAATATAACGTCTGTACATAGCGTGTATAGGAATGGGCCTAGGGCCTATGACAAATGAAATGTAGAGACGTACGAGCGTAGCTAACAGAACGACTCTAAATATCTAGAGACGCTTTTGAACGTCCAAATATAGCGTGTCATATCTAGAGACGCCTTTGGACGTCCCAATATAGTGTCTCATGCCATGTAAAGACGCTTAGCCAGCGTGTCTATATGTTTTGAGACGGTCCATGGGGAGACGCTCCAAAGACGCTTTACTAAGTCGACTCTATGATTGCCTAGAGATGAAATAACACGTCTCTAGCGTTGGAATATGACGTCTCTACATGTAGTTTTTGTTGACAACGTTACATACGCTTCGACCAGGTGGGTCCCGACTGTCAGATACTTTCTTGCCTGCGAAGATGTAGCTGGTGGGTCCCAACAGTCAGGGGGGCGAATCGTTTTGTTTTGTTTTTTGCCCGGACGCACTTCCTTGCGTGCGAAGGTGTAGCTGGTGGGTCCCAGCAGTCAGGGGGGCGAATCATTTTTTTTGCCCGGACGCACTTCCTTGCATGCGAAGATGAAGCTGGTGGGTCCCAGCAGTCAGGGGGAAACATTTTGTCCGCGAAATATAGTGGCCCGTCCAGTGGGTCCCAGCTGTCGGGTGGAGGAATCATTATTTTCCGCGTAATAAGGAGGCACTTCCTTGCTGCGGCCGTGGACCCAGCTGTAAGCCTCTCCACGTATAGTCCACGTTCGATGGAAGTCGTTCCTTGACCACGTTGACCAGGCCACGCCGAGAGCACCACGGCGGTGGACGACGGCGAGGCCTAGAAAGGGGACGACGCGGAGCCGGGAAAGACGCGGCAGTGGAAGCCCGAGTGGAGAGGAGTACGAGGGTTCACTGGTTCGGCTGCGGTGTGAGGCTGCCGCCACCGTAGGGCTGGCGCCGGTGGGAATAGTAGGCGGTGAGGCCTCCACGGCAAAGACAACCGCCACGGAGGCGGAGCATGCGGCACAACCGGCGCTGCTTTGGGCGGCTGGAGCAAGAAGACCAGAGGTTGAAGAAGCACTACGGCAGTTGGATGGACATCGTACAGTCACTGGAGCTAAAATCGTTCATATTGACTAAGTTGACAAAGCCCTCCGCCCCCATCAACTTAGTTGGCCCACAAGTCATCCTCCCACTACGGTATTCATTTTTTTGTGCGTAATAAGGAGGCACTTCCTTGCGTCCAAAGATATAGCTGGTGGGTCCGACATGTCAGCGGGGAGAACATTTTTTTCGCGAGATACAGAGGCCCTTCCGGTGGGTCCCAGCTATCAGGTGGAGGAATCATTATTTTGCGCGTACAGTCCACGGCCGATGGATGTCGTTCGTTGACCACGTTGACCAGGCTGCGCCAAGAGCACCATGGCGGTGGACGACAATGAGGCCTAGGAAGGAACGACACGGAGCCGGGAAGACTCGGCAATGGTTTCCCGCGCGGGGAGTACGAGGGTTTATCGTCGGCCTGCCGTCGCCGAGAAAATAACAGGAGGTGTGGGTGCGAGAGCAATGGCTCGCCAGCAATGAAGTAGGGTGGGGCGGTGCGGCTCAGGCGGCAAAGACAACCGCCACGGAGGCGGGAGCAGCAGTCCCACCGAGCTGGTTTGGGCGGCCGAGCAAGAAGATCAGATATTGAAGAAGAAGACGGCCGTTGGATTAACATCCAACGGTCCATCGCTGCTAGAATCGTTGTGGACTAAGTTGACAAAGCCAAAGTACACGCCAACCTAGTAGACCCACAAGTCAGCCTCTAAATCTGTCCCAACAAAGATACACCGAAATTTCTAGCCAGATTCAAATTAATTTTAAATCTAAGTATACCTTAATTTAAATTCAATGAAATTTTACCCGCACAAAAACAATGAAATTTAAAAT
The DNA here is from genome assembly GCA_021605205.1 of Aegilops longissima. Classification (NCBI taxonomy): domain Eukaryota; kingdom Viridiplantae; phylum Streptophyta; class Magnoliopsida; order Poales; family Poaceae; genus Aegilops; species Aegilops longissima. The sequence goes on along the minus strand of CM038680.1, from coordinate 2,752,599 downwards.
ATCAAAATCCGAAAAGAAAACAGTATTTTGGAACTAATTGCCTGCTTGCTGTATTTTTTCATTTTACAGCCCATTTATTATTACTTATAGCCCATTTCTTATTACTTATAGCCATTTTTCCGGGCAAAATGCATCCCTCCTCGCCTTGAAAGATTTCCGGCCAACAGTAGGCGAGAAAAGCAAGTAGGCCTATGTTGGTTATTCGCAAAAAACAAAATAGCTGGCTAGCCATTTTTCGTAAAGGAAAAAAAACAAACTGGGCTGGTCATGTGCTAAACATATGAAATAAAAGTTCGGGTTAGACGGGCCACGGGTCCCAGACAACCCAGCTTGATACCCTTCTCCGTCTCAAAAAACAAAATTACTCTTGGCAGCTGCTGGTCCCTCTCGTCATCCTCACCATGTACAATATCTCCTTATTCCTCTCGGTTGTTGACCATGTTGTCAACACCGAGGGCGAGCCACATGCAGCGAACCAAGGCGGAGGACAATGGTGAGGCCTCGGACAGGAACGAACAGGAGCCGGGGAAGATCACAGCCAGCCGTGGGAGGCGGGAGCAGGCGGTCCCGGCGGTGCTGGTTTGGCTTTAGCGGCTCAAGGAAGAAGAGACTGAAGAAACACGACAGACTTTGAATGTCAATCCAACGGTCAAGATTGGCATAATCGTTTTTTGACTAAGCGGACACCAAGTAGCATACTTTTTCATATATAGGAAGAAAACTGCGAGGAAATTGCGTTCGTCTGTCGTCCTCCTCACAGGGAACGTTCGCCACATAAGTGACTAGCACCCTTGGTTTTCAACCGAGAGGTCTTGGGTTTGAGTCCGAGGAACTCTCAATTTTGTCCTCCTTCCTTCCTCGCAAAAAAAGGGAAAGAAAATCAAAGACTTGGGAAGGCGTACAAAACAAGCTAGTGTACCAGTAAAGAGAAGTTGCCGAGTTTTAGAAAGACGTGCTCCTGTAGCTGGTTCGAATCCAAACCTAGACTATGACTATATATGGTGCTATGCTACTCTGCAAGTAATGAAACTGACATATCCAACGTTCTCTTCTCCTCTTCTCTACTTACTCGCTTAGCATCGAAGCTCTAGCCGCAAAGAACCATGTCCGTTGGCTGCTCGTCCACCGCTCTTCAAAGCAGTAACAACCAGATATGCGCCAAGTCGCCACCCGCATTACCATCGCTGTGGGTCTCATCACACCCCGCCAGACGCGCACCTCACCGATTGCTCATCACAACCCGCTGCCGTTGGTGTGGTGGTGCCGCGCTGCAAATCACGCAGAGTCATCCGTCGCGCCTCAACCACAATCCGCAACCTGGCCGGTCTTCTACAAATGCCCGAATCATGGGGTAATAATATGTTTAAGTGTTGTTCGCTGCTTTCGGTTGCTGATTTTTTAATAGTTTGGTTGATGATCTTCCAATTTGATTCGTGCAGAAAAGGGAAGATTCGTGTGATTTGTATTTCTGGGAAGTTGCTGATGTGGGCGAATGCAACTACGCTGATTATTTGGTTACGCGAGGAATCCCAATACCAGCAGGTTGGGGTGTTGGACAAGTAATCAAGGAATGGCGAAGAGGAAGATGCAGAGCGAAGGTTAAAGATGCAGCTCCTCTGATCATGGCCAAGCAACAGCTGATGAACGGCCTTGACAGCAATGAGGAGATGAAAGAGCTTGGGAAGATAATGGGCAAAATCAATGTGCTCTGTAGGATGATTGTCTCTTTATTTGCAGCGTATGTAGCACTCGCGATGTATTCAGTGGCTACGACATGAGCACTTTGCTGAAACTAGTAATGAATGAAACCTGTGTAGCAGGCTGGGCGTAGTGTTGTGAACATCTAATGATTTCTATTAATGGAAATCAGGGGGTATCCCCTTTTGCTCATATAAATAAATAAATAGCAGAGGCCCTGTCGGGTCAGCTTTGTTCTCATTCAAAGACATCGAGCAAATTGCAGTCCAACAGCAAACTATGTCATCAAATTCAAGTTTCACAGCCAAATATGAGTACAAGTAAACAACAATGTCATCATGTTTTAGTTGTCATACAATCACCAAACACAAATCAGCATACATAACAAGTGATGTTCTCACAGCAAAATACTAAACAACATGTTCATCAGGTTTTAGTTGTCATAGCAAACACAATTTCACATAGTAGATAAAAAACGTCTTCTGACAGGCAAATACAACAAAAGCAATGTAATCATCATCCGCGGCAGCAGCGTCAACATCTTCGCCATGTGTATCAGTCTGAATCGTAATTCCCCATGGTGTCATCTTCTTCTTCGTCCTCAACGTCCTCGAACGTTGGCTTCTTCTTGATCAACTCTTTTATGTCCACAAAGACGATAGGCAATCTTTTCGCGGCGTCATTGACGTGATGGTTCTCAAAGATATTAGGAACATCTGTGTTATCTTGTACATCAAGAGCAGTGTAAGCATCATCTTGTTGTGCAACTTCATTAAACGAATTCCTCTGCTCAAACCTTTGCAATACTCTCCAGTCATCGCTATGTGCAAATGTGTCTTCCAAGAAAAATATATGTGTTGCTTGATTTTCCAAAATAAAAGGCTCGTTGGTCTGGTACGCCACCTTGACATTGATGGATTTGAAATAATCATCAGCTCTGGGTTTTGCGATCCTGGAAAACAGGTTATACCAACGACAACACAATAGAACCACACACCGATCATCCTCGAAACTGGAGATATACTGCAACTGAACAATGTCTGTTATGTTAGCATATATTTCAGTTGTCTCTATGTCATACGTATCCATGCTCATGATGGCACTGTTTTGTGTCTTCCTGCCTTCGTCTCGTGCAAGGGTGTTGTAGCTGTAACGCCCCGGATTCGATGCGCCAGGTGTCCGCCAGTTATTCGTCGTTGTTGCCTTGTCATTTGCTTGCGTGTTGCATTTTATCATGTCATCATATGCATTTCATATCATGTCATCATGTGCATTTCATTTTGCATACGTGTTCGTCTCTTGCATCCGAGCATTTTCCCCGTTGTCCGTTTTGCAATCCGGCACTCCTATGTCTCCCGGTGCCCCCTTTTACCTCTTTTCGTGTGCGGGTGCTAAACGGCCTCGGAATGGACCGAGGTTTGTCAAGCGGCCTTGGTATAGCACCGGTAGACCACCTGTCAAGTTTCGTGCCATTTGGAGGTCGTATGATACTCCAACGGTTAACCGGGTATCCGCAAAAGCCTATTTTGTGTGCAGCCCAACACCCCTTCTAAAGTGGCCCAAAACCCAGCAAACTCCCCTCCATGCTCTCAGTCGTTCGATCACGATCGCGTGGCCGAAAACCGCACCTCATTTGGACTCTCCAAGCTCCCTCTACCTATAAATATGTGCCTCCCCCGAAATTCGCGGATCATTCCACCCCCGAAACCCTAGAAATTCCCCTCGCGCACGGACGTTTCTTCCCAGCGCCGGACGCGTCCGCCGCCGGCGCCCGGCCAATAGGAGCCCGCCACATCGCCCGCGCCTCTCTCTCTCTCCTCCGCCGCGGGGCCGTGAGGGCCAGATCGGCCCGCCCCGGGCCGCAACGGCCCGAGGAGCCGCGTCCCGCTCGGCCGAGCGAAGCTCGCCGCCGCCGCCTCGCCGAGCTCCGCTCCCGCCGCCGCCGCGGACCACCGCGCCCGCCCGCGCGCGCTCCCTCGCCGAGGCCGTGGCGGCCCCGAAGCCGCCGCCTTCCCTTTCCTCGCTCGCCCGACCTCGCCGGCTGCGCGCTGCGCTGAAGCTTCGCCTCGCCGAGTCGGCGCGCCGCTGGCCGCCGCCCAGCGCCCCTCCGCCGGCGAAGCCGCCGAGCCGCCCGGCCGCGCCGCGCCGGCCGGCGCCGCTACGCCGCCGCCCCGGCGCCCCTCCGCCGCAGTCCTCCTCCGCCTCGCCGGAGTACGCGCCACCGCTCGCCGGAGTCCCCTCCGGCCGGATCCATCCGGGGTGGATGAGATCCACCACCACGCCGAACCAAACACCTCCCCGCTGCGCCCGGATCTCCTCGTCCCGCACGCCTCCGTCCCGTTGACTTTTCGAGAGGGTAAAAAAACTGCTAAGTCCCCGAGTTTTCAGTAATTTTCATGCATGTTCATCGCATCATAACTCTCTGCATATAGCTCCGTTTCGTGCATGTAATATGTCAAAATGTTCGTCTCGAAGAGTAGATCATTTATTCTCACTGCATCATTTTCATTTGAGCTCATCTTGATGCACGAAATGCTGATAGAAGAGTGCTATGTGATGTTAGTTTCTGATTCTTATCAGAACATGCACTTTTGTCATTTTTGCCATGATTGATGTGTGCACCCTATGAACTTGAGCCCTACATGTGTTTTGTAATATGCCATGCCATCTTTCCAAGGGTGTATGCCATGTATTTTTGTGATCTCTGTGGTGACTAGCACAAGCATGCAAACTAGGCATCTTGATGTTGCTGATTTCAGCCCTGTTTTGCTGATATTTTTATGCCATGTTTACTTGATGCTACCGAGAGATCCATGCATATTTTGAGATACTTCAGTAAGGATGTTTTGTTATACATGTCTTGCTCTATCCATCCATGCCCTTGTTTGCAATTATGGAGTGCCATAGCTTGAGTCAATCGAGCTCTACTTTTGGTATAAAATGTTCCTGACAGATTGTTTACATGCTACTCAATTTTGCCAAGGTTGTTGTAGTTGATCCGTGTATGCTATGATGTTGTTCTTGCCATGTATAGCTTCTATGCCATGTCTTCTTACTGTGAGTTGCCTTGCCATGCCATGTATTGCTCTGTGGTGAGTGGTTCAAGCTCACCAACATGCCTACTTATTGTTGTTCCTGCCATGTTCAAATCTATAATATAACTTGCCATGTTTGCATGGGTGCCATCATATTTTCTGATCCTTTTTGGCTTATGGTCAGTAAGGGTCTTTTGTTCTATGCAATTAGTAGATTCATGCCATGCCTTTGTTTGCCATGATAAGATCCTGTAACATGTTGTTTGATAGCTCTAAACATTGCAACCTGATGTTATTTCTGCCAAAGTCTGAAACTGTTATTATTTGCAATCTTGCCATGTCATTTTGAGCATGTTCTAGTGATTTCTGGAGATAGTTCAGTGTTCATGTTTTGTAATGCTTTACCTGTACATCATGCCCAAGCCTTTTTTTTCTTGTTTGGGTGTTGTAGCTTGTTGTTTTGATGCTTGCAATATGCCTAGTTGCTGTTTTGGACAGATTGTTGTCATGACTTGTATAGGGTGTATGTGTTGAATCGTTGCTCCGTTTTGAGTGTGCTCTATATGAAACTTGCTTGATTTTGCATGTAGTTTCATATTATCATGTTGCATCCTTGTTTTGAGGTGTTTGCTTGATGTTTGTATGCATTTTGCATCAATGCCATGCTTATCTTGTTTTGCTCATATCTTCTAGGCCGTAGCTCCGAATCTAATGAACTTTATATGTAAATTGACTAGAATTTCGTGTAGATCGTCGTGGTGCATCTTAACTTGCTGTTTTACAACTTGAACATCAGGTTTATTCAGATCTGGACCAATTTCGAAATTTGCATATGAGGACTTACCGGAATTGTTCTATGTCGTTTCCAACCTCATTTAAACTTGCTTTGATGTGTTGGTCTTGTATGCATCATCTTTTGCCATGAGTAGCTTCATGTAGCGTTGTCATGCATCATGCTTGTTGTGCATCATGTCTTGTTCATGTGTGGTGTGTTTACTATGTAGTGTGCTTCTTCTTGATAGTTCCTGTTACGTTGCGATCGTGAGGATTCGTTCGTCTACGCTTGGTTCGGCTTCATCCGTTCATCTTCTTCATGGACTCGTTCTTATTCCTAGCGGGATTTCAGGCAAGATGAACGCTACCCTGGATCTCACTACTATCATTGCTATGCTAGTTGCTTCGTTCTATCGCTATGCTGCGCTGCCTATTACCTGTTTATCAAGCCATCCCAAATTGCCATGTCAGCCTCTAACCTTTTTCACCCTTCCTAGCAAACCGTTGTTTGGCTATGTTACCGCTTTGCTCAGCCCCTCTTATAGCGTTGTTAGTTGCAGGTGAAGATGAAGTTTGTTCCTTGTTGGAACATGGAGATGTTGTTCCTTGTTGGAACATGTTTACTTGTTGGGATATCACACTATATCTTATTTAATTAATGCATCTATATACTTGGTAAAGGGTGGAAGGCTCGGCCTTATGCCTGGTGTTTTGTTCCACTCTTGCCGCCTAGTTTCCGTCATATCGGTATTATGTTCCCGGATTTTGCGTCCCTAACGCGGTCGGGTGATTTATGGGACCCCTTGACAGTTCGCTTTGAATAAGACTTTTCAAAGAAGGCCCAACATTGGTTTTACCATTTGCCTCACCTAGCCCTTTTTTCCCTTGGGTTTCGGAGCCCAAGGGTCATCTTTATTTTAGCCCCGGGCCGGTGCTTCTCTAAGTCTGGCCTGAACCGAGTAGATCGGGGCCCCTCGTGGCAACTCGAGGTTTGGTTTTACTCAGAGGATGTCTCATCCGTGTTGCCTCGAGAACGAGATATGTGCAGCTCCTATCGGGATTGTCGGTGCATTGGGCGGCTTTGCTGGTCTTGTTTTATTGTTTGTCGAAATGTCTTGTAGCCGGATTCCGAGACTGATCGGGTCTTCCGGGAGAAGGAATATCCTTCGTTGATCGCGAGAGCTTATCATGGGCTAAGTTGGGACACCCCTGCAGGGTATATACTTTCGAGAGCCGTGCCCGCGGTTATGTGGCAGATGGGAATTTGTTAATATCCGGTTGTAGTAAACTTGAAGCAAACTCTTCTAAAATACACCAACCGTGTGCGTAACCGTGAGTGTCTCTTTTCGGGGTTGATCGAGAGGAGAACACGGTTTCTTGGGTTATGTCTGACGTAAGTAGGAGTTCAGGATCACTTCTTGATCATTACTAGTTGACGGCCGTTCCTTTGTTTCTCTTCTCGCTCTCATTTGCGTATGTTAGCCACCATATATGATTAGTCGCTGCTGCAACCTCACCACTTTACCCCTTCCATTCCCTTTAAGCTTTGCTAGTCTTGATACCCATGGTAATGGGATTGTTGAGTCCTCGTGGCTCACAGATTACTACACCACCAGTTGCAGGTACAGGTTTCGCGATGATCATGACGCGAGAGCGATGTTTGCTTGTGTTGGAGTTCTTCTTCTGCTTCTTCGATCAGGGGATAGGTTCCAGGTCGGCAGCCTGGGCTAGCACGGTGGATGTTGTTTGAGCTTCTGTTTATGTTTCATCCGTAGTCGGATGTTGATCTTGTATATGATATTACTGTATTCATGTGACATTGTATGTATTGGATGTTTCCCCATCTATTATGTAATGTTGATGTAATGATATCCACCTTGCAAAAGCGTTTCAATATGCGGGTCTATCCTTGGTGGGACCTTCGAGTTCCTTTTGGATAGGGTCGCATATTGGGCGTGTTCAAGTTGGTATCGAGCCTCGACCGACCTTAGGAGCCCCTTCATTGATCGTGTAGTTTGGCCGTTGTTGAGTCTAGAAGAAAACTGTTTTCGGAGTCTAGTTATATCGGAGAGTAGGAATTCTTTTACTCCTCAGCCCCTTCGTCGCTCTGGTGAGGAATCTTGACGTAGGTGTTTTGAATTACTTCTCTTCGCCTTCAAATTTTTTTCTTAGGATCACGTAGTTGGTTTTTCGATCGTTGGTTCTCATCTCTTTTCATCCGGTGCATTTCTCGTCAAGTCGACTCGAGCCTCTTCATCGTTGTCAAATTCAATCCTCAGTTGTTTTTCTTTTCCCACCCGCCCACCCTTTTCTTCTCGGAACCGGAGTCCGTAATCGAGTATCCATCCTACTCGTGCGAAGTCGTTGCTTTCTTTCCTCAATGATTTCAACTGGTGTTTTCTATTCAAGATATTCGTCGATTTCCCCTTCCAGTTGCCTTTGTTTTCCCGCCCTCCCACCCCTTTTCTTCCCGGAGTTTGCCTCTCTCCCGACCATCTATTTCATTCGTGCGGAGCCTCTTTAGTCTTTCGTCAAGTATTTCAACTGGGGAATTCTCGTCTCGTTCGTCATTCTTCATTTCTTTTCCCGTGGACTCAATTCAAGTTTTTTTTTCCGAGTTGATCACATTCTTCTCCTTGGATCAAGTGTTTTCCCTGCTCATTCGCCTCTCGCCAGTTTATCATTCCGGCGTTCGGAAGACATATCAGGAGATTCGTCTGTGTTCTAATTAATTCAAGGTTGTCACCTCATTCAAATATTTCAATTGTTCCGGTGCATCATCTATCTGTTCAACAATCCTTTTCAATGGTGTTTTCTCTTTAGTGGGCCCTAACCCACAGGTCTTTTCCCAGGATCTTACCTGAATCTTCTAATTTCCCCGGAGCTATTCTCTAATTCTTTTCGGAATTTGACGTAAGTATGAATTTCATCAGTCAGATGTTTTTCCAAGATCGATTTCAAATCATTTCATTGTTGGCTCAACCTCTCTGTTTTTCTTTCTTCCGGAGTATCTCATTAATTTTGGTGGTGTTTATCATCGTCCTTGAAGACCGAAGTAGAGTTTTCCCTAAATCTTGTTCGTTCTCCCGAAGATTTGTGGTGCTAGCTCGATGTTATCCTATCAATTTGTTTCCAGTTGTGCAATTCTTTTCATCCATCCGGAGCATTTCAGGAGTTGCCTTCTCTCTCGATCATCCGGAGGCCATCTTTTCGGAAGATTTCTTCATTCTAAGTGTTCAGATTCATTCCCCAATTATTCTATATCCGTGCCCCTTCGTTCGTCTCAATATTCTTCCGGAGCTTCGTTCAAGTGTTCTTTAATCAGATCATGATCTCTTTGTTCTCTTGCATTTTAATTCCCTCAAATATCTTCGTGCTTGCTCTAATTCTTCCCGGTGATTATTTCTTTTTCATCAGTCATTTTCGAATTCTTACGGTGGTTCGTTCAAGATTCTTTTTCTTTGATTACCATATTAATTCATTCGTTCTTTCCAATCCTACCGGTGGTTCATGAAGACTTTCTCAAGTTTTTGTGCTATCCCTTCTCAATCCTCTTTTTTCAAGAAGAATAAGTAGTATGCCAGATTCCATTGTTGGTCATCAATTTAATTTGATGGAGGATAAGCATACAAGAAATCTTATTCTTATTTCATCAAAGTGATTAATCTCTTCCTTCTGAGTTTGTTCTTGATGAATAAATTCTAGTTCCAAGTGTTTTCATCTTTTCTTTTCCGGAGTTCAATTATTTCCTCGGCCTTTCGTCGGAACCTCCATCGGAATCATCGCAATGCTCATCTTATTATTTCATCCTTCAATTCTATCTCTTTGTCCTTTTGTTCACCGGAGTTCTTCATGATTTAATTCATTCTTCAAGAGTTCATCAAGATTTTGTTGGTGGAGTTCAAGTATCTTTTCTTCTCGTATCTCGAAGTGTAATTAATTCTCCTTATTCTTTTGAAGTGGAGTTTTGCATTTCTTCGTTCTTCTCAGCTATTTAATCTTTTTTGATTGTGGTTGGTTTTCACCTTATAATTTTGAGATGTTATCCATAAGTCCACAACAAGCTTATTCTTTCGTTGTTGATTTTCTCAACAACTCCGTTCAATCCTTCCTAATAAGTTCTTGTCATTCAATTCTTTCAGTTCTTCCGGAGGCATTGTGCTATTCCTCTCATCAACTATCGTTCCATTTTGTCAATCTCAGTTCCAACTCTTCCCATGTTTCAGCCTAATCCGTTTCTTTTCTCATTCTAACCACTCCGGTTAGAACGAGTTGTTTCATAGTCTTTCTGATTCCGTGAGTTTTTGATTCTCGTCATCCTCGTCGTTCCTCTCTTTTTCTCGAGTGCTCTCGATTCTTTGCCTCTTCTCTTGAGTTTTTGTTTCACCTCATCCCTTTTCTCTTCCGTCTCGGTCCTAAGATCTCGGGACGAGATCTCTTGTTAGTGGAGGAGTGTTGTAACGCCCCGGATTCGATGCGCCAGGTGTCCGCCAGTTATTCGTCGTTGTTGCCTTGTCATTTGCTTGCGTGTTGCATTTTATCATGTCATCATATGCATTTCATATCATGTCATCATGTGCATTTCATTTTGCATACGTGTTCGTCTCTTGCATCCGAGCATTATCCCCGTTGTCCGTTTTGCAATCCGGCACTCCTATGTCTCCCGGCGCCCCCTTTTACCTCTTTTCGTGTGCGGGTGCTAAACGGTCTCGGAATGGACCGAGGTTTGTCAAGCGGCCTTGGTATAGCACCGGTAGACCGCCTGTCAAGTTTCGTGCCATTTGGAGGTCGTATGATACTCCAACGGTTAACCGGGTATCCGCAAAAGCCTCTTTTGTGTGCAGCCCAACACCCATTCTAAAGTGGCCCAAAACCCAGCAAACTCCCCTCCATGCTCTCGGTCGTTCGATCACGATCGCGTGGCCGAAAACCGCACCTCATTTGGACTCTCCTAGCTCCCTCTACCTATAAATATGTGCCTCCCCGAAATTCGCGGATCATTCCACCCCTCAAACCCTAGAAATTCCTCGCGCCACGGACGTTTCTTCCAGCGCACGACGCGTCGCGCGGGGCGCCCGGCCAATAGGAGCCCGCCACATCGCCCGCGCCTCTCTCTCTCTCCCGCTGCGGGGCCCATGAGGGCCCAGATCGGGCCCGCCCGGCCGCGCGGCCCGAGGGAACCCGCACCGCCGCCCGCGTCCCGCTCGGCACGAGCTCGCGGCCGCCGCCTCGATGGAGCTCCGCTCCCGCCGCCGCCGCGGACCACCGCGACCGCCCAGCGCTCCCTCGCCGGAGGCCGTGTTCGCCCGAAGCGCGCCGCCTCCTCCTCGTCGGCTCCGCCCGACCTCGCCGTAGCGCCCTGCGCCGATCTCGCCTCGCTGGAGTCCGGCCCCGCCGCCGCGCCGCCCAGCGCCCCTCGCCGGCGAGCCGCCGAGCCGCGCCCGGCAGCGCCGCCCGCCTTGTGCCGCCCGGCGCCCCTCGCCATGATCCTCCTCCGCCTCGCCGTATCGCGCCACCTTCGCCGGAGTCCCCTCGCCGGATCCATCCGGGTGGATGAGATCCACCACCACGCCGAACCAAACACCTCCCGCTGCGCCCGGATCTCCTCGTCCCCCGCCGCCCCGTCCGTTGACTTTTCGAGAGGGTAAAAAAACTGCTAAGTCCCCGAGTTTTCAGGAATTTTCATGCATTTTCATCGCATCGTAACTCTCTGCATATAGCTCCGTTTCGTGCGTGTAATATGTCAAAATGTTCGCATCGCAGAGTAGATCATTTCTTATGATTGCATCATTTTCATTTGAGCTCATCTTGATGCCCGAAATGCTATTAGAGGAGTGCTATGTGATGTTAGTTTCTGATTCTTATCAGAACATGCACTTTTGTCATTTTTGCCATGATTGATGTGTGCACCCTATGAACTTGAGCCCTACATGTGTTTTGTAATATGCCATGCCATCTTTCGAGGGGTGTATGCCATGTATTTGTGTGATCTCTGTGGTGACTAGCACAAGCATGCAAACTAGGCATCTTGATGTTGCTGATTTCAGCCCTGTTTTGATGATATTTTTATGCCATGTTTACTTGATGCCACCGAGAGATCCATGCATATTTTGAGATACTTCAGTAAGGATGTTTTGTTATACATGTCTTTCTCTATCCATCCATGCCCTTGTTTGCAATTATGGAGTGCCATAGCTTGAGTCAATCGAGCTCTACTTTTGCTATAAAATGTTCCTGGCAGATTGTTTACATGCTATTCAATTTTGCCAAGGTTGTTGTAGTTGATCCGTGTATGCTATGATGTTGTTCTTGTCATGTATAGCTTCTATGCCATGTATTCATACTGTGAGTTGCCTTGCCATGCCATGTATTGCTCTGTGGTGAGTGGTTCAAGCTCACCAACATGCCTACTTATTGTTGTTCCTGCCATGTTCAAATCTGTAATATAACTTGCCATGTTTACATGGGTGCCATCATATTTTCTGATCCTTTTTGGCTTATTGTCAGTAAGGGAATTTTGTTCTATACAATTAGTAGATTCATGCCATGCCTTTGTTTGCCATGATAAGATCCTGTAACATGTTGTTTGATAGCTCTAAACATTGCAACCTGATGTTATTTCTGCCAAAGTCTGGAACTGTTATTATTTGCAATCTTGCCATGTCATTTTGAGCATGTTCTATTGATTTATGGAGATAGTTCAGTGTTCATGTTTTGTAATGCTTTACCTGTACATCATGCCCAAGCCTTTTGTTTTCTTGTTTGGGTGCTGTAGCTTGTTGTTTTGATGCTTGCAATATGCCTAGTTGTTGTTTTGGACAGATTGTTGTCATGACTTGTATAGAGTGTATGTGTTGAACCGTTGCTCCGTTTTGAGTGTGCTCTATATGAAACTTGCTTGATTTTGCATGTAGTTTCATATTATCATGTTGCATCCTTGTTTTGAGGTGTTTGCTTGATGTTTGTATGCATTTTGCATCAATGCCATGCTTATCTTGTTTTGCTCATATCTTCTAGGTCGTAGCTTCGAATCTAATGAACTTTATATGTAAATTGACTAGAATTTCGTGTAGATCGTCGTGGTGCATCTTAACTTGCTGTTTTACAACTTGAACATCAGGTTTATTCAGATCTGGACCAATTTCGAAATTTGCATATGAGGACTTACCGGAATTGTTCTATGTCGTTTCCGGCCTCATTTAAACTTGCTTTGATGTGTTGGTCTTGTATGCATCATCTTTTGCCATGAGTAGCTTCATGTAGCGTTGTCATGCATCATGCCTGTTGTGCATCATGTCTTGTTCATGTGTGGTGTATTTACTATGTTGTGTGCTTCTTCTTGATAGTTCCTGTTACGTTGCGATCGTGAGGATTCGTTCGTCTACGCTTGGTTCAGCTTCATCCGTTCATCTTCTTCATGGACTCGTTCTTCTTCCTAGCGGGATTTCAGGCAAGATGACCGCTACCCTGGATCTCACTACTATCATTGATATGCTAGTTGCTTCGTTCTATCGCTATGCTGCGCTGCCTATTACCTGTTTATCAAGCCATCCCAAATTTCCATGTCAGCCTCTAACCTTTTTCACCCTTCCTAGCAAACCGTTGTTTGGCTATGTTACCGCTTTGCTCAGCCCCTCTTATAGCGTTGTTAGTTGCAGGTGAAGATGAAGTTTGTTCCTTATTGGAACATGGAGATGTTGTTCCTTGTTGGAACATGTTTACTTGTTGGGATATCACACTATATCTTATTAAATTAATGCATCTATATACTTGGTAAAGGGTGGAAGGCTCGGCCTTATGCCTAGTGTTTTGTTCCACTCTTGCCGCCCTAGTTTCCGTCATATCGGTATTATGTTCCCGGATTTTGCGTCCCTAACGCGGTCGGGTGAATTATGGGACCCCCTTGACAGTTCGCTTTGAATAAGACTTTTCCAGCAAGGCCCAACATTGGTTTTACCATTTGCCTCACCTAGCCCTTTTTCCCTTGGGTTTCCGGAGCCCAAGGGTCATCTTTATTTTAGCCCCCCCCCCCGGGCCAGTGCTTCTCTAAGTGCTGGCCTGAACCGAGTAGACTGCGGGGCCCCCTCGTGGCAACTCGAGGTTTGGTTTTACTCGTAGGATGTCTCATCCGGTGTTGCCCTGAGAACGAGATATGTGCAGCTCCTATCGGGATTGTCGGCGCATCGGGCGGCTTTGCTGGTCTTGTTTTATTGCTGTCGAAATGTCTTGTAGCCAGGATTCCGAGACTGATCGGGTCTTCCCGGGGAGAAGTAATATCCTTCGTTGATCGCGAGAGCTTTACATGGGCTAAGTTGGGACACCCCTGCAGGGTATATACTTTCGAGAGCCGTGCCCGCGGTTATGTGGCAGATGGGAATTTGTTAATATCCGGTTGTAGTAAACTTGAAGCAAACTCTTCTAAGATACACCAACCGTGTGCGTAACCGTGAGTGTCTCTTTTCGGGGTTGATCGAGAGGAGAACACGGTTTCTTGGGTTATGTCTGACGTAAGTAGGAGTTCAGGATCACTTCTTGATCATTACTAGTTGACGGCCGTTCCTTTGTTTCTCTTCTCGCTCTCATTTGCGTATGTTAGCCACCATATATGCTTAGTCGCTGCTGCAACCTCGCCACTTTACCCCTTCCTTTCCCTTTAAGCTTTGCTAGTCTTGATACCCATGGTAATGGGATTGCTGAGTCCTCGTGGCTCACAGATTACTACACCACCAGTTGCAGGTACAGGTTTGGCGATGATCATGACGCGAGAGCGATGTTTGCTTGTGTTGGAGTTCTTCTTCTGCTTCTTCGATCAGGGGATAGGTTCCAGGTCGGCAGCCTGGGCTAGCAGGGTGGATGTCGTTTGAGCTTCTGTTTATGTTTCATCCGTAGTCGGATGTTGATCTTGTATATGATATTACTGTATTCATGTGACATTGTATGTATTGGATGTTTCCCCGTCTATTATGTAATGTTGATGTAATGATATCCACCTTGCAAAAGCGTTTCAATATGCGGGTCTATCATTGGTGGGACCTTCGAGTTCCTTTTGGATAGGGTCGCATATTGGGTGTGACAGAGCGCACATCTCCAACAACGCAAGATTCATAATGTCTTACCCGAGTATCAAGACCCATTGCTAGTGAGTAAAGGGCATCGTCAACTGCCTGCCCATCCTCCCGCATCTTCTTAACCTATGGTTAGAAAATAGACAAGATGATCATCTTATGTACTCAATATATTAAAAGAAATGACTGTGCACTTCAAAAGCTTACATGGTTCTTGAACCATTTCACAAATCCTGCCATAACCAGTTTGTCAATGTTTCTTGGATTTTGCAGCAGTAACTCCTCTTTGTAGATGCTGCACAACATAGTGATCGTGTCAAACATCTAAATATATAAGAATGTGCTGCAAGTTTAGTAGATTACGATGTATAAGCTGCAGTGCTGCACTTACTTGATATAAGGTAGTATCTCAGGACAATTATTCAACACATACCAAACCATTTTGTCCAAATCTTTAGGTTTGTCCTCTTGTCGACTCTTCCCTGTAACTCAAACAGAATAATCGAAAACATTGAGCCCGGGATTGTCTTCACCCACCTCTTTGCTAAGCTGATCAGTTGTTTCAAAGTATTTTGAGCATAATGTCAACGCTTCTGTAGCAATGTAGGCCACTGCAATGGAACCCTCGGGTCTAGCTCTGTTCCTAACATAGCCCTTGAAAGTGCCTAGCCGCCTTTCAATAGGGTACATCCAACCAAACTGTATTGGACCTCTAAGTAGTGCCTCATTAGGTAGATGAACAGCCAAATGCACCATCACATCAAAGAAGGCTGGAGGATATATCTTCTCAAGGTCGCATAGGATAGTTGGTATCTTGTCTCTAAGACGCTCCAAAGCATCTATCCTGATATTTCTACTGCAGAGTTCCCTAAAGAATTGTCCCAACTCTGCAACTTCTCTGTATAAGTCAGGGCGGCCCAATCCTCTAAGGATAACAGGTAAAACCCTTTGAAGTAGGATGTGGCAGTCATGAGTTTTCAACCCTTGTACCTTGTTTCCATCTACACTGACTCTCCTTTCAGGGTTGGAAGCAAATCCATGTGGGAATCTCACACGTGACAGGACCTCGCAGAATTCTTTTCTTTTTACCTTGTCCAAGACGTACACAGTTGGTGCCATATCCCGTGGTTTACCTTCATCTTGCACCTACAAATCCTTTCTGATACCCAGGTGTGTCAAATAAATCCTATATTTTATGGTATCTTTCGTCTTGCCTTCAACGTTAAGAAGTGTGCCGATAATGCTGTCACATATATTTTTCTCGATGTGCATCACATCAAGATTATGCCGCAGATCCAAATCTTTCCAATACTCCAAGTCCCACAAAGTGGACCTGCGGGTAAACAATAATCTCTCTTCTACCGTGCCATGCTTCCTTTTCCCGCTACCATTACCAGGATGGTTTCCTGGTGTAATATGCCTGACCTTCTCTAATTCCACTTGCAACTCATCTGCGGTGAGCATCTTTGGTGCATCACGGTTTTCATGCTTTGCATTGAACACATGTCTTCGGTATTTTCTAGGATGCGGCTTGTCCATGGGAAGGAAACGGCGGTGTCCAATGTAACAGATATTGCTAAGTATTGCGTATGATAGCGGATTCCTGTCACAGCGAACACATGCATTATAACCATGTGTCGTTCGCCCTGACATAGTGCCCAAAGCCGGATAATCATGGATGCACCAAATTAGAACAACACGTAGAAAGAAATCAGCTGGTGGGTTGCTATATAGGTCTCGAGTGAGAACACCCTTCCATAGCTGTTGAAGTTCCTCCACAAGAGGCTCCATGAACAAATCAAAATCCTTTCCAGGAATTTTTGGACCTGGGATGAGCAAGGCCATCATGTAGTTTGATTCTTTGGTGCAGACATTGGAGGCATGTTGTAAGGGATAACAAGCACTAGCCACATGCTATATGTGGCGCTCTGGTGGCCAAATGGGTTAAATCCATCTGAAGCTAAGCCAAGTCTAATGTTTCTCGGGTCAGCAACAAACTCTTTGTGTTTATCATTGAAGCTTTTCCACTCACTACCATGAGATGGATGGCTCATTACATTCTGATCTCGGTACTCCTGGTTCCTAGAATGCCACAGTACATCCTTTCTTGTTTCAGCATCATGAAACAACCTCTGCAATCTTGGTGTAATTGGAAAATGTCTCAGAACATTATGAGGAATCCTCTTCACAGCATCGCCATCTTTCCATCTTGATGATTTGCATTTCGGGCATTCACTTAAGTTGGCATAATCCTTCCGGAACAGAACACAATTATTCTTACAAACATGGATCATATCATATCCAATTCCAACTACACGAAGGAAATTCTTCAATTTACTGTAGGTGTGTGGCAGCTCAGACGCATCTGGAAAAGATTTGTGGAAAGCAGCCAACATTGCATCAGATGATTTGTTGGTCATCCGCTCAGATGTCTTCACCTGAAGAAAGGTGACCATAGCTGAGAATACTGACAGCTTATTTCCTGGGGTGACAGCAACGTTGCATTGTTCCAACATGCGGGCCCACCATTTTTCTTGTGCAGGTGAAAGTTCACGGAATGCACGAGCATTTCGTAGCATTGTTTCAATGTTGGTCAAACTCACTGGCTCCGCCACCACCACCTCCTCCTCCTCTTCCACCTGAGCATCGGGCAGATCAAGATGGTGATCTGCTGCTTCCACGTAGTCAATAACATTGACGTTCACAGCTTCACCATGATGAACCCACCTAGTATATGTGACTGACATCCCATACAAGTGTAGATGATTTTGCACAGTTGACTAGGGTCTTGTAACTAAATTCATACAACCGCTACACGGGCAGAGCACATCTGATTCGGACCACCGTACTCAGCTCTGATAAAGTACATGAAGTTTTCAACCCCCTCGACATATGCAGCGGAGAATCTTCGAGCAGAATTTATCCAAGTCATGTCCATCTGTTAGACATACAAATTAGTTCTTCTACTAGATATTACAGGAAAAACATATATGCTTTTTTATGAAGTCTAGAAAAAATACCTAGGTCGATGTCTAAAGCTATGGCAAGATATTTGGATGAGCAGATCTAAGTAATGAAATATATGTAAAGCTAATTCAGCAAACAGATTTGAGTGCTAAATTATGGCAGGCTGTTTCAGCAGTCAATGAGGCCGAGCACACAGCCATCAAACTATCGAAGGCCATCGCAGCAACAAAGATCGAGTATAAAACGGTGTAGAGCCATTTCACTGAACAGATTGGCTACTAGACCATGGCAATCTATGTCACAATAAATATATGGCAAGATATTTTAGCAACTAAGCTAAGCAGATTGAGTGCAGAACAGGGCAAGGAAGCTTCTTAAGCAGAGCATATTGACAGTAAACTACTTTGGCAAACAGTGAGATTAACAGCGTCTATCAGCTAACATTCAGCGCTACACCGACATGAACGGGGCCTCAGTCTAGAATGCGCGTACCGTGGGAGAAGATGACCGCCGTGCATCTCCACACTAACGTCGCCCGGCGGTGGCGGCGCTGACCGCCGTGGCGCCCACAAGAACGTAGCTGTGAGGTGGCGGCGCGGCTAGAGGACGGCAGTCACGAGAGCGTCTGTGGGAGCGAGAGGATCGCCTTGCGTCCCCTTGACGAACCGCGGCGCCGACGTATCGGCGCGGCATTGGCGGAGCGAATGGAGTGGATGGGGGGACGGGAGGAGGGGTTTGGGGAATATTTGGCAAGGCGGTTGAATCGGATTTGGTGGGAATTTTTTTGTGTGTGGGGGATTTTTCGCGGTGGGCCGGGGGATTTTGGCGCATGGTCGGTTCCTCCAAGTGCAGTCCCACGTGTCAGTGAAGAGGCAAGCCGTAGCGCGTTCCGTTTGCGTGAGCCGTGTGTAGGACCGAACGTGTCTGGGGTGCAATGCGACCGCGACATGAGTGTTGTGAGTGTACCGCCTTTTTTCCTTTTAAACTAGTAGGTGCTTCGCACCCTCAAAAAATAATTGTTGCTTCGCGCGATCCATCGATACTACTACTAGTAATCCGGTAATCCCGACTAAAACGGCACGGCCGGGTCTTTTCCCGCGCGATATGCTAGGAGGTTGGCTTAGTTGGGTTTTCTAGATTTGTCTCGGTTCAATAAAATGCAGAGTTGGTGATGATGGTGTGCCTGTCATCCTGCAATATAGGCCGTCCGATCTATATCTAACGGATAGAAAGGAAACTATGACAATTTACCCGCACTCCTCGCCACATTTGCAGATAAGGCTTTCCCTCGTTCATCCTTTTCTCCCACAAGATCTTGTTCTTCCGTGCAACACACGGGCATCTTGCTAGTACTCCCACAATATGTATATTATTGTGAAAGTTCATATACACCGGCTGAGATTAATGCAAACACGACAGATTTTCATTACATTTCCAACTTTTATAGGACAGAAAAATAAAATAAACCCGACCCTAAACCTATTCTACGGCGGCGACCGACGTCCTCCATCTGCGATCTCTATGTATGGGGGCGAGGTTCAAGACCCGTGAAGTGAAGGTGCGGTCTCCGGCGAGGAAGATTAGAACACGGGATACGGACCGGCCATTTGGCACAGCATGCCCTGCCGCCTCCCATACCCTACTCATCCTCGGAGCAGCCCCCGACCTCAGTGGTGCCGGACGTTGGACGGCGGCAAGTAGGATGCGTGGCTAATGGTGCTCCCGTCGTCGGCCGCCAGCGTGGCCACCGCTTGTGCGGTCGCGTCCGCGTCCGGCTACGCCGCTATTGCGTCGCGAGAGGCGACTTGAGCGAGGGCGGTGACCTCGAGCTTCATCCCCGAAGACAAGCTCTCCCGCAGAGCGTTCGCACTTGCGGTCATGGCGGATGTGGTGCCAGGTAGGAGCACGATGCGCTATGGTGTGGAGGTTAGCTGGGCGTTGCCGCTTTAAGTAGCGCATTCCCGTGAGGCCAAGCGTCTGGGTGCGTCATTAAGTCGCCGGAGTTGGTTCCTCGGGCACCGAGCCTCTTAACGACGACATACGAACGGACGGCATGAATGCGGGCAGCTGGCGCCGGCTGGGAACGTACCGCGCGACAGCGTGAGGGACGAGGGCTTTGGTGTGCCATGGTAGTCAGCTGCGGCCGTGGCAACGTTGGAGATGCCCTTTGCTCAAATGCGATCCCCGCATGTCATTGAAAAAGCAAGACGACCCGGCATGGTCTCAGGTCCAGAGGATGCAGTTGGCCGCGCTACACCACTCCGCGGACGCGTCGCGGGGCCCCGTGCATCCTCGACGAGCCGGGTGTTGGGGTGTGTTTGGATTGTGGCCAAAGTGCACCTTACCAAAATTTTGGTCATACCCAAAGATTGGTCTTGTTTGGATGGTTGCCATTTTTTGGCATGCCAATGAACTCTAGCCAACTCTAGTTCATTTTTCTTGCCAATTTCGTCCAAATCATGGGCAACCAATACCTCGACCAAAATTTTGGTCATGACCCAAAGATTAGTCTTTGTTTGGATGGTTGACATTTATTTGGCATGCCAATGAACTCTAGCCAACTCTAGTTCATTTTTCTTGCCAATGTCGGCCAAATCATGGGCAACCAATACCTCAACCAAAATTTTGGTCATGACCCAAAGATTGGTCTTTGTTTGGATGGTTGCCATTTCTTTGGCATGCCAATGAACTCTAGCCAACTCTAGTTCATTTTTCTTTCCAATGTCGGACAAATCATGGGCAACCAATACCTCAACCAAAATTTTGGCTACCCAATGCTTTGATGGGGCAACCTTGCGCACAAACCAAACATACCGCTGGTCGTGCCACAGCACTAACGCCACCCTCGGCACACTGAAACCGACCGTGTCTAGCGACGATATGAGTGTGTCGCCACCATGATCGCCGTGTCAGAGGCGGTGCTGGAGCTGCGCCCGTTGTTGGCCCCAACGACCCACATGAACGGTTGTCGGTGGCGAGGAGGTCGTGGGCCAGCCCTCCATTGGACTAGTCTGCGCTACATCGTCCCCGACGGTGTGCCCCACATGTCGGTTTCCCTATTTTCCCGCCATATTCGGCGTCGATGTGCTCGCGTTGCGCATTAGGCCTTTCACTATGTAGGCCAAGCGAGACAACTTATTGTTTATTTGAGCCGTTCAAGTGTAATCATGTGGCGTTTGCTTATTTCTCATTCCTCTCCAACCCTCTTCTCCATCGATCATGTCGCCTCCAATGAGTCCATCCTCCCGCATGCCTCATTTGAACATTCCGCCACAGTATCATTCGCATGTACCCACCCTAGTCCTCTTTCAATAGATCTCGGACCCGAGATGAAATAGAGAGGGAACGAGTGGGGCACGTGATACCAAAGGCGATTCAAAATTTTGAACCGTGATCATAGCATCCGCAAATCATATATAAAGGGTATTCAATGTTCGTTTCATTTTGAGCGTACAATATACTCCTCTATCCTTTCTACTTAACATATAAGTTTTATGTGTAGTCAAAGTATCTCTACTATGATCAAAAGGTATGAACATTCAACAACGCCCAATCAATATTGTTAGATTAAAGACGTACTCCTAGATTTGTACTCTAGATGGTTTCCAATTTGACTCTTGACAAGATTAATAGTACATGAGATGTATAATGTGAAAATTATATCATTGGAAACTCCTTTCACATACAAAATTGACCGTATGCTTTTGTGTAAGTTGCATGTCATATATTATTACTCTAACATTTGGTCAAAGTTAGCCTCAAAAGCGCGATTAGACCTGTATGCTTTGTGTAAGTTGCATGTCATATATAATTACTCTAACATTTGTGTAAGTTGCATGTCATATATTTTACTCTAACATTTGGTCAAAGTAGTATAGTGGAAGTGGATCCTCTGACGTAGGTATCCCTGCCTTACCCTCCCTTTCGGTCACTTACTGGCTGACCCCATGCTTGCTAGGCCCCGTATGTCAGTTACTCAATGGGTCAGGGGATCCTCATCTGTAGTATACTCCCTCTATTTTTATTTACTCCGCATAAAACGGAGGGAGTGGTGGTATAATAAATGACGCGGGCAGGGGAGTGGGAGGGACGTCGGTTTGCTCTCAACTGCGGTCCCACAAGCGAGCGAAAATGCAAGACGAAGCGCGTTCCATTCGGTGAGCGAAGTGGAGGGTCCAACGTGCCGGGCTGCAACGCGAACGCGACAAGAGTGATGTACAGTCAAAACCGATTGACCGGTCGTCACCGGAACCACTATTCACACTAGAACCTTCGCTGCTCGGCCTACGCCAGCCACTGCCCTAAAACCACACCAAATCTCCAGCCCATTCCCCCACCTTTCGATCCCCTACCCCGCATCAAGCGTCCCCTAGTTCGCCGGAAAGCCATGGTGCCCGCAAGATCACTTGCTCCAAGATCTTCGACGGGCGCGCGCAGAAATCGTGGCGGCGGTCGGCGCCACGCACCTCCGTTCCCAAGCTCGCTTTGCGAGGCCAATCCCGAGTTCTCCGGAGCCAAGCTACGAGGAGGAAGCCGATCCAATGTTCATCGCGGAGGTCGCGGCGCGAAGGCCCCGATGGGTATGAGGCGATGGGCGTCGACTTCGTGCGGCGTCGAGTCCCCATGGTGCGAGCGGACCAGCGGTTCAACGTGGCGATACTAAAGGAGGACCGGGAGGCAGATGCTCAACTCAACGCGGAGCGCGCGCATGCCGCTGCCATCGAGGCTCTCCTGCAGGCGGAACCGGATGTCGTGGATGTGAACCGGGCGGCGGAGGCTCAACTTGAGGCGGAACATGCGGATGTCGCTGCCATCGAGGCCCTCCTGCAGGCGGAACCGAACGTCCTGGACATGAACCGGGTGGCAGAGGCTCGACTCGACGCAGATCGCGCGGATGCCGCTCTCATCGACGCCCTCCTGCAGGCGGAACTGGACGTCCTACTCTTGAACTGGGCGGCAGAGGCTCGACTCGACGCGGAGCGCGCGGATGCCGCTGCCATCGAGGCCCTCTTGCAGGCGGAACCGAACGTCCTCGACTTGAACCAGGTTGTGCTCTCGTCCGTGCAGAGCGCCCGCACGCTCCGCTTGAACGAGTAGCTGGAGGCCGAGGACAAGCATGGTGCGGAGACACACGTCGGCAGCGACGGCTGGTTCGCGCCGGCAGCCAAAGACGACGAGGCCGTCTCTTTCCGCGAGAAGTGATAGTTTTTCTTTATGTTGTTGTTTTTATGGATCTTTTGCTATGTAAAAACATATTGTACTATATTTGTTATGCTACGTCTCCTAACCCTTCTTTCCTTCTTCCTCACCTCTTCTTCTTCCCCAACAGACCACCGCACGGGCCTTACGGATACTCCCCAACATGCGGTTGGATAAATATACTCTACGAACGAAAATTATGTGTCAGTGATAGGACGGCTGAGTTTGGTTTGTTCACATGCGACAAAGACGTGTGTCGAGGGTGCGTTCCTTGGTTGGGTTTGCAGCGTGCAGGAGCGATCTGTGTGAGGGTGCGAAGCGCGACATGGCGTCCAGGAGCGACCGCGTGAGGGTGCGGTGCGACCGCGACAGCCATGCGCAAGTGTACCTCCTTCTCATTTTGAAAACTTTAGGCAAGCTTGGCAAAAATGTGTGGCGAAGTTTGGCAATGCAAGGCCTAGACCCCAAACAGGATAAGTACGTACGTACTAGGAGTACTAGTGTTGAAAAAGAAAGGCGGGGTTTACCTTTGCGGGATTTAATCGATACAAATCCTCGTTTCATGTGTCAATTAATGCGTTTTTTTCGAAAGACCAAAGAGCTAACCATCTCACTCCTCGTCGCTTGATTAATGCAGCGCCATGCAAACCAACCTTCTCACTTCCACATGCATGCAGGGCATATTAATGTCCTTGGTTGCTAACCCCGTCAATTTTGCCTCGATTAGTGTTAGTAGCCCTTTGCAAATTGTAATTTTGATAATACTGGCCTTGTGTACAAAAAAATGGAGGTAGTAACTATATTTGACTTCCTTCCCCATTGCAGTGACGTCGACGATTTTTTTTGTGGTTTGGCGAAGTGCGTTCGACGGAGGACACCATTGAGGGAGACCACGGTAAGTCGTTCGCAAGTGCCGCCTGCAAGCCGAGACAACCGCCTTATTTGCATCCAGGAAGTCCTTTACTAGTACTACTACTAGGAGTACTAGTGCGGTGAGATGGTTTCTCGAAGAAGACGATGGAGAAGCGGAGTCAGCGAAGAGTGAAATGATGGTTGCTTCGTCCGTGCTTTGTGATTTGACGCCTCACTAGACAGGGGAGTAGACTCTGTGCTCTATATTGTACTACATGCGTCCAAGCATGGGAGAAAGAGGAGAGACGTTGCATTTTTCTATTCCTTCAATCAATCAATCAGGGAGCTTCGGTTCCATCTTTTTGGCCTTGGCAACACCGTCCACAATGGTTCCCACGATGCCAAAAGCTATTTTCACATTTGGCTACACATTGTGGATGCCCTTAACCGTACCACTTGGTTTTGCTCCTGTGTGCTATCTATACAAATCTCAATTATATCGATCTAAAACATTATAGAATCAAGATTAGTAAAAAGGAGGTGATTTTGCCGCGCGGATGGCGATTTGCTAACATGCGGTCCCACGTGTCAGTGCTTTACCAAGTCGATCCGCGTCCCACATGAGGCAGAACAACGGCAGAAGCAACACGTGGTTAAGTTGAAGAAGATGAGGGAGAAGCGGATTCAGCAACGAGTGAAATGATGGTTGCTTCGTCCCTCCAACTTCTTTTTTTTAGCATTATTACTTCGTCCCTCCAACTTAACTGCGGGAAAGGTGCAGCTTTATGATTTGATGCCTCATTGCTCATTACTACGCCGGCGCCATGACTGGGGTGCTTCACCCTGGCTGCTCTGCACTGTATTCCGGTATGGCACGTGGACCCGGTAGCTTGATGTCCCACATGTCGGAGAAAGGGACTAGAAGATTTATGAAAGCGAGCGCTCCACTCTTACGACGGAGGAGTAGACGACACGACGGCCCAGTGAACTGTCACTTGTATTGTATAGTACTATAGTTTTGCTGTTTCGCACAATCCATCGATACAAACCCGATTAAACATGAAAGGGCGGGATTTTTCCCACGCGGTAGATGATACTGGCCATACATTGCAAAGGCAATTTTAATGTATGCAAACTGAATAATTATAAGTAACAATATGATATCTACTAAAACTAAAAACACATATGATTTATTGTGTTAGCGTGTAGTAGTAGTGCTGTATTGCATAGTTGTTAGATGTAACATGCGAGAACGTGTAGAGATGTAGTTTTGGAGGGCCTATAGAGAGAAAATGGTAATACGGTCACCGAACTTTAGAATAAGCTGATTACAGTCACTATATACGTTTTGCGGTGATTATCCGGTCACTTGCTCACAGTTTAGCATCGGATTGCACTCTGTGGACCGGCCAAATAGTCTGCGTGGCGCCATGTTGACTAGTTAAATTGACCACGTTCCTTGTGAGTCCCACCTGTCAGTTTGCATAGGGAAAAGGTCAGATAAACACAAATTTACGCAGGCGCGACAATGCTCCAACCCGTGCGCGGGAATCACCTGGTTGTGTATGTGTATGTCAGGGCCTGATGTGTGCGCATGCACGTGTAGGTTGAGCACTTGAGCGTGATAGTGTGTGTTGGTCGTGTGGTGTACTGGTATGTGCATGCATGCGTGTGTGTGTGTGCGTGTGAGTGTTGCGTGCGTGCGTGGCCGCGTGTGTACGTGTTAGTGTTGCGTGCGTGCGTGGGTGCATGTGTTTGTGTGAGTGTTGCATGGATGCAGTTCGTGTGCATGTGTGTGTGTGTGTGTGTATAATCACCACACCAACTCGTGTGTGTTAAAACGGACGGCTGAGCATACCAATACAAGGCCACCTTGTCTGTTGTGCTCGCGGTCATGACTTCGAACCACCGTCAAAATATTTTTTTGTCGTTTGTTTTCATTCTTACTAGCAAGATGCCCGTGCGTTGCACGTAACATCAAGATGCATTTGGATGACTTGGTTATCTTGTGAGAGAAAAGGATGAACGAGGGAAGGCCCTATTTGCAAATGTGGATAGGTGTGTGGGTACCTTTTTGCAAAATTGCCATAGTTTCTTTCCTATCCGTCAGATCTAAATCGGACGGCCTATATTGCAGGATGGCAGGCACACCATCATCACCAACTCTGTTTTTTATAAGATTGTATTTTATGTATTTTATAAGAGTGTAGATGTAGAGTAGATACAAGTCGACAGGTGGGCATGATGGTAGTGAGATAATGTGATGCAACACTAGAGGTGCCACGTGGAGCGTTTAACTGGTCAACTAGTCATGGCATGAGCAAATACAAAGTTCTACGGTGAGCCCGTGACTGTATAATAACCACTAAACATAAACGGTGACCGTAATGAGTGGATTATGAAGTACAATGTATGTATCGTGCTTTCGCTTCAAATACAATGATCGTCATTGCATATATCGCGAGAGAAAGATGAAACACGCGTGAATTTTCTGGGGGCTTACTTTTAGAGGACCTGGAGATAGTTTTGTGTGCATACGTGAAAGGGGTGTATAGGGGGGTGTATGCGATGGAGAGAGAGATGCTCTTCGTTTCTCTTTATTATGACTAACTTTGTATATAATATGAAAATATACAAATTCAGAGTGCGGAATAAATATCATTGTGGGCACCATGCAATGCAAATTAGCGTTCGTACTCCTCCAGATAACTTTGTAATGTTGTATATATGTAAAAACTCTAAAATAATTTTTTGGCCACACTTTATTCAAAAGGAATGTTGTATGCGAAATAAACGTGAAGAGAGGGCTCTTTAGATCAATGGGGTACATGATGCAACATTTGTAAATGTGTAGTTGATGCATTTGGCGGGGCCTAGAGAGGTATGTGTGTGTATTACGTATTCGAGAGAGGCATGGATAGAGTGGCCAACGAGGGGGGGGCGTGGGAGAGATAGCAAGAGAAATGAGAGTGGTCTAGAGAGAGAGAGAGACGAATATGATGTCACGACAAGAGATTCCATTCCCTTGAGTGTGTATATGCAAGGGGGAGGGAATAGAGGCACCAGGAGAAATTTTCTGTGTGTGGTGTTTGTGTTGGTATGTGTGGGTGTGAGAAGATAAGGAGACGTGGGGGCAGAGGGTGTGTCACCGCGTGAGATCCGGTGGGTCGAGGTGAGGCCCTTCATTCGGTTCCGTCCTGCGCCACATTGGTCGGCCCATGACACATTTAGGAAGACCCATGGATGACTAGTCGTACAAGACAAAGATAGCAGAATTGTGAAGGACTCTATGTCCACTGACAAAGCCGTCTAGGATTTGTAACCCTAGGTTCTCGGACAAAGGTAACCCCTTTATCTCTGATATTACTATTCATCCAACCTAACTTTAAGGGGCATCCTACAGAATGCTCTGCTAGAATCATACTCGTTGATTAGGAAGAGAGGTGTGAGACAATGCGTGAGAGACAGGCGTAAAGATAATGTGCCTACATGAGACACGTAGGCAGTGATGAAGTCATGTACCTAGGGTAGGGTCATAGACCTGCCCAAAGGTACCCTCCCCAAGGACACTCGCGAAAGAAGCTACCTTCCAGTCGACCTGGTAGGCTTCCACTCGACATAATCAGAGACACTCGACCAAGAAGGCTCACTCGACCATCAGGTGCTCAGGAATCACTCTGTATCCAAACGGTCTGTAATTAAGTAGTCTTTATGGTCATGATGACACTTTATGTCCGGCGTTACCAGTAACGCCAGGTCTTAACGTACCTTAAACCCTCTGCTACATGGGCTGGCTGGGGTCCTGGCGCACTCTATATAAGCCACCCCCTCCACAGGCAGAAGGGTTCGCACCCCTGTAACACATACGCATATAATCCAGTTGACCGCCTCCGGGCTCCGAGACGTAGGGTTGTTACTTCCTCCGAGAAGGGCCTGAACTCGAAAATCCCTTGCGTATACAACTACTCCATAGCTAGGATCTTGCTTCTCCATTCCTACCCCCCATTCTACTGTCAGACTTAGAACCACGACAGTTGGCGCCCACCGTGGGGCTGGTGTTCTAGCGATTTGTTGGAGAAGTTGGGATTCTTTCGATCTCCTACATCATGGTTTCAGGTGGAGTTCTGGTTGAGGGCCGCGAGATCCGTCTCAGTGCGCTCACGTTCGTCGCCGACGACTCCGCTTGGCTTTAGGAGGCTCCACTCGATGTGGACGCGCTCCCGTCCCACGGGTGGCGACTTGCTGCTGTGTGTCATGGCGTCCTCCTGCGGCAACCATCGACCCAGTATGGGTCGGCTCCTGTGCCGTCCTCGCTCCCAGTCTCCCGCCGGCGCAAGCGTTCCGGTCGGTCGAGGCTTCAGCGGTGGGTGAGGCATGCGGTGGCTCGCCAGTCGGCCACCCCCCAAGTCGCGGCGATCGAGCCCGACGAATCTCTCTACGGCCTGTTCGACCTGTCGACTGGCTCCGCAGAGACTGCGTCCGAGTGCGATAGCAGTGACCCGGCGGCAGAGGTTCTGATGGTCGATGGACCATGCAGTCCCCCCGGATTCCCCCGCACCAACGGAGGTGACGGTGGAGGCGATCCGGCGCAAGCCCACGAAGAGTACCTGCCCGAGCCCCTCACTTCGCTTCAGAGGGAGGAGCTTCGCCGTCGGAACATGGATGCGCTTCACACTCCTATCGTTGGAGAAACCCCCGAGGCTCGTGCCTTGGAGGATGCGCAACAATAACCTGGCTGAGCGCACTCGACTGGAGAACCTTCAACGAGTACTTGACGAGCGCGCGCGACCAAGGGTTCCAGAATCCAGTCGACGTCAACTCTTCCAGCCACCAACTCAGGTATATCGAACTCCGATTTAGAATTTAGCAGCTGCCGCCCATATAGCAGATTCAATTCAGCCTTCCCAGTCGGAGGCGGGTAGAGGTTTGCTACAAATCAGAGATCTGCTCCGGGTGGCAGGAGACCAAAACTTAGTCGTATCACAGTCGCGAAACAGGATTCACAGCCGATCCATCGCTGCGAATTCAGTCCAGTCGGCCCATAGTCCGAGATCACCCCCGAGGGGTGAGGAACGTGGGGGCCGGCGTGATGATCAGTACAAGAGCCGCGAGCAATATGAGCACCGATTCGGTCGCAATGATCGACATCAGTGCCCTCCTCCCCAAGGGGTGGATCATCGCTCCTCGGCAGCAGGATTACGACGCCAAAGACCACGGTGTTGGGCAAAGAGTTCGGTCGACCCTGTGGAACCAGGCTTTAATGCGAGATCTAATATCGTTCAAGGTTTGGTCGACAGGAACAGAGCTCACCGAGAAGGCCATGACAGAGATGTTCCCTCCAGCAGCAGAGTTCATGTCTCAGGGCCAGAGTGTTTCAGCAGAGCCATCAGAGCCGCGGTGATTCCTCCCAACTTCAGGTTGGCGTCTGGAGTCAGTAAGTTCACTTGTGAATCCAAGCCTGACACTTGGCTTGAAGATTACCGAGTGGCTGTTCAGATCGGCGGCGGCAACGATGAGGTAGCCATGAAGCATTTGCCTCTTACGTTGGAGGGTTCAGCCAGAGCGTGGTTGAATCAGTTAGCACCCAGCAGTATTTACACTTGGGAAGATCTTGCCCGAGTTTTTGTCAGGACATTTGAAGGGACTTGCAAGCGACCAACAGGGTTGACGGAGTTGCAGTCGTGTGTGCAGAAGTCGAGTGAAACTTTGAGAGATTATATCCAGAGGTGGATCACTTTGCACCACACAGTTGAGAATGTATATGATCACCAGGCAGTCTGTGCCTTCAAAGAAGGTGTCAAGAACAGAGAGTTGAGTTTGAAATTCGGTCGAACCGGAGATATGACCCTGAGTCGGATGATGGAGATTGCCACCAAGTATGCAAATGGTGAAGAAGAGGATCGGCTCCGGAGTGGTAAATACAAATCGCCGCTAATGAGGCCGGAAACTCCTTCCCCTTGATATCAAATTTGAGGCAAAGAAAGCCATCAAGTCTCAAGCAAAAGCAGACTTCCTCGCCGAGTGGACTGAACAGCAGCTTCCGACTCAAGTTCACTCGGAGCACTGGACTATGTTTTTCGATGGTTCCAAGATGCTGAACGGTTCTGGTGCGGGGGTTGTATTGATTTCCCCCCGAGGAGATAAGCTCAAATACGTTCTCCATATTCACTTTGATTCTTCCAACAATGAAGCGGAATATGAGGCACTCCTGTATGGGTTGCGTATGGCCATTTCACTCGGCATCCATCGCCTTATGGTCTACGGCGACTCGGATCTGGTTGTTAATCAAGTAATGAAGGAGTGGGATGTCAGAAGCCTAGCTATGACAGGTTACTGTAATGCAGTGAGAAAGCTGGAGAAGAAATTTGAGGGATTAGAGCTTCATCATATACCCGACTGAAAAATCAAGCTGCGGATGATTTGGCGAAGATAGGGTCAAGAGAGAAGCCATTCCCGATAATGTATTTTGGAAAACATTCATGCACCATCGGTGCAGGAGGATCCTTTCACGAAGAAGCCCCGCAGCAAAAGAGTGCGATGATCCGACTGAAGTTGAGGTCCCAGCCGTGGTCGACCGGATTATGGAAGTTGTGGTCATCACTCCCGACTGGACAGTGCCGTACATCGCATATATCCTAAGGAAAGAGCTCCCAGAGAATGAAGAAGAGGCTCGACAAATCGTCCGTCGATCCAAGGCCTTTACAGTGATCAAGGGACAGTTGTACAGAGAAAGCGTGACTAGAGTCGGCCGGAAGTGTATCACACCAGAAGAAGGTCAGATAATTCTTGAGGATATCCACTCGGGGACCTGTGGCCATCATGCGTCCTCTCGGACCATTGTGGCTAAAGCATACCGAGCGGGATTTTACTGGCCGAAAGCAAATGAAATGGAAAAAGAAATAGTCGACAAGTGTGAAGGGTGTCAGTTCTATTCCAACATGTCACACAAGCCCGCCTCAGCCTTGAAGACCATTCCACTCGTCTGGCCCTTTGTTGTTTGGGGATTAGACATGATTGGACCGCTGAGAACTGGCAGAAGAAGCTTCACTCATTTGCTAGTAGCAGTCGACAAGTTCACCAAGTGGATCGAAGCCAAGCCCATCAAGAACCTCGATACATGCACTGCTATCAGTTTCATCAGAGAGTTGATATTCAGATATGGAGTTCCGCATAGCATCATCACCGACAATGGGTCAAACTTCGATAATGACAAGTTCAAAGCCTTCGCGCCTCTCGGGCGCGCTGGTCGACTATGCTTGAGTTGCTCATCCTCAGTCGAATGGACAAGCAGAGCGTGCAAACAGCCTCATTCTCAGAGGGCTGAAACCACGGCTGATGCGTGATCTCAAGCACGCAGCAGGAGCTTGGGTCGACGAACTTCCATCAGTTCTTTGGGGATTGAGGACCACTCTTAATCGGTCGACTGGGAGAACTCCATTCTTCCTGGTCTATGGAGCTGAAGCAGTTCTGCCGAGTGACCTGCTTCACAATGCGCCTCGAGTCGAACTATACTCTGAAGAAGAGGCGGAACAAGCCCGGCAAGATGCAGTCGACCTCTTGGAAGAGGAGAGGAGATGGCCCTGATCCGCTCGACTATCTATCAGCAAGACTTGCGTCGATTCCATGCCGAAATGTGAAGAGTCGAGCCTTCCAAGAGGAGATTTGGTCCTCCGAGTGGATCAGCAGAAACCACACAAGCTCGCTCCCACTTGGGAAGGTCCTTCATCGTCACGAGAGTTCTCCTGGCAGACATATCATCTCTACAACGTTGATCACCAGATCGACGAGCCTCGAGCTTGGAATGCGGAGCTGCTCCGCCCCTTTTATACTTAAATACTCACTCGGTTGAGATGTACTAAAAGTACTTTTGTAGTTCGTTTATCTAAGTCAAGAATGTTACAATTTTCCCAGTGATTGTTATAACTTTTTCTTGAAATTTCCCCCAGTGGGTGGCTTAGCTGCGAATCCGGTTCGCCTAAGTTTGTAAAAAAAAATCCTTTCCGAGTGGCGAGCCAGTCTCCCACTCGGGGGCTTAGCTGCGAATCAGCCGCCTAAGTATTCAAAATCCTACCGAGTGGAGAGCCAGCCTCCCACTGGGGCTTAGCTGCAGTCCAAGTACTCGCCTAAGTATTCAAAATCCTACCGAGTGGAGAGCCAGCCTCCCACTCGGGGGCTTAGCTGCAGTCCAAGTACTCGCCTAAGTATTCAAAATCCTACCGAGTGGTGAGCCAGCCTCCCACTCGGGGGCTTAGCTGCAGTCCAAGTACTCGCCTAAGTATTCAAAATCCTACCGAGTGGTGAGCCAGCCTCCCACTCGGGGGCTTAGCTGCAGTCCAAGTACTCGCCTAAGTATTTAAATCCTACCGAGTGGAGAGTCAGCCCCTCACTCAGGGGCTTAGCAACAGCCCAAGGATTCTCCTAAACATTCAATATAATGAACGCTTCGCAAGGGCGACGAGGTGCAGGTCGGCTGCTACCTTCTCCTTCAGAGCTACACCATAAAAATCCTACCGAGTGGAGAGCAACCCTCCCAATCGGGGCTTAGTGCAGCCAGTGCTCGCATAAGTAATAAAACCCTACCGAGTGGAGAGCAAACCTCCCACTCGGGGCTTAGCTGCAGCCTAGTGCTCGCCTAAGTAATAGAAATCCTACCGAGTGGAGAGCAAACCTCCCACTGGGGCTTAGCTGCAGCCAGTGCTCGCCTAAGTAATAAAAACCCTACGAGTGGAGAGCAAACCTCCCACTGGGGCTTAGCTGCAACCCAGTGCTCGCGTAAGTAATAGAAATCCTACCGAGTGGAGAGCAAACCTCCCACTCGGGGGCTTAGCTGCAGCCCAGTGCTCGCCTAAGTAATAAAAACCCTACCGAGTGGAGAGCAAACCTCCCACTCGGGGGCTTAGTTGTAGCCCAGTGCTCGCCTAAGTATTCAAAATCCTACCGAGTGGAGAGCAAACCTCCCACTCGGGGGCTTAGCTGCTGCCCAGTGCTCGCCTAAGAGATAAAAATCCTACCGAGTGGAGAGAACACCTCCCGCTCGGAGGCTTGGCTGCAGTCCAGTACTCGCCTAAGTAAGGAATTCATCCCAATCCGCAAGGACGACGAGGTGCAGGTCGACTTCTACCTTCTCCTTCGGAGCTTCGCCACAAGTACAATGTACGGTCCATCCCAATCCGCAAGGACGACGAGGTACAGGTCGACTGCTACCTTCTCCTTCGGAGCTTCGCCACAAGTACAACGTGCGGTCCATCCCAATCCACAAGAACGACGAGGTCAGTCGCAGTCTGTGCTCTCGTCTCTACCTGCAAGATAGATGAAGTACAAGTCGACTGGAGTTTCACCTCAAGGATACTACTTACAACAATGAAATATATTCCGAATGAAGAGCAAAGTTCTCTCGAAGGCAAATAAAGCATGTTCAAGGATAGATCAAGTTTGGATAAACGTCCTACGGATCCGAAAGTGCTCAGGCGTTAAGCCTGTTAAAATTTGTCGGTTACAAAAACCACTCGACATTCCGAGGCAAATTTAAGGTGGGACTTAGAAGTTTTTTACTCCTCCGGTGGAGGACTGGAAGGTGAAACAAACTGGTCGAGGTCGATTCCGTCGGCAATACGGGTAGCAGCAGCGATGAAGGTCTCCATGAAAGATCGGAAGTCGTACTTCCTGGTGTTGGCAACTTTGAGGGACGCCAGCTTTTCCTCTTGCGCTTCCTTGCAGTGGACACGAACCAGAGACAGAGCAACATCAGCACCACACCTGGCAGAAGACTTTTTCCATTCTTGCACTCGACTTGGAATCTCATTCAATCGAGTCATTATGATTCAAGGTCATTACAGGCGTCGCCTCTGGCGCCGAGAGTTGAGTCGATCCGCGACACCGCAGCTTTCAGTCGAGCAAGATAATCCACCACGCTAGCAACGCGAGACTCCAGTCGGAGCACATTCATAGCAACCGTCCTTCACAGGAGAGTTGATGGGGTCCAGGCTGGTTTCCACTCGACTGGTTTCTTCTTCGAAGTTTTGACAGAATTCTGAAAACACAGCTCAGACTCAAAACAACAATCATGCGATGAGCCGGTGATAGCAAGACAGTCGGATAAAAGAGATTACCTTCAAGCATGAGGAACAGCTTCTTGGCGAGCCCTCCAAGATAAACCTCCAGGTCATTTCGCTTCCCCGCCAGTTGGCCAGCCTTGTCAGAAAGAGCAATCTTGTCGTTCTTCAGTCGACTAACTTCCTTGTTGGCCGCATCAAGAGCGGCTTTCAGCTTGGCATTTTCATCTTCAAGTTTGCCGACTGAGGCAAGTTTCTCTTCAGCGAGCTTTGTTTTCTCCAAAGCCGCCTTCTGTGCCTCTGCAAGGTCAAGGTCCTTCTTCTTCAGAGTCTCCTCCAGTTTATCTGCAAAGCAACAATGAGAACAGAGTTGAGAATGAACAGAAAAACAAAGACAGTCGTGAAGTTCTCACCATCCATACCTTTTGCTTCATCCTTCGCCTTCTGCAAATTCTCCTGAGCAAGCTTCAAGTCGAGGTTGAGCTGGATCTGTTTGTTCTCTAACTCAGTATAGCAAGCCACAAGCACGCAAGATTTCTACAAAGAGTCAATCAACAAAAGACATCAAAGACAGATCACTTCCGAGTAACTAAGGAAAAATCGTAGCATTTCTAAGACTACAGCCGAATCAAAACATTCGTCAGTAGTCTCAGGGACTACACCCAGCGGGTGCACTCAGCGAGCCCCCACTGGTTTTACCAATTTGGTTCGACCAGTCGACCAAAAGAGGCAAAAAGGTTATGATTCTAAAACCATGGCTAATTTTCAGCGGTCAGCCGCGGTAAAAAACAGTTCTTTAGACTATAGCCGACTGCCCGCAGTTCACCATAGTCTCGGGGACTACACCCAATGGGTGCACTCAGCGTGCCCCCACCGGTTTTACGGTTCCATTCGAATTGGTCCGACCAGGCCGAGTGAAGAAGTTCAAAGTGTAAAGACTATAGTCGACTGCACGCAGATCCACCATAGTCTCGGGACTACACCGGTGGGTGCACTCAGCGTGCCCCACCAAAACTCAATCGACACACCCACCCGGTGGGTGTATAGATATAAATCTTGAGAAAGAAGCAGTTTGGGTAGCATGTCCTAACAGAGAAAGCAGTTTCAGGTAGCATATCCTATGAGCAAGCAACGATCGACTTACTTGGACATTGCTCTGGAGAGGTGAACTAGCATCATAGGCCGCCTGGCTGGCCTCTCGGACTGCCTTCATTTGCTCCATCATGATCCCTACCTAGTGTATAGCCTCCTTAGCAGCACTCACTTGGTCTTCCGGGACGTGGTGTGTAGCAAAAAGGGATGGTGGATCAGCAGTCGACGAAGTGGGTCGGGCACTTGTCAGCGGTACAGCAAAAGACACAGAGGCCCGAGCGGTGTTGCCTCCCTCGGAAACCAGCGTCTCAGGTATCATCACAACTGGAGCAGCCTTGCCAGCAGGCACCCTCTTGTCCTTCCTCTTCCTCAACGGTGTTTCCTCGTCATCATCGGGGAGATCAATGACATGAGGCGGGACTACAAGAAAGATTCAAAAGTAAACATGGAAATCCAATCGACTAAAAGCGAAACTGCAGAGATCATACCAAGGTTGGAGGTGACGGCATCTTCCATTTCCTGATCTTCGTGCTTGGCTGAGGTCTCGGAGGTACCAGCACTGCAGATTTCAAAAATCGGCTGATCAGTCATCGAGTCGACCAAAAGTACACTCATGTTGAATAGGGAAATACAAGTTCTGCTGATTACCCGGAGATGGTGGGAATGACCATCCGTATCTTGGGCAGGGCCTTCGCCGG
The DNA here is from genome assembly GCA_021605205.1 of Aegilops longissima. Taxonomy (NCBI): domain Eukaryota; kingdom Viridiplantae; phylum Streptophyta; class Magnoliopsida; order Poales; family Poaceae; genus Aegilops; species Aegilops longissima. The sequence continues at coordinate 2,717,167 of CM038680.1, read as the reverse complement.
CTTCGACGATGTTGCTCGAGGTTGCTTCGGCGGTTTCTCAGTCGGCGCAGGGGAAGTTGTCCGAGGTCGCTTCGTCGACTGCCCAGTGGGCGCAACAGCTTTACCGCGCTCGGCCGCTGGGTCATGCGTCAACTTGGACCTTCTTTCCGAGCGGGGAGGAACGACGTCTTCCTCCTCTTCCTCCTACTCCTCCTCTTCACCAGAGTTGTCGTCCCCCTCATCCTCCTCGCCGTTGGACTCCCATTCCTCCTGGATTTCACCTCCGCTTCCTTCTTCTTCTTCGACTGGTTCCTGCGCCCCGTTGGGCATCGAGTACATCTCAGTGGTGGCCTAGAAGACAACAAAGCAAGTTAAAAGTCAGTCGACGAATTGGCATCAAAACAGAATGAATGCAGCAGAATCACAGTCGGAGATAAGTGGTTATACCTTGTCTGGATCGTAAGAATGGTTGAGTGGGGGAATCTTCCTAGCTCCGCGAGGATTATCTTTGTTTCCTATGATGGCAGTCATCCACTTCTCCAGCGTGGCGTCATTGACCTCCTCTGGATGGACCCGAGTGGTATCATCCGTACCGGAGTACATCCACATCGGATGGCCTCGGTATTGGAGTGGCTGAATACGCCATAGGAGGAAAACTTCCAGAAGATCCATGCCGGTCACCCCGTCGCAAATGAGCTGGACTATGTGTTCCATCAACAATTTTACTTGGGCCTTCTCCTCTGGTAGCACCTTCAGGGAAGATGGCTTGTTCACTCGACTCATGGAGAAAGGAGGGAGTCCAGTCGACTGCCCCGGCGTCGGCTGGTCTTGGCAGTAGAACCAGGTTGACTGCCACCCTCTAACCGAGTCGGGGAGAGTCATAGCCGAAAAAGCGCTCTTCCCCCTCATCTGGACCCCGAGTCCCCCACACATCTGGATTACTTGGGTTCTCTCGTCATTCGGGTTCGCTTTCTTCACCGTCTGAGAGCGACAAGTGAATATATGCTTGAAGAGGCCCGGTCGGCCGACAGCCCAAGAAGTTTTCGCACAACGACACGAAAGCAGCAAGATAGGCAATGGAGTTGGGAGTGAAATGATGGAGTTGCGCTCCAAAAAAGTTCAGAAACCCCCGGAAGAAAGGATTCGGCGGCAGACAAAATCCCCGATCTACGTGAGTGGCTAGGAGAACGCACTCACCCTCTTCAGGCTGCGGCTGCCACTCCGTTCCCGGAAGCCTCGCCGACCCATGGGGGATCAGTCCCTCGTTGGCCACATCGTTGAGGTCCTTCTCGGTGATGGTCGAGCGGATCCAATCTCCCTGGACCCAACCTTGCGGCAGTTTGGACCGCGAAGAAGATCCACCCCGACTGGGCACTCTCCCCTTCGCCTTCGCCGCCGCCTTCTTCACCCGCTCCAAGGCTGCAGTCTTCTCCTTCACCATGGTCGCCGGCGAAGCAGGTACTGAGCTGCGGCGCTGAGCAGGCTAAGGGCGCAGCAGAAGGATTAGGAGGCGGAGGGAGGGGAAGATTGGGGGCACATTGTTCAAAATACCCCGTCCGATGCCTTATACCTTAGCCGATACCCAACCTTGCGGCAGTTTTCTCCGCTTCGCGCGCTTCCCAAAATTCAGATCCCGTGAAATCCGCTAACCAGGGAGCAACCTGTCAGACAGCAGATTTCCTCCGATCCGTCGCTCGGAAATCCTCAAGTTCATAAAGTTCACTCGACAAATGTGAAGAATGGATCAAGGCGACTGAAAGAGAAGTTGACGCCATCACTAAAAGGTCGTTGATCCAGAGTAAGACACACTCGCAACACAAAAAACAGGTCGGAAAGATTATCAACTCCTTCCTCACTCAAACCTAGGGTAGGGTCATAGACCTGCCCAAAGGTACCCTCCCCAAGGACACTCGCGAAAGAAGCTGCCTTCCAGTCGACCTGGTAGGCTTCCACTCGACAGAATCACAGACACTCGACCAAGAAGGCTCACTCGACCATCAGGTGCTCAGGAATCACTCTGTATCCAAACGGTCTGTAATTAAGTAGTCTTTATGGTCATGATGACACTTTTATGCGGCGTTACCGATGAACGCCAGTCTTAACATACCTTAAACCCTACGCCACGTGGGCTGGCTGGGGTCTGGCGCTCTATATAAGCCACCCCTCCACAGCGAAGGGTTCGCACCCCTGTAACACATACGCATATAATCCAGTCGACCGCCTCCGGGCTCCGAGACGTAGGGCTGTTACTTCCTCCGAGAAGGGCCTGAACTCGAAAATCTCTTGCGTATACAACTACTCCATAGCTAGGATCTTGCCTCTCCATTCCTACCCCCCATTCTACTGTCAGACTTAGAACCACGACAGGCAGGTCCATGTATATAGAAAGGGTCGATGAGGATTGTGCGTGTGTATGTTTGCGAGAGGAAGAGTGCTTGTGATAAAGGTTAGTGAAAACAGTTGTAAATGGTTACGAGAGGGAGGGAGGGTTATATCTAGAGCATGTGTGCGAGAAAGACACCTCGGGAGAGAGTGTGTGAGCATGTGTGAGAGACCACCGATGGAGAGTGAAACTACACGTAAAAGACTGCTCTACACATTGATTAAAGATATAAATTGTATTCAAATATTAGGATGGGATCATGATATTTGCAATTCGCGTAAGGAGCGGTCATTGATCCATCAGACATCTTCTATCGAATTTGAGCATGTCTATGTTATTATTCGACACAATTGATCCACATAGTTAGTATTTTTGAACTCCAGACAATGCATCGCTTTAGCAATCGAATATAAACGTGAGTATAGTTCATGTTGTGTGTGTAAAGCACATTATACATACGAAAGTTACACAATGGACATTATAAATAGCTACATATGAACTAGCATACATTTGAATTCAACATAAGGTGGTTTAAAAAAATTTAATTCAACATGAAGTCCATTCAATTATTTGAATTTGATATCATGGCATTTGTAAACCATACCTAAATTATGGGGGCACCAATCTTTGCTCTGATTTTGTACATAATAACATATGTAGTCGTGTATAAAATAGATTCAAATTTAGCTCCTCCATTCCAAAATAATCGTAGTTATAGGATTTTCAAGTGTCAAAATTTCAAAAAGAAGCGGATAATTTAATGAGGTTTTCAAACATACAAGGTCAAATATAAAATTGTCTATTTAGGTCAATCCTCATAGTTCAAGAGTACTCTAAACGTGAATGCTTGAGTTTCAAAATTTCGAACGAAGCGCCAAAAGAGCCTCTACTCGCCCGAAACCGCATGAGACCAATATTTGGTAGTACAAGGAAATTACTTTTCTAATAACTCCGACCCGTGAAACCCGCTGGCCCGACGTCCAAAGGTCTAAACCGGGGTAGGTTTGTAGCTTCATCTAGACGCCACACAACCACCTCCAAAAAACATTCTTACACAATGGCCGCCTAAGCACACATGCGCGCGGCCGAAATCGCTCCCGCCCACTATTTGAGACACCTGGGATTACCGTCCTACCCCCGACCCGCAGTAGGTCCAAAATTTAAGAGGGGGGCAAAGTTTGTAGTTTCCCCAAATTTCAAACAAGCGCGTCCCATCTTCTGTTCAAAAAAGCCAAAAACAAGCGCGTCCTAGACCGAAACATGGTTCCCCCCACCCGTCTGATTCCCCATTCGTACTCCGTGGGTGCAAAACTACCTCTCCACCAGCCGCGAAACCCCGGCGTCCTCCATCCGCCACCCCATCCCACCCATCAACCGCCGCCCTCCTCCATCACGTCGGAGCCGATACCCCGACGTCGTCGTCCACCGCAACCTCAACCGCAACGCCGTCCACGGCTAGTAGTTGAAGCCGAGGCCGAGCCATCCGTACCCGAGCCAGTTCGACCACGCCGTCATGCGCCTCACCGCTGCCGCTCCAACTTCGCCACCCTCCGCCGCACCGGAGCTGTTCCTGCTATGCCGTCCTTCGCCGCCTCGGATCTGCTTCCCCTCCGCCGACATACAGCCACGGCAATGCAGCCAACAATTTGGCCATGGGTTCGTCCAAGCCTGCACCCTCCAGAACATCAGTTTCCCCGGTAAAAAGAAGAAGATCGGCGCGACATGTGGAGGTGACCACACCGGCAACCGAAGAAGGTACTCCACTTCCCTTATTCGTGCAAATCTTACGTCTCTGCTTGCACAGTATTCATCCCACAAAAGACACTAGTTCACCGCATCTTCTTGATACTAGATGTTCCTAGTAACTCGCGATGCACAAGGTTTCTCCTCATATACTATTTCACCTTAGCAAGAGGTGCATGCCCCTGAATTTCAATTTCTCGGCAGTTGATTCCCAATTAACGGAGCATTCTCGCGTAACAGTCGCTAGTACGACTATTATGCCGGGAAGCAGCGCTTTAGTGTTTATCTTACGGCGTGCAGCGGCCTAGAAACTCTGGCGCTTCGATCCGGAGGTCGGCGGGATTAAAGGGATGGCCTAGGGCGCTGCCAAGCACACGGCGGTGGTGTGAGGTCGATGGGAGGGCGGGCGGCGGAGGCAGGGTGCAGGCGGTGGTCGTTGGCGGTTCGAGAAAGATAAATCAACAAATGGATGGCGGGAGGTAGACGAAGGCCATCTGCCCGTTCCTTATAGATTGGACGGTTCATAAAAAATCGACTGACCTATTTATTTTTAGTCGACTGTTATCTTGATAGGACTGTTGGGGAACGTAGCAATAATTCAAAATTTTCCTACGTGTCACCAAGATCAATCTAGGATATGCTAGCAACGAGAGAGAAGGAGTGCATCTTCATACCGTTGAAGATCGCTAAGCGGAAGTGTTACAAGAACGCGGTTGATGGAGTCATACTCGCGGCGATTCAAATCGTGGAAGATCCGATCTAGCGCCGAACGGACGCGCCTCCGCGTTCAACACACGTACAGCCCGGGGACGTCTCCTCCTTCTTGATCCAGCAAGGGGAGAGGAGAAGTTGAGGGACGGCGTGGTGGCGATGGATCTCGTGGTTCTCCGGCAGGGCTTCGCCTAGCACTACGGAGGATGAGGAGGTGTTGGAGGAGGGAGGGGCTGCGCCAGGGAAGAGGTGCGGCTGCCCTCCCGCCCCTCCACTATATATAGGGGCAAGGAGAGAGGGGGAGGCGCCCTAGGGTGTCCCCTAGGGGGCGGCGGCCAAGCAGATTGGATCTCCCTAGGGACAATCCTAGGGAGACTTGCCCCCCAAGCCAAGCAGGTGGAGGATTGACTCCCAAGCCAGGAGGCGCCCCACCTCCCCAAATAATGTGGGAAAGGGTGTGGGGGGCGCACCACCCCTTAGTGGGCTGGTTTTCCCTTCCTCCGCCCATGAGGCCTCCAACACTTGCCGTGGCTCCCAAACACCTTTCGGTCATGTTGGCTATAGCACTGCACCGGAACACATCCGGACTCCAATACCCTTCGTCCAATATATCGATCTTCACCGCCGGACCATTCCGGAACTCCTCATGATGTCCGGGGTCACATCCGGGACTCCAAACTACCTTCGATAACCACATACTATTTCCCATAACAACTCTAGCGTTACCGAACCTTAAGTGTGTAGACCCTACGAGTTCGGGAACCATGCGATATGACCGAGACACCTCTCCGCCAATAACCAGAGCGGATCTGGATACCCATATTGGCTCTGTCGGCGCTTCGGGAACGGGGTACCCAGACTTGCTCGCTGCGGCCCGCGGCGTGGCTCAAGGGGTGGCCCAAGACGCCCATCTTCATCAAGACAAGCTCAAGACCCTCGCGAGGGGCCAGAGCCTCATGAGGCGGACGACAGAAGCTTCCTCCGGCACGGCCTCATCAGGCTGCCTCGCGAGGAGGCGGAGAGATCAAGGCGGGGTACCTCACGAGGTGCCCATGACGCAAGCCATGACGACCAAGGGCGCCAAAGGGCGCCAGGAAGGCGCCAGCCAGCCGCATGTCCTCATTTTCTCTTTGGTGCAAAGGGGGCAAGCGCAAGCGAGAGCATCAAGAAAAGGCACCCGTTTTGGTGCAACAAGACCAAGACTATCGCAACGGCAGGAAGGAAGTCACCGTGGAGCCCAAGCCGGCGTCACCACCAGAGCCTTTGACGGGCGAGGACCAACTTTAGTCAGGATAAGTGTACTAGATGTTCCCCTTTAAAATGGCCAATTGTTGGCGCCCTTCCCACTCAATATTTGGGAAGAGGCCTAGGGCCTCTGCCTATAAATAGGACTAGCCACCCACAGGGTAGTGGGATCAGCATCTTGAATCTTAGAGAGAGATCCAGACATTTCGCCTTAGCTTGGCTTGGTCCAATCTGAGCGAGAGCCTAGACACAAGAACACCTCACCCTCGCGAGGTTGTTCTTCCTTGTATTGTTCTTCATCAGCCCAAGAGGCAATCCACCACACCACACACTTGAGTAGGGTGTTACACCACAATGGTGGCCCGAACCAGTATAAACCTTGTGTCTCTTGTGTTGTTCCTTTGGTAGTTTAGATCCTAGCGATGCGACGAGGTGCAGGTAGGTAGGGGGCGAGATCTCCGCGCGCACCCCAGAGTTCGAACCTAGAGGATCTACCGGAACCCGAAATCCGACATTTGGCGCGCCAGGTAGGGGTGCGCCGGAATTCGTCTTCCGCCGCCCTGTTCTTCGCCAACCATCGCATCCATGTCAGACGCTCGTCGGGCTCGCGCCGAGTGCCGAGCCACTCTCGCTACCCGTGTCGCCCAGACGGCCCACGTCGGCGGCCGCCCCCGCCGTTCCCCGTCGCCTGCCGTCATCGCCGCCACCGGCCCGGCGGGGAACGAGCAGCAAGCATCATCCCAGCATCCGTCCGTGAGGCGAGACAGCCGCACAGCTACCCCTTCACTCCCACAGCTGGTTCTTCATCTCGCGCGCTCCACGCGCCCATGGATGCTCGAGCTGCGCTCATCGCGGCAAACGAGCTCCTGCGCTACCACCCTGTCGACGACGTCTATGAAGAGTGGCTCAACCGCGTCGCCGAGCTCGTCCGCGCTGCAGGGGGCTCCCCCGCGCCGTCCTTCTCGCTGCACCGCGCCCCGCCCTGCGCGGGCGATGAAGCTCCAGGGGTGCCTCAGCCGCCTCCCCCTCAAGAAGGCGCCTTGGCCCCAAGGCGCGTGGCCCCTGGGCGAAATCCACTCCGTCTGGCACCAGCATAGCAGGAGCAAAGCTGTCAAGAGGTCCCTCGCCGCCAAGAAGCTGCCCGAGTGCTCCCTGCACCGGCTCGTCACGACCACGCTCCTGCTCCAGCATGCCAAGACCCCGCGCTGCTCCCAGCGGCAGCGCATGGGGACCCGCAAGACCAGGATCTTCGTCACCAAAGGCCTCCCTTGGCCACAGCAGGCTGCCGCGCCTTCACCACCGAGCTGCGCAGCGTCGCGTGGCCCGGCAAGTTCAAGCCAGACCTGCCTCCTCACTACGATGGCACGGCCGACCCTGCGGAGTTCCTCCAGCTCTACGAGCTAGGCATCGAAGCCGCCAACGGGGATGAGAAGGTCATGGCGAACTAGTTTCCCATGGCACTCAAGGACGGAGCCCGCACCTGGCTTCTGAACCTGGCTCCTGGCACGATCTCCTCCTAGGACGAGATGGGCAGCCGCTTCATCGCCAACTTCCAAGGTACTCGTGACCGGCCTACTGCCGTGAGTGACATGCGGCGCATCAAGCAGCAGCCAGGGGAGACCCTGCAGAAGTACATCCAGCGCTTCAACAACGCACGCCTCAAGATTCCCAAGGTGACCGAGGAGGCCATCATCTCAGCCTTCTCCGACGGTGTGCGTGACGTCAAGATGAAGGAGGAGCTGGTGATGCATGAAGATCTGTGTACATCCTTGGAGCTGTTCAACTTGGCAACCAAGTGCACCAGGGCTGAGGAAGGACGCCTTTCCCTCCTCGAGCTGCCAGTCGCAGACCCAGAGACGAAGAAGCCCAAGGCCAAGGACGTGAAGCGCAAGGGGGCTGCCGTGCTCGCGGCAGAACCAGACACCAAGCGAGGCAGAGATCAGCCTGAGTCTTCCAAGGGCAGCAGGAACTGTGTGTACCACGACCTCCACACCCACAACACCAACGAATGTCAAGAGCTCCGAGCCGTGCGAGAAGGGAGAATTGGTTGACGCACCGACCGCAACGACCGAGGCTACGGCCGAGGAGGAGGAAGAAACGCAGGACGCTGGGAAGACTGTGGCCCTCGCGAAAGGTGGCGTGACCGACCTCGCGAGGATCGCTGGCGGGATCGGCCTCGCGAGGGAGGCTGGAGGGATCAGCCTCGCGAGGATCGTCTGCAAGGAAACGCAAGCCTCCCTCCTCTTCCGCCGCAGCCAAGGAGAAATGAGGACCATCATCAGGACGAGGGGGTTGGGGGCTTCCAGGAACCGCGCGCGATCGCTTGCATCATGGGCGGAGCTCAAGCCCCAGCCTCTCAACGCATCTTCAAGCAGTTCGCTCGCGAAGTGAATGCAGTCCTCCCCAAGCTCGAAGCCACGCGCCCTCTCAGGTGGTCAGCGGCGCCATCACGTTCAGCTCAGCGGATCAGCTCAAGTGCGCGGCCACAGCCTGAGTCCTCCCGATGCTTTGTTCCCCAATCATCAGCAACGTGCAAGTCACCAGAACCCTCATCGATGGCGGAGCAGGGCTCAATGTCCTGTCCGTAGAGACGTTCAACAATCTCCAAGTGCCTTAGAATCAGCTTCCGCCAACCAAACCTTTCTCTGGAGTCATCGATGGCTCCACAGTCCCGATTGGGCAGGTCCGCCTCCCTGTAACCTTCGGGGCGCGTGACAACTACCGCACCGAGCTCATCGACTTCGATGTCGCCAACATTCGCCTGCCATACAATGCCATCCTCGGGTACCCAGCTCTGGCCAAGTTCATGGCCGTGACTCATCATGGCTACAACGTCCTCAAGATGCCAGGAAGCGGCGGAGTCATCACGGTGCCTTGTGAAGAGAGAGACGCAATGTGCTCCCTGGAGCGAGCTTTTCAAGCGGCGTCGCTTGAAGACCCAGATCGCAGGAGCGGGAGGCTCCCCGAGACTGCTCCCAAGAAGAAGAAGACATCGCCAGGCCCGACCCCTCGGGAGGCAGGCCCCTCAGGGTCCTTGCCTGTTCAGGGGGCACCTCCTTCTGTCGCATAGGAAGGCGCGCCCGACGCCCTCCTCAAGGAAGGCTCGGGGGCTCTCTCCTGGAGGGCCACCGACCTTGCTAAGGTCACGAGGGAGGCGCTTGGGCACCACTTGGAGGCGTGTTTCAGAACACGTTTCCCTCAGGAAGGAGCGAGGCAAGGAGGGCCAAACCCTCAGGAGTTCATCAGCCAGATCATTCAGGAGCTGCGGGAGTCAAGGGTCATGAGTGGCAGCCGCCGCTTACCCGCCACAGCTCCCCATCCAGGCGAGGATGGTGGGCTGCGCGTCTGCATCGACATACCAAGGCTCAACCGAGCCGCCTTTCAGGAGCGCTTCTGGCCCTCACGCGCGGGGCGCTGCGAAGGTCCACCCTACAGCTACGTTCGCATGCCCTACGGCGTGCCGAATGCGGCCGCCACGTGCGGCGCCTCATGAGGAGCATCCCGAGGCTCAAGAGGCCAGGCGTCCGAGTCTGGCGGAGATGGAGATGGTCCGCGAGGAGCCACCAGCGCCTCCGGAGCCTCCCGAGGCTCCAGGGCCTGGGGGCTCGTGAAGATCGGCTTCCGTAGCCCACGACATCCGCTACTTCAGCATCCCTTCGTCTTCAACGTTATCAGGTGACATCCTTCAAGTTTCATTTCCAGCTAGGAGCCCCTGTGGCTGCATCATTCCCCGCCGCTGGGTCCGCCCCCGCAGCATGTATCCCTTTACTTCATGTTCCTAGCTTACTTTGTTGGGGGCGCCCCTCGGGCTGCATCATCCCCAAGTCGCTCGGGCCAGACCCAGCGGCATGTACCCCTCTGGCGTTTATTTTGGGTCATGCATTCGACCCATCATGATTGCTATTTGATGCCCGTCCACGGCACCTTCTTACTTCATGTCGGCCGCTTGCATGTTAAAGGGGGGTACCGAGCATCGCGACCATGGGCTCCCACCGCTCTCCAGCCCTCACCCTCGGCCTTATCCACGGCATCGCGACCGGCATACCAGCAAGCGGCCGAGACCCGCCGAGGGCCGGACCCGAGGACGAGAGCGCCGGCATCTAACCAAATTTGCAGGAACACATTACAAGTTAAGGCCCGTGTGACAGCGCAACCCGCCTTGAGGTAGGGCCCGTGAGTCTGCCGCTGGCTCACGGGTGCCCAGACACACCTCGTCAGCCCTACCGCGCCAACCACGTGTCGTATGGGCTCTACACGCCGGGGCTCCTCCCGAGGGGAGCCCCTCCCACGCACTGACTGGAAGCACCATGCTCCGCGCTGGCTGACGACACCGCCGAGGAGCGGCTATGCCCGTACACATACGGAAGCGCTATGCTTCGCGCTGGTGATAAACAACTGAGGGTGGCCCCCGGCCGCATCAACCTCAGGGAGCCCAGAGCTCAATGTCTGGCCTCATCGCAACGCCTCCCCTCGGGAGTGCCGCGAGGGGGCTGGCACGGGCTACGCCTGGTCACGCCAGACGCGACGCCACTCCAGCCAGCCCCTCGGCCTGGTTCGCCGCACATCTCTCCCCGAGCAGAGCCAAGGTACGAAGGCCGCTTGAACGTCAAGGGGACTCCCGAGCATCGCGACTCAGAGCCTAATCGTCACGTAGCCCTCACCCTTAGTTCAAAGGCTAACGGCGGTTGAGGTATCTGCGGGCCGGCTCATGGACGAGAATGGTAAATTCACCCATACATCTCATGTCCCTACTTGTTGTTCATGCGCCAAGGGGACTCTGAGCATCGCGACTCAGAGCCTAACTTGTCACGTAGCCCTCACTCCTTGGTCTCGCCCCTGGTTTCCGGTCGGGGCTAATGGCGGCTGAGGTATCTGCAAGGCGGGCTCTGCCGGCGTAGAACATAAGCAAGTAGGAATGAAAAGCGCAAATCTCAAGGAATTCAAAAGAAAATATTACAGTCCATAACTGTTATCACAACACCAAACGCAAGTTTAAACGCCTCCCCGAGGCATGATGCATGTTGTAGGAGTTGAAAGCAGAACAGGAGCCACAAAGGAGTCACTTGTCGACGACGGAGCTGCGTTGAGCGGGTTCGCCTCGTGAAGCCTCAGGACCGGTAGCGCCTCGCTTCGTCTTGGTGCTGAAGGCCCGGAACTTCGCCAGGAGAGCCTCCGCTCGACCTGGTACGTCCTCAGCAGCGGCAGCGGCAAGCTCGCCGCTCACGGGCTCCAGCAGGCTGTCGAGGTCGACGTCGGGATCGCAAAGGTAGACGTGGGTAAGGACGCGCGTCAGCGCCACAGAAGATAGGACACGCGCCTCGGCCTCAGCCATAGGGCCAAGGCCAAGGGTGACATCTTCAAGGGTGCGGATCAGGAAGGGAAGCAGCTTGGCAGGGCCGTCCTTGGTGCCGGCCAGCGGGCTTTCCAGGCCGCTGTCGTAAAGCGACCTCAGCAAGGTGCGAGCCTTCACCTCCATCTCCGCGAAGGCCATGCGGTCCTTGGTGAGGACCCGCGCCTTCCCATCCAGCTCGACCCTCTTTGCCTCCAACTCCTGCTCCAGCGCACCCAGGCGGTCACGGCGCTTGTTAAGCTTGGCGTCCCGGTCCTTGACGGCCGCCTCGCGAGCCTTCATGTCTTCCTCCTCTTGGCGGACGCGGGCCTCCTTGGCGAGCTGGTCGCGCAGGCCCTGCAGCTCGCTCTCCAGCGCCTTGCAGCGACCTCGGACATCGGCTACCTCCCCCAAGGCAGCATCGCGAGCTGCCTTGGCCCCAAGGACGGCCTGCTTCTCCTCGTCACAAGTCGTCGCGGCCTGAACCAGCGCCGCTCGAATCGAAGCATCAGAGCGAACCCAGCCAGAGGCCAGCTCCAAGCGCCCGGCCACCAAGCGAGGGTCGGCGCCTAGAAGATCTTGCCGTAGCCGGTCCTGTTCTGCAGCAGCACGATCCAGGACAGTGGGAGGAGTCGGAGAGACAGCAGTTGGTGGAGTAGGAGGAGAGGACGGCAGCGTAACCACAACATCCTAAGGCGGGGCCTTCTGCGCCCCAACAGCTGCCGCAGTGGCATCAGGCAAGGATACCTCGGGAGTCGCTTGGGCCATGGGGGCTGAGCTCGCCCCAGCTAGCTCTGCCAAGCCTCGCGAGGACGACCGGGCAGGAGAGGCCCGTGTCTTGCCGTCACCTTCTTTCGCGGGCGGAGGCACTGCCCCAGACAAAGCCTCAGGAGCTCCCTTCAGCTTCTTCGCCGCAGGCGCCAGCCTAGCCAAGAGATACAGATATCAAGCCTCAGCGACAAAGCAAGGAATAAAACAACAATCAAGCACTTACTGGTCATCGCTCGCGGGCTCGAGCAACCTCCAGCCATACTTGAAGCCCGAGAGCCGGCTGCAGGGATCAGCCTCAAGAGGCCCGGGAGCAGGAGGCACGTCTGTGGATCGCCTCGGAGCCGGGGCAGACCCGCGGGGGACCAGCCCAGTCCTGTCCTTCTTCGGGATCGGGGGCAAGCTCTCGCCGCCCAGCTCATCGCCATCCTCGTCGTCACTCGGCAAGAGGCGGAGAGCGCAGGACCTGCGCCGGGGGAGGGGCGCTCTTGACTCCCCGTCGGTCGCCTCGGAGTCAGGCCCCTCTTCCCGCTCCTCTTCTTCCTCCTCTTCGTTGGAGTCGCCGGAGGACACGTTCACCGTCGCCAGGGCCGCCGGGTCCTCGGGAACCTCCGCGGGCACGGGCATGTCCCCATTGAAGACGAGCATGGAGTTCACCGCCTGCTCCCAATCATCTCGAAGGAACAGGGGTACAGGAGCGCCCTCCAGCCTCGCCACGTCTCCCCCGACCAAAGATTGGAGGACCGCGGCCAGATCTTCGTCAGCCAAGACTGCGGGGCTCGGGCGGGGCCTCCAAAGCGGAAGCGAGTACTGACGAAGCGGCGCCACCTGGTGCTCCAGGAACTCCCTCAAGAGCGACCCCCTGGTCAGCTTCGCCGTCACCATGTTGCCCGGCCACAGGTCCGCGTTCATCTTCTCCAGCACAGGCTTCGCGCGGGGATCCTTGAGTTCCGCGCGAGACCAATCGTCGGAGGTCGTGGGCTGCTCCGTGGGCAGAATTAGCCGAGGATGGATGCGCCCAGCGTCTACCATGACCCACTTGCTCCTGAAGCCCTCAATCCTCTTCCCGGGCTTCGAGATGGCGTTGGAGCTGCCATACGCGACAAAGCTCGCGCACGCGGAGATGGGCCCGCGAGAGGTCCGGAGGTAGAAGTAGTGGCGCAACAAGGCCACTGAGGGCTGCACCCCGACATGAGCCTCACAATAGTAGGCGAAGATCGCCAGAAGAAGAACAGAGTTAGGGTGGAGGTGTAGAGCTTGCAGTTTGTAATGGCGGAGGACAGAAAAGAAGAACTCAGAAAAGGGAGGCACCAGACCGGCAGCAATGGCGCTCACGGAGAGTGGATAGAAGGAGCTTCCTTGGCCCTCAGGAAGGGCGGAGCCGGCCCTGAGCACCGCTGCCCCGTCATTGCCTTGCGCCGCCACCATCCGGCGCGCTCGGGAAAGGCCCTTCTCCGACATGTTCGGTGAGTCCAAGGCGGGTGAGTACCAAGCTCCGGCCGGGGTCTGGCGAGGCGCCATGTCTTGCTAGGGCAGGCGGTCGAAGTAGATCTGGAGAATCCGGAGGCAGGAAGGAAAGGCGCAAGGAAGGGGATCTGAGCAATGACCGAAGGAAGCAAAAGAGGCAAATCCTAGACGGGTGCCGCACTTTTGTCGATTCGCGCAGTTGCTAAAGGCGCCCATGTCCAATCAACAGCCACGCGGTGCCCAAGCCCGCAGGCTATTAGGGGCTCAAGGCGCCGCAGACTTGCCCTTCGCTTTCTGCTCAGCTAAGTCCAGCGCGCTTTAGGCCTGGGCTACTGTCGGCGCGCCCGGGAACGGGGTACCCAGACTTGCCTGCCGCCACGGCCTGCGGGCGTGGCTAAAGGGGTGGCCTAGTACAGCCCATCTTCATCAAGACAAGCTCAAGACCCTCGAGAATGAGCCTCTGGGCGGATTTACGTGAAGCTTCCTCGAGCACGGCCTCACCGGTGGCTCGCGAGGAGGCGGAGAGATCAAGGCGGGTACCTCACGAGGTGCCCATGACGCAAGCCATGACGACTAAGGGCGCCAGGTGGCGCCAGCCCGCCAAGAAGGTCCTCATTTCCTCTTTGGTGCAAAGGGGGCAAGCGCAGGCCAGAGCATCAAACAAAGGAACCCGTTTCGGTGCAACAAGACCAAGACCGTCGCAACGGCAGGAAGGAAGTCATCGTGGAGCCCAAGCCAGCGTCACCACCAGAGCTTTTGACAGGCGAGGACCAACTTTAGTCAGGATAAGTGTACTAGATGTTCCCCTTCAAAATGGCCAATTGTTGGCGCCCTTCCCGCTCAATATTTAGGAAGAGGCCCAGGGCCTCTGCCTATAAATAGGACTAGCCACCCACAGGGTAGGGGGATCAGCATCTTGAATCGTAGAGAGAGATCCAGACATCTCGCCTTAGCTTGGCTTGGTCCAATCCGAGCGAGAGCCTAGCCACAAGAACACCTCACCCTCGCGAGGTTGTTCTTCCTTGTATTGTTCTTCATCAGCCCAAGAGGCAATCCACCACACCACACACTTGAGTAGGGTGTTACACCACAATGGTGGCCCGAACCAGTATAAACCTTGCGTCTCTTGTGTTGTTCCTTTGGTAGTTTAGATCCTAGAGATGCGACGAGGTGCAGGTAGGTAGGGGGCGAGATCTCCGCGCGCACCCCAGAGTTCGAACCTAGAGGATCTACCGGAACCCGAAATCCGACAGCTCCCACATGTTCCACGATGATCTCATCGGATGAACCACGATGTCGAGGATTCAGTCAATCCCGTATACAATTCCCTTTGTCTATCGGTATGTTACTTGCCCGAGATTCGATCGTCGGTATCCCAATACCTCGTTCAATCTCGTTACCGGTAAGTCACTTTACTCGTTCCGTAATGCATGATCCCGTGACTAACTACTTAGTCACATTGAGCTCATTATGATGATGCATTACCGATGGGCCCAGAGATACCTCCCCGTCATAAGGAGTGACAACTCCCAGTCTCGATTCGTGCCAACCCAACAGACACTTTCGGAGATACCTGTAGTGCACCTTCATAGACACCCGATTATGCTAGACGCTTGGTACACCCAAAGCATTCCTACGGTATCCGGGAGTTGCACAATCTCATGGTCTAAGGAAATGATACTTGACATTAGAAAAGCTTTAGCAAACGAACTACACGATCTTGTGCTATGCTTAGTATTGGGTCTTGTCCATCACATCATTCTCCTAATGATGTGATCTCGTTATCAATGACATCCAATGTCCATGGTCAGGAAACCATAACCATCTATTGATCAACGAGCTAGTCAACTAGAGGCTCACTAGGGACATGTTGTGGTCTATCTATTCACACATGTATTACGGTTTCCAATTAATACAATTATAGCATGAACAGTAGACAATTATCATGAACAAGGAAATATAATAATAACCATTTTATTATTGCCTCTGGGGCATATTTCCAACAGTTTCCCACTTGCACTAGAGTCAATAATCTAGTTCACATCACTGTGTGATTCCAATGAATCCAACACCCATTGGGTTTGATCATATCTCGCTTGTGAGAGAGGTTATTAGTCAACGGGTCTGAATCTTTCAGATCCGTGTGTGCCTTACTAATCTCTATGTCATCTCCTAGATGCAGCTACCACGCGCTATTTGGAACTATTCCAAATAACTACTCTACCATACGAATCCGGTCTACTACTCAGAGTCATCCAGATTAGTGTCAAAGTTTGCACCGATGTAACCCTTTACGACAAACTCCTTTACCACCTCCATAATCGAGAAAATTCATTAGTCCACTAGTTACTAAGGATAAACTTGACCGTTGTCATGTGATCCATTCCTGGATCACACTTGTACCCCTTGACTGACTCATGGCAAGGCACACTTCAGGTGCGGTACACAGCATAGCATACTGTAGAGCCTACGTCTAAAGCATAGGGGACGACCTTCGTCCTTTCTCTCTCTTCTGCCGTGGTCAGGTCTTGAGTCCTACTCAATACTCACACCTTATAACACAGCCAAGAACTCCTTCTCTACCGATCTATTTTGAACTCCTTCAAAAATCTTGTCATGGTGCTACTCATTTGAAAGTACTATCAAGCAATTTTGATCTATCCTTATAGATCTTGATGCTCAATGTTCAAGTAGCTTAATCCAGGTTTTCCATTGAAAAACACCTTTCAAATAACCCTATATGCTTTCCAGAAATTCTACAGCATTTCTGATCAACAATATGTTAACAAATTATACTTATCAGAAATTCTATAGTGCTCCCACTCACTTATTTGGAAATACAAGTTTCTCATAAACATTGTATAAACCCAAAATCTTTGATCATCTCATCAAAGCGTATATTCCATCTCCGAGATGCTTACTCCAGTCCTTAGAAGGATTACTGGAGCTTTGCACACTTGTTAGCATCTTTCAGGATTGACAAAACCTTCTGGTTGTATCACATAAAACCTTTCCTCAAGAAAATCGTCGAGGAAAAATGTTTTGACATCCTATCTACAAGATTTCATAAATAGTGCAGTAGCTGCTAATATAATTCCAACAGACTCTTAGCATCGCTACGAGTGAGAAAGTCTCATCATAGTCAACTCCTTGAACTTGTCAAAAAACATCTTAGCGACAAGTCGAGCTTTCTTAATGGTGACACTTACCATCATTGTCCGTCTTCCTTTTTAAAAAAATCCATCTGTACTCAACAGCCTTACGACCATTGAGTGGTTCTTCCAAAGTCTATACTTTGTTTTCAGACATGGATCCTCTCTCGGATTTTTATGGCCTCGAGCCATTCGTCGGAATTCGGGACCACCATCGCTTCTCCATAGCTCGTAGGTTCATTGTTGTCTAGCAACATGACTTCCAAGACAGGATTACGTACCACTCTGAAGTAGTACGCATCCTTGTCGACCTACGAGGTTTGGTAGTGACTTGATCCGAAGTTTCATGATCACTATCATAAGCTTCCACTTCAATTGGTGTAGGTTCCACAGGAACAACTTCCTATGCCCTGCTACACACTAGTTGAAGTGACGGTTCAATAACCTCATCAAGTCTCCACCATCCTCCCACTCAATTATTTCGAGAGAAACTTTTCTTCGAGAAAGGACCCGTTTCTAGAAACAATCACTTTTGCTTCCGGATCTGAAACAGGAGGTATACCCAACTATTTTGGGTATTCTATGAAGATGCATTTATTCGCTTTGGGTTCGAGCTTATCAGCCTGAAACTTTTTCACATAAGCGTCGCAGCCCCAAACTTTTAAGAAACGACAGGTTAGGTTTCTCTAAACCATAGTTCATATGGTGTCGTCTCAACGGAATTACGTGGTGCCCTATTTAAAGTCAATGTGGTTGTCTCTAATGCCTAACCCATAAACGATAGTGGTAATTCGATAAGAGACATCATGGTTTGCACCACATCCAACAGGGTGCAGCTATGATGTTCGGACACACCATCACAATATGGTGTTCCAGGCGGCATTAGTTGTGAAATAATTTCCACAATGTCTTAGTTGAGTACCAAACACGTAACTCAGATATTCATTTCTATGATCATATCATAGACATTTTATCCTCTTGTCATGATGATCTTCAACTTCACTATGAAATTACTTGAACCTTTCAATAATTCAGACTTGTGTTTCATCAAGTAAATATACTTAGCATCTACTCAAATCATCTGTGAAGTAAGAACATAACGATATCCACTGCGTGCCTCAGTACTCATGGGACTGCACACATCAAAATGTATTGCTTCCAACAAGTTGCTTTCTTGTTCCATCTTACTGAAACCGAGGCCTTTCAGTCATCTTGCCCATGTGGTATGATTTGCATGTCTCAAGTGATTCAAAATCAAGTGAGTCCAAACGATCCATCTGTATGGAGTTTCTTCATACATATCTACCAATAGACATGGTTCGCATGTCTCAATCTTTCAAAAACGAGTGAGTCCAAAGATCCATCAATATGGAGCTTCTTCATGCGTTTTATACCAATATGACTCAAATGGCAGTGCCACAAGTATGTGGTACTATCATTACTATCTTATATCTTTTGGCATGAACATGTGTATCACTACGATCGAGATTCAATGAACCATTCATTTTAGGTGCAAGACCATTGAAGGTATTATTCAAATAAATAGAGTGACCATTATTCTCCTTAAATGAATAACCGTATTGCGATAAACATAATCCAATCATGTCTATGCTCAACGCAAACACCAAATAACAATTATTTAGGTTAACACCAATCCCGATGATAGAGGGAGCGTGCGATGTTTGATCACATCAACCTTGGAAACACTTCCAACATATATCGTCATCTCACCTTTTGCTAGTCTCCGTCTATTCCATAGCTTTTTATTTCGAGTTACTAACACTTAGCAACTGAACCGGTATCTTAATACCCTGGTGCTACTAGGACTACTAGTAAAGTACACATTTAATACAATGTATATCCAATATACTTCTGTCAACCTTGCCAGCCTTCTCATCTACCAAGTATCTAGGGTAGTTCTGCTCAAATGATCGCTCCCTCATTACGTAAGCACTTAGTCTCGGTTTTGGGTTCAACTTTGGGTTTCTTCACTAGAGCAGCAACTGATTTGCCGCTTCATGAAGTATCCCTTCTTGCCCTTGCCCTTCTTGAAACTAGTGGTTTTACTAACCATCAACAATTGATGCTCCTACTGATTTCTACTTTCATGTGTCAAACATCGCGAATTGCTCAAGGCTAATCATGTCTATCCCTGATATGTTATAGTTCATCACGAAGCTCTAATAGCTTGGTGGCAGTGACTATGGAGAACCATCACTATCTCATATGGAAGATTAACTCCCACTCGATTCAAGTGATTGTAGTACTCACACAATCTGAGCACATGCTCAATGATTGAGCTTTTCTCCCTTAGTTTGCAGGCTAAGAAACTTGTCGGAGGTCTTACACCTCTTGACATGGGCACGAGCCCGAAATCCCAATTTCAGCTCTTGGAACATCTCATATGTTCTGTGACATTTCAAAAATGTCTTCGGTGCCCCAATTCTAAACCGTTTAACATTACGCACTGAACTATCGCGTAGTCATCAAAACGTGTATGTCAGATGTTCGCAACATCCACAAACAACGCTCGAGGTTCAGCACACCGAGCGGTGCATTAAGGACATAAGCCTTATGTGCAGCAATGAGGACAATCCTCAGAATACGGACCCAGTCCGCATAATTGCTACTATCAACTTTCAACTAAATTTTCTCTAGGAACATATCTAAAACAGTATAACCAAAGCGTGAGCTACGACATAATTTGCAAAGACCTTTTGACTATGTTCATGATAATTAAGTTCATCTAATCAAATTATTTAATGAACTCCCACTTAGATAGACATCCCTCTAGTCATCTAAGTGATACATGATCTGAGTCAACTAGGCCGTGTCCGATCATCACGTGAGACGGACTAGTCATCATCGGTGAACATCTTCATGTTGATCGTATCTACTATACGACTCATGTTCGACCTTTCGGTCTCTTGTGTTCCGAGGCCATGTCTGTACATGCTAGGCTCGTCAAGTCAACCTAAGTGTTTCGCGTGTGTAAATCTGGCTTACACCTGTTGTATGCGAACGTTAGAATCTATCACACCCGATCATCACGTGGTGCTTCAAAACAACGAACCTTCGCAATGGTGCACAGTTAGGGGGAACACATCTCTTCAAATTTTATGAGGGATCATCTTATTTATGCTACCATTGTTCTAAGCAAATAAGATGTAAACATGACAAACATCACATGCAAATCATAAAGTGACATGATATGGCCAATATCATCTTGCGCCTTTTGATCTCCATCTTCAAGGCACGGCATGATCACCTTCGTCACCGGCATGACACCATGATCTTCATCATCATGATCTCCATCATTGTGTCTTCATGAAGTTGTCTCGCCAACTATTACTTCTACTACTATGGCTAACAGTTAGCAATAAAGTAAAGTAATTACATGGCATTTTTCATTGACCCGCAGGTCATACAATAAATTAAGACAACTCCTATGGCTCCTGCCGGTTGTCATACTCATCGACATGCAAGTCGTGATTCCTATTACAAGAACATGATCAATCTCATACATCACATATATATAATTCATCACATCCTTTTGGCCATATCACATCACCTAGCATACCCTGCAAAAACAAGTTAGACGTCCTCTAATTGTTGTTGCATGTTTTACGTGGCTGCTATGGGTTTCTAGCAAGAATGTTTCTTACCTACGCAAAACCACAAGGTGATACGCAAATTTCTATTTACCCTTCATAAGGACCCTCTTCATCGAATCTGATCCGACTAAAGTGGGAGAGACACACACCCGCTAGCCACCTTATGCATCAAGTGCATGTCAGTCGGTGGAACCTGTCTCACGTAAGTGTACGTGTAAGGTCGGTCCGGGCCGCGTCATCCCACAATGCCGCCGAATCAATATAAGACTAGTAACGTCAAGCAAATTGAACAAACCAACGCCCACAACTACTTGTGTTCTACTCGTGCATAGAATCTACGCAATAGACCTAGCTCTGATACCACTGTTGGGGAATGTAGAAATAATTCAAAATTTTCCTACGTGTCACCAAGCTCAATCTAGGAGATGCTAGCAATGAGAGAGAAGGAGTGCATCTTCATACCCTTGAAGATCGCTAAGCGGAAGCGTTACAAGAACGCGGTTGATGGAGTCATACTCGCGGCGATTCAAATCACGGAAGATCCGATCTAGCACCGAACGGACGGCGCCTCCGTGTTCAACACATGTACAGCCCGGGGACGTCTCCTCCTTCTTGATCCAGCAAGGTGAGAGGAGAAGTTGAGGGAAAACTCCAGCAGCACGACGGCGTGGTGGCGATGGAGCTCGTGGTTCTCCGACAGGGCTTCGCCAAGCACTACGGAGGAGGAGGAGGTGTTGGAGGAGGGAGGGGCTGCGCCAGGGAAGAGGTGCCGCTACCCTCCCACCCCTCCACTATATATAGGGGCAAGGGGAGAGGGGGAGGCGCCCTAGGGTTTCCCTAGGGGGCGGCGGCCAAGCAGATTGGATCTCCCTAGGGAAAATCCTAGGGAAACTTGCCCCCCAAGCCAAGCAGGTGGAGGATTGCCTCCCAAGCCAAGTGGAGGCGCCCCACCTCCCCAAATAACGTGGGAAAGGGTGTGGGGGGCGCACCACCCCTGGTTTTCCCCTTCCCCTTTGTTGGGGAACGTTGCAGAAAATTAAAAATTTTCCTACGGTTTCACCAAGATCCATCTATGAGTTCTACTAAGCAACGAGTAACGGGAGAGAGTTTGCATCTACATACCACTTGTAGATCGAGTACGGAAGCGTTCTTGAGAGTGGTGATGATGAAGACGTTCCCAACGTGATTCCGATCACCGATGACCAAAGTACTGAAGGACAGTACCTCCGTGTTCAACACACGACGGGGACGATGGCGTCTCCTCCGCCTTGATCCAGCAAGAGTGAAGGAGAGGTTGATGAAGACAATTCCAATGGCAGCACGACGGCGTGGTGCAGCTGGTACGGTAGTTCTCCGGCAGGGCTTCGCCAAGCTTGCGTGGAGAAAGAGAGGTGTTGGGAGGGAGGGCTGCGCCTTCAACTGTGTTGGCAGCCCTCCCCCACCCCTCTATTTATAGGAGGAGAGGGTCAAGGGGGGCCGGCCATCTAGGGTAAACCCTAGATGGGGGCGGCGGCCCAAGGGAGGAGGGGAGGGTGGCTTGCCCCCCAAGCTAGGGGGGCGCCCCCTTTAGGGTTTACCCCTCCCCAAACCCTAGCCGCATGGGCCTAGGTGGGGAGGCGCACCCAGCCCACCAGGGGCTGGTTCCCTCTCCCACTTAGCCCATGTGGCCCCCGAGAGGTGGCCCCTCCCGTGGACCTCCCGAACCCTCCGGTGGCCCCTGCACTTTACCAGACACCACCAAACTTCCCGAGTCCGCTTAACCACTTTCCATATATAAATCTTTACCTCCCGACCATTCCGAACTCCTCGTGACGTCGGGATCTCATCCGGACTCAACAACATTCGTAATCACATACTTGTCTTCCTATTAACCCTAGCGCCACCGAACCTTAGTGTGTAGACCCTACGGGTTCGGGAGACATGCGACATGACCGAGACTACCTCAAGTCAATAACCAACAGCGGATCTGGATACCCATGTTGGCTCCCACATGCTCCTCGATGTTGTCATCGGATGAACCACGATGTCAAGGGTTCAAGCAACCCCGTATTCTATTCCCTTTGTCGACGGTATGTTACTTGCCCGAGACTCGATCGTCGGTATCCCAATACCTCGTTAGTCTCGTTACGGCAAGTCACTTTACTCGCATCAGAATGCATGATCCCGTGACTGACACTTGATCACTTTGAGCTCATTATGATGATGCATTACCGAGTGGGCCCTAGTGATACCTCTCCGTAACACGGAGTGACAAATCCCGCCTCGATCCGTGTCAACCCAATGGTCACTTTCGGAGATACCTGTAGTGCACCTTTATAGTCACCCGATTACGTTGTGACGCTTGATACACCCAAAGCACTCCTACGGTATCCGGAATTGCACGATCTCATGGTCTAAGGAAGAGATACTTGACATTGGAAAAGCTCTAGCAAAACGAACTACACGATCTTTGTGCTATGCTTAGGATTGTCTTGTCCATCACGCCATTCTCCTAATGACGTGATCCCGTTGTCAATGACATCCGATGTCCATAGTCGAAACCATGACTATCTGTTGACCAACGAGCTAGTCAACTAGAGGCTTACTAGGACGATTGTAGTCTATGTATTCACACGTGTATTACGATTTCCGGATAATACAGCTTATAGCATGAATAAAAGACAATTATCATGAACAAGGAAATATAATAATAATGCTTTTATTATTGCCTCTAGGGCATATTTCCAACAGTCTCCCACTTGCACTAGAGTCAATAATCTAGTTTACATTGTGATGAATCGAACACCCATAGAGTTTCGATGTTGATCATGTTTTGCCCATGAAGAGGTTTAGTCAACGGATCTGCGACATTCAGATCCGTATGCACTTTACAAATTTCTATGTCTCCATTCTGAACATTTTCACGGATGGAGTTGAAGCGACGCTTGATGTGCTCTGGTCTTCTTGTGAAACCTGGGCTCCTTGGCAAGGGCAATAGCTCCGGTGTTGTCACAGAAGAGTTTGATCGGCCCCGACGCATTGGGTATGACTCCTAGGTCGGTGATGAACTCCTTCACCCAAATTGCTTCATGCGCTGCCTCCGAGGCTGCCATGTACTCCGCTTCACATGTAGATCCTGCCACGACGCTCGCTTGCAGCTGCACCAGCCATCGCTCCACCATTCAACATATACACGATCCGGTTTGTGACTTAGAGTCATCCAGATCTGTGTCGAAGCTTAGCGCCGACGTAACTGTTATTGACGAGCTCTTCGTCACCTCCATAAACGAGAAACATGTCCTTTGTCCTTTTCGTGTACTTCAGGATATTCTTGACCGCTGTCCGGTGTTCCTTGCGGGATTACTTTGGTACCTTCCTACCAAACTTACGGCAAGGTTTACATCAGGTCCGTACACAAGATGGCATACATAATAGATCCTATGGCTGAGGCATAGGGATGACACTCATCTCTTCTTTATCTTTTGCCGTGGTCGGGCATTGAGCTGAGCTCAATCTCACACCTTGCAATACAGGCAAGAACCCTTCTTGACTGATCCATTTTGAACTTCTTCAAAATCTTATCAAGGTATGTGCTTTGTGAAAGACCTATGAGGCGCCTTGATCTATCTCTATAGATCTTGATGCCTAATATATAAGCAGCTTCTCCAAGGTCCTTCATTGAAAAACACTTATTCAAGTAGGCCTTAATGTTGTCCAAGAATTCTATATCATTTCCCATCAAAAGTATGTCATCTACATATAATATGAGAAATGCTACTGAGCTCCCACTCACTTTCTTGTAAACGCAGCTTCTCCATAAGTCTCAAGATAAACCCAAACGCTTTGATCATCTCATCAAAGCGAATGTTCCAACTCCGAGATGCTTGCACCAGCCCATAAATGGATCGCTGGAGCTTGCATACTTTGTCAAGATTCTTAGGATCGACAAAACCTTCCGGCTGTATCATATACAGCTCTTCCTTAAGATAGCCGTTAAGGAATGCTGTTTTGACGCCCATCTGCCATATCTCATAATCATAGTATGCGGCAATTGCTAACATGATTCGGACGGACTTAAGCTTTGCTACGGAGAGAAAGTCTCATCGTAGTCAATCCCTTGAACTTGCCGATAACCCTTAGCGACAAGTCGAGCTTTATAGATGGTGACATTACCATCCGCGTCCGCCTTCTTCTTAAAGATCCATTTGTTTTCTATCGCTCGCCGATCATCGGGCAAGTCACCAAAGTCCACACTTTGTTTTCATACATGGATTCTATCTCGGACTTCATGGCTTCTAGCCATTTGTTGGAATCTGGGCCCGCCATCGCTTCTTCATAGTTCAAGGTTCATTGTTGTCTAACAACATGATTTCCGTGACAGGGTTGCCGTACCACTCAGTGCGGAACGTGTCCTAGTGGACCCACGGGTTCAAGAGCAACTTGATCCAAGTACCTTGATCATCATCATGAATTTCCTCTTCGTTGGTGTAGGCATCACAGAACATTTTCCTAAGCTGCACTACTTTCCTGCTCAAGAGGTAGTACTTCATCGAGTTCTACTTTCCTCCCACTTACTTCTTTCGAGAGAAACTCTTTTCCGTAAAGATTCCGTTCTCGGCAACAAAGATCTTTCCTTCGGATCTAAGGTAGAAGGTATACCCAAAGGTTTCCTTAGGGTATCCTATGAAGACGCATTTTTCCGACTTGGGTTCGAGCTTTTCAGGTTGAAGTTTCTTGACATAAGCATCGCATCCCCAAACTTTTAGAAACGACAGCTTAGGTTTCTTCCCAAACCATAATTCATACGGTGTCGCCTCAACGGATTTAGACGGTGCCCTATTTAAAGTGAATGTAGCTGTCTCTAGAGCGTATCCCCAAAATGATAGCGGTAAATCGGTAAGAGACATCATAGACCGCACCATATCCAATAGAGTGCGATTCGACGCTCGGACACACCATTACGCTGAGGTGTTCCAGCGGCGTTAGTTGTGAAACGATTCCACATTTTCTTAAGTGTGTACCAAATTCATGACTTAAATATTCTCCTCCACGATCTGATCGCAAGAATTTTATCTTTCGTCACGTTGATTCTCTACTTCATTCTGAAATTCCTTGAACTTTTCAAAGGTCTCAGACTTGTGTTTCATCAAGTAGACATACCCATATCTACTCAAGTCATCTGTGAGAGTGAGAACATAACGATATCCTCCATGAGCCTCAACGCTCATTGGACCGCACACATCGGTATGTATGATTTCCAACAAGTTGGTTGCTCGCCCATTGTTCGAGAGAATGGAGTCTTGGTCATCTTGCCCATGAGGCATGGTTCGCATGTGTCAAATGATTCATAATCAAGAGACTCCAAAAGTCCATCAGCATGGAGCTTCTTCATGCGCTTGACACCAATGTGACCAAGGCGGCAGTGCCACAAGTATGTGGGACTATCGTTATCAACTTTACATCTTTTGGTATTCACGCTATGAACATGTGTAATACTACGCCGAGATTCATTAAGAATAAACCATTGACCATCGGAGCATGACCATAAAACATATCTCTCATATAAATAGAACAACCATTATTCTCGGATTTAAATGAGTAGCCATCTCGCATTAAACGAGATCCGGATACAATATTCATGCTCAAACTTGGCACCAAATAACAATTATTAAGTTTCATAACTAATCCCGTGGGTAAATGAAGAGGTAGCGTGTCGACGGCGATCACATCGACTCTGGAACCATTCCCGACGCAAGATCGTCACCTCGTCCCTTCGCCATCTCCGCTTATTCCGCAGCTCCTGCTGTGAGTTACAAATATGAGCAACGGCACCGTATCAAATACCCAGGAGTTACTACGACATCTGGTAAGGTACACATCAATTACATGTATATCAAATATACCTTTGGTGTTGCGGCCTTCTTATCCGCTAAGTACTTGGGGCAGTTCCGCTTCAAAGGACCCTTCCCTTGCAATAAAAGCACTCGGTCTCGTGCTTGGGTCCATTCTTTGACTTCTTCCGGCAACTTGCTTACCGGGCGCGCAACCTCCTTGTCGTCCTTCTTGAAGTTCTTCTTGCCCTTGCCCTTCTTAAACTTAGTGGTCTTATTGACCATCAACACTTGATGTTCTTTCTTGATTTCAACCTCGGCTGACTTCAGCATAGAGAACACTTCAGAATGGTCTTTACCATCCCCTCGCATGTTGTAATTCATCACAAAGCTCTTGTAGCTTGGTGGGAGCGATCGAGGATTCTGTCAATGACCGCCTCATCGTGGAGGTTAATATTCAGCTGGGTCATACGGTTGTGCAACCTGCACATCTTCGAATGTGCTCACTTGTGTAACTGTTTTCCTCCATCTTACAACTATAGAACTTGTCGGAGATGTCATATCTCTCGACCCGGCGTGAGCTTGGAAAACAAGTTTCAGCTCCTCGAACATCTCATATGCTCCGTGGTGCTCAAAACGCTTTTGAAGCCCGGTTCTAAAGCTGTAAAGCATGCCGCACCGAACGAGGGAGTAATCATCAAGACGAGACTGCCAAGCATTCATAATGTCTTGGTTCTCTGGGACGGAGCTTCACCTAGCGGTCCTTCTAGGACGATTGTTTCTGGCAGCTATGAGGATGATCTCGGGTTCGGACCCAGTCCGTATAGTTGCTGCCGTCATCTTTCAGCTTGGTTTTCTAGGAACGCGTTGAAGTTCAAGTTGACATGAGCGCTGGCCATTTGATCTACAAGACATATAATTCAAAAGTTTTAGACTAAGTTCATGATAATTAAGTTCATCTAATCAAATTATTAATGAACTCCCACTTAGATTAGACATCCTCTAGTCATCTAAGTGTTACACGATCCGAGTCGACTAGGCCGTGTCCGATCAACACGTGAGACGGACTAGTCTCGCCGGTGAACATTCTCATGTTGATCGTATCTTCCATACGACTCGTGTTCGACCTTTCGGTCTCCGTGTTCCGAGGCCATGTCTTCACATGCTTAGGCTCGTCAAGTTAACCCTAAGTGTTTCTGCGTGTGTAAATCTTGCTTACACCCGCTGTATGTGAACGTAAGAATCCATCACACCCGATTAACACGTGGTGCTTAGAAGCGATTTAACTGTAGCAACGGTGCACGCTTAGGGAGAACACTTCTTGAAATTGTTCTAAGGATCATCTTATTTACTACCGTCGTTCTAAGTAAACAAGATGCATAATCATAATAAACATCACATGCAATTATAAAGTAGTGACATGATATGGCCAATATCATATAGCTCCTTTGATCTTCATCTTGAGGCTCCATGATCATCCTGTCACCGGCATGACACCATGATCTCCATCATCATGATCTCCATCATCGTGCCTCCATGAAGTTGTCACGCCAACGACTACTTCTACTTCTATGGCTAACGCGTTTAGCAATAAAGTAAAGTAAATTACATGGCGTTCTTCAATGACACGCAGGTCATACAAAAATAAAGACAACTCCTATGGCTCCTGCCGTTGTCATACTCATCGACATGCAAGTCGTGATTCCTATTACAAGAACATGATCTCATACATCACAATATATCATCATTCATCACAACTTGGCCATATCACGTCACATGACAATTGCTGCAAAAACAAGTTAGACGTCCTCTAATTGTTGTTGCATCTTTACGTGGCTGCAATTGGGTTCTAGCAAGAACGTTTTCTTACCTACGAATAACCACAACGTGATCTTGTCAACTTCTATTTACCCTTCATAAGGACCCTGTTCATCGAATCCGCTCCCACTAAAGTAGGAGAGACAGACACCCGCCAGCCACCTTATGCAACTAGTGCATGTTAGTCGGTGGAACCGGTCTCACGAAGAGCACGTAAGGTTGGTCCGGCCGCTTCATCCCACAATACCGCGGAAGCAAGAAACAACTAGTAACGGCAAGTAAGTTGACAAGATCCACGCCCACAACAAGATTGTGTTCTACTCGTGCAAAGAGAACTACGATAGACCTAGCTCATGATGCCACTGTTGGGAACGTTGCAGAAAATTAAAATTTTTCCACGGTTTCACCAAGATCCATCTATGAGTTCTACTAAGCAACGAGTAACGGAGAGAGTTTGCATCTACATACCACTTGTAGATCGAGTGAAGCGTTCTTGAGAGTGGTGATGATGAAGACGCTCCCAACGTGATTCCGATCACCGATGACCAAAGTCTCGAAGGACAGTACCTCCGTGTTCAACACACGACGGGACGATGGCGTCTCCTCCGTCTTGATCCAGCAAGAGTGAAGGAGAGGTTGATGAAGACAACCCAATGGCAGCACGACGGCGTGGTGCAGCTGGTACGGTAGTTCTCCAGCAGGCTTCGCCAAGCTTGCGTGGAGAAAGAGAGGTGTTGGGAGGGAGGGCTGCGCCTTCAACTGTGTTAGCAGCCTCCCCCACCCCTCTATTTATAGGAGGAGAGGGTCAGGGGCCGGCCATCTAGGGTAAACCCTAGATGGGGCGGCGGCCCAAGGGAGGAGGGAGGGTGGCTTGCCCCCAAGCTAGGGGGCGCCTTTAGGGTTTACCCTCCCAAACCCTAGCCGATGGGCCTAGGTGGGAGGCGCACCCAGCCCACCAGGGGCTGGTTCCCTCCCACTTAGCCCATGTGGCCCCCCGAGGAGGTGGCCCCTCCGTGGACCTCCGAACCTCCCGGTGGCCCCTGTACTTTACCAGTACACCACCGAAACTTCCCGAGTCCGCTTAACCACTTTCCATATATAAATCTTTACCTCCGACCATTCCGAACTCCTCGTGACGTCCGGGATCTCATCCGGACTCAACAACATTCGTAATCACATACTTGTCTTCCTATTAACCCTAGCGCCACCGAACCTTAGTGTGTAGACCCTACGGGTTCGGAGACATGCGACATGACCGAGACTACCTCAAGTCAATAACCAACAGCGGATCTGGATACCCATGTTGGCTCCCACATGCTCCTCGATGTTGTCATCGGATGAACCACGATGTCAAGGGTTCAAGCAACCCCGTATT
The DNA here is from genome assembly GCA_021605205.1 of Aegilops longissima. Taxonomy (NCBI): domain Eukaryota; kingdom Viridiplantae; phylum Streptophyta; class Magnoliopsida; order Poales; family Poaceae; genus Aegilops; species Aegilops longissima. The sequence continues at coordinate 2,687,773 of CM038680.1, read as the reverse complement.
CTATTCCCTTTGTCGACGGTATGTTACTTGCCCGAGACTCGATCGTCGGTATCCCAATACCTCGTTAGTCTCGTTACGCAAGTCACTTTACTCGCACCGCAATGCATGATCCCGTGACCAGACACTTGATCACTTTGAGCTCATTATGATGATGCATTACCGAGTGGGCCCTAGTGATACCTCTCCGTAACACGGAGTGACAAATCCAGCCTCGATCCGTGTCAACCCAATGGTCACTTTCGAGATACCTGTAGTGCACCTTTATAGTCACCCAGATTACGTTGTGACGCTTGATACACCCAAAGCACTCCTACGGTATCCGGAATTGCACGATCTCATGGTCTAAGGAAGAGATACTTGACATTGGAAAAGCTCTAGCAAAACGAACTACACGATCTTTGTGCTATGCTTAGGATTGTCTTGTCCATCACGCCATTCTCCTAATGACGTGATCCCGTTGTCAATGACATCTGATGTCCATAGTCGAAACCATGACTATCTGTTGACCAACGAGCTAGTCAACTAGAGGCTTACTAGGGACGTATTGTAGTCTATGTATTCACACGTGTATTACGATTTCCGGATAATACAGTTATAGCATGAATAAAAGACAATTATCATGAACAAGGAAATATAATAATAATGCTTTTATTATTGCCTCTAGGGCATATTTCCAACACCCTTTGGCCCATGAGGCCCTCCAACACTTGTCGGGGCTCCCGAAACACCTTTCGGTCATGCTGGCCATAGCCTAGTACCCCCGGAACACTTCCGGACTCCAATACCCTTCGTCCAATATATCGATCTTCACCCCGGACCATTCCGGAACTGCTCGTGACGTCCGGGATCACATCCGGGACTCCGAACTACCTTCGGTAACAACATACTATTTCCCATAACAACTCTAGTGTCACCGAACCTTAAGTGTGTAGACCCTACGGGTTCGGGAACCATGCAGACATGACCGAGACACCTCTCCGGCCAATAACCAGTAGCGGGATCTGGATACCCATATTGGCTCCCACATGTTCCACGATGATCTCATCGGATGAACCACGATGTCGAGGATTCAGTCAATCCCGTATACAAATCCCTTTGTCTATTGGTATGTTACTTGCCCGAGATTCGATCATGGTATCCCAATACCTCGTTCAATCTCGTTACCGGCAAGTTACTTTACTCATTCCGTAATGCATGATCCCGTGACTAACTACTTAGTCACATTGAGCTCATTATGATGATGCATTACCGAGTGGGCCCAGAGATACCTCTCCATCATACGGAGTGACAAATCCCAGTCTCGATTCGTGCCAACCCAATGACACTTTCGGAGATACCGTAGTGCACCTTTATAGCCACCCAGATTACGTTGTGACGTTTGGTACACCCAAATCATTCCTATGGTATCCGGAGTTGCACAATCTCATGGTCTAAGGAAATGATACTTGACATTAGAAAAGCTTTAGCAAACTAACTACACGATCTTGTGCTATGCTTAGGATTGTCTTGTCCATCACATCATTCTCCTAATGATGTGATCTCGTTATCAATGACATCCAATGTCCATGGTCAGGAAACCATAACCATCTATTGATCAACGAGCTAGTCAACTAGAGGCTCACTAGGGACATGTTGTGGTCTATGTATTCACACATGTATTACGGTTTCCAATTAATACAATTATAGCATGAACAATAGACAATTATCATGAACAAGGAAATATAATAATAACCATTTTATTATTGCCTCTAGGGCATATTTCCAACAAGGACCACATGTGGTGGTGTGCTGGAGGAGTACCTGCATTTCCTGTGCTCATATATTACAAAATCATACGGAGTAGAATCTAATTTTGTTTGCCATGTAATATTGTAAAGCTATCATATGTCTCCTGTCATATATTTTTCAGCCGCCTGCTATCTGCTACTTTACGGTGCACTACTTCTGCACACACTTCACCCATACTCTCACTATTGTGTTTTTATGCAAGGGTATTTCAGACCCTGCCTTCACAGAAGCAGGAAAGAGAAGAGATAAGTCGCTCGCCGTGAACCACCATCCCAGGTGCTTGCTTTAACTTCACGGTGTCATATGTGGTCGCATGTTGCATATGGTGTCTAGCTTGTATTCGAAAGGCCAAAGTCAGTCTTTGTCAAGAAAAGGAAAGATATTTTTTACATGAACCACCATCCCGGGAGCACCAGAAGACAAATAGCTAGTCGGGACCGCCGAGCAGTGAAAAGCCCAAGAAAGATAGGCATCACCTGGAAGCCAACTAAAAAGCTGCGATGGTGGCGAAGCAGCCCGCCTCCCACCTGGCTCTCAGGTCCTAGATGATCATGCTCACCACTCCAGCCGGATGTCTAGTTTGTATTGCTTCCAATTTGGTTAAATTTCATCTGCTTAGCTTACACATTATACCTTTGAATATGACATGCCTTTATGTTTTTGGTACATACTAGTGCATCTGTGTATTAACCATGTTCTTACATCAGACTAATGTTCTTGTGTATCCCTCATCAATCACTTATGACGAGGCAGGCAGGCAAGGGGACTACTCATTTAAAGAATGCAGCGTCAGCCTCCCGACATGATTCTCAAGAAACAAAAATGCTATATGAAGATAGTGAACGTAGCTCTGTAGTTGATTACAGCATTTCCCCTACACTAGCATCGCAGGTGCTTGCTCTAACTTGGCAGCGTGATATGTGGTTGCATGTTGCATATGGTGTCTAGATTGTAATTCTTCCAATCTGGTTAAACTGCATGTGCTAGTCTGCTTATCTTATAGTACATTATACCTGTTAATGTGACATGCCTTCCTGTATTTAGTACATAGTACATCTGTCTATTAAGCATGTCCTTACATAAAACTATTGTTTTTTTTGTATCCCGCATCAATCAATATGACGAGACACCTTTAGTATATGCAGTGCGATATTAGTTGCATCTTTCATATGATTTATAGCATGCGCTGCTTCTAATTTGTTGAAATTCCATTTATGATGGGACGCTTTTAACTTAGCAGAGTCATATTGGTTGCATCTTTCATGTGGTGTCTAGCTTGCATTGCTTCTTATTTGCTGGAATGGTTTCTGCTTAGTTTACACAAACAGTTGTGAACATGCCATGCGTCTTGTTTTTCGTACATATTCCATCCTGGTATCATGTGTTTGCCTTACATCAAAGTAGTGATTGTCAGTATCATGCATGAATGAGTTCTGAAGAGAGAATTTTATTGCTTTTTCTTGTCGGTTTTACTTGACAATTCAAAATCAATAAAGCGGAAGGAAGTTAGCAAGGCAGCGGATAAAGGTGCTCCTTCCGAACGGAGGGCCTCTACAGTTTCTACTCCTCCACACCCCCAGGATGATTTCCAAGACAACACATGCATAAACACTCAACAAAGCTGTGTTTATGATGAGCACGTCTCCCCTAGTGCAGCATCACTGGTGCTCCCTCTAACTTGGCACTGTTATATGTTGTTGCATGTTATGTGTGATGTCTAGCTTGTATTGCTTCTAATTTTGTTGAATTCCATCTGCTTACTTTATACATTATACTTGGATAAGACACGTGTTCCTGTTTCTAGAACATACAATATCTTTCTATCACACCATGTTCCTACATCAAATTACTACTGTTGTGTAACCTGCAACAATCACTTATCATAAGACACGTTTGACTTCAGAGTGTGATATAGGTTACATCTCACATTATTTTCTAGCTTGTACTACTAATTTGTTGAAATGGCACTTATGACGAGACAGTTTTAACTTGGTAGAGTGATATTCGTTGCATCTTTCATATGGTGTCTAGCTTTCATTGCTTCTAATTTGTTGAAATTCCTTCTCCTTAGTTTACACATCATAAGCTGTGAATATGCAATGCTGTGAATATGCAATGGCACTAATGACGAGAGACCTCTAACATGGTAGTGTGATGTTGTTTGCATCTTGCATATGATTTATTTCTTGTACTGCTTCACATTTGTTTAAACGCCATTTATGATGAGACACTGTTAACTTGGCAGAGCGATATTTGTAGCATCTTTCATATGGTGTCTACCTTCCATTGCATTGCTTCTAATTTGGTGAAATGTCTTCTTCTTAGTTTACACATCATAGTTCTGGTTATCTCTTCCGTCCTGTTTTTCATACATATTACATCCTCCTATCATGTGGTTGTCTAACATCAAAGTTCAGTTAAATCGCATCACGCATCATTTTGTTCGAAAAACTAAATTGTTATTCGTTTTCTTGTTGGCTTGACTTAACATGGCACAGAGAAAGAGGAAGAAACACAGAATGGCAGGGATGAGAAGCGGATGAATCCTGCAGATTCTGCTGGTACTGATGGTGCAATAGAAGGTCAAAGTCCAGCGGAAAATTCTACAAACACGGCATCCCATACTACACGAGCTGCAAAAAAAGCCAAACAGAAACAAATAGCTGCCACCAAACAAGCAGAGACAGCCCTAGTTCTTGCAACACCTACCACAAGATTACCCAGCTGCACGACATACCCGCAAGGCCAACCGAGCTAGCAGCACATTCTCAAGCTCCCTTGCCACCTGACACTACTTCCCAAGCACTCTTGACACAAGACGAGTTGGCAATATCAGATGAACCTTATGAGCTTCAATAGCAAGAAGGTAGTTGTTGGAGTCAAGTTACAGTTCCATGCTTCTTTATATGTAGTCTCACAGTTTGATGTACACTAACACTTCCTATGTTCGTTGTTGGACTAGCACCTAGGCGCAAGAGGAAACAAACATCAAGGATAATTCTCGATAGGTTAACTAAATCTAGAGGAGGAAGAATGGAGATCCGTTTTGAGGCAGGTTTAAAAAGGCCACGTGATGCTACAGAGTCGGCCAAGTTAGTATCAGAGGCAGCGGTTGCCGTTAGGTGTCATGTACGTATCCTCCCAACATGGATTCAGTACAGGAATGACAAAGACGAAACCCAGTTCAACACCTTCCTCGACCATTTATCTGTAAGTATGGTTATGTATGGAAACTAGTAATATCGTCTTGCTCTATCCCATACTTTCTAGGTTGTTGATAATGAGACTCCCATAATTTTCAATGATGAGGTTCAAGTTGGATAGCCAAGATGATGCAACCTGACAAGCTTGCACCCATGTTTTCAAGTCTGCTCTATGACAGATGTCGGTATAACTTGAGGAAAACTCACTTTGAAGGCAAGGCTAACAGTGAACTTTCCCAAACATCTCCAAATGGAAAATATATCGGATGAAGACCGGAGGGGCCTTGTTAAACACGGTCCGATCCAAGTATCGTGTACATTATATATATGTGATCAGATCACATGTTGAAGTCATATTTACGCATGTGTCACACAAATCTATCTTCTTGTAGGTGAACTGTTCAAAGAACAAGGCCAACCGCATTTAAAGTGAAATTCAATGCATTTACGTGATCTCGTAGCTATATTGCACACTGTGAGGCTCTTGTAATTAGCTGTTGTTTCGCTCTTTTCGCTGTACCATATTATCAGACGTATATTGACTTGTTCGAAATGCAGAGGAAAGCCCACAAGGACCAAAAAGTACCTGAACAAAATGTTGTGGAAATCATCAAGGACTGTCACACCAGCAAGAAGAAGGGCATGACTACACCAGTCAAACCCGCTGTTGTAAGTCCTTAATCCTCATGACTTTTAACTACTACTTACTCTGACTTGTGCCTTGAACTGCATGGTTTGGAGCCAATATCTATTACTCTTTTCAATTTTATACAGAACTGTCTTAGCGTATCATTGCACCTTACAAGGTTTAAAAGAGAGGAGTGATGTTCCTTTGATCTTGACCCGTAATCTAGTTCCGTGCTGGACTTGCCCACACAACGTTACAATTGCATGTTTGTCTGTTCTCAGTTGTTTTGTGATATGAATGATGTCATACTATGCTTACCGTATTATAAACTTCGTCTCTTTTTCCTTAGCCCTCAATACAATGTGAAGAAAAATAGACAATACATTCGCGATGGTACATGGTCATATGTTTGGAACCTGGTTTTATTATGTACTCTGCAATAAAATACAACTAATATTTTACTTGGGTTCACCAGAATAAGTTCTGTATATAGACCAAAGCTATTTTGTTTGGTTTTGCTGCCTCCTTAATATCTTACGCTCGGTACTACTAAGTAAAACCTCAACTTTTCAGCGAGCTATGGAAAAATGGTGGAACCGCCACCTTTCGAAGGTGGCGAGGCAACTATAACCGCAATGTCGGCTCTTGCTGCAGTGGGTCAAGACTGTCCACTAACAAAGTGCCAAAAGCACGTTCTGCGTAATCTTGGGTTGGTTGTTAAGGCAATATCGCCCAAACTGCCTCATGATCAAGATATGCAAGCTCAAAGCAATGTTGTATCTGCGCCCGCATAAAAGTCCATTCCCTAACAGAGGCTCTTTGTGAAACAAGGAGAAACATTGCTCAATGTCGTCAAGGTATGCATGGTTTTGAAACCAGACTATCGACATTTGCTATGTTGTTCAGAGCCTAGGGAAATGAAGGCGACGGTTATGGTGCTCCATCGGACATTACAAAGATGAAAACGTAATACCAAAGTCAAATGAACTGAGCTTCAACTTCGGTGGTGCATTTATCTCGCTAGACTGTTAAGTTTTATGCCAACCTTCCTTTTGTTATATAGTTGTTTGTAATTTGTTTTGGTGCGATACAAAATTTATTCTTAACGTGCAGCCACCGGTTGAAGAAAACAAGAAGCCATTTTTGTATAGTGTAGGGTGTTCCTATATTTGCACCGGTGGCGATCTTTGATGCCGAGTGGATGTAATCAGTGCAATCGCCTTTAATAGCCTAGCGTTAGTTTCGCCTTATTTATTTCCTAGTCTTCTTTTCCCTGGTTTGCTAGTGGCGAACTACCATGGGTTATATACGGGCCGTAGGATCCATGGGTCTCCTACGGGCCGTCGATAAATGGGCCTATAATCGTGGACCTCGGGCCATCGATAAATGGGCCTATAATCGGTGGGCCTCGGGCCGTCGGATAAATGGGTCTACATGGGCCGAATCGGGCGTAATTGGTATCGGCCAAAGACGGTAACGGGCCGTTAAACAGCCGTAGGATCAAAGGCTTAATTGCCACACGCATAATGGTCGTTAATGGGCCGAATATAGGACGGCTGGAAACGGCGAACGGGTTAACAGCCGTAAATGGGCCGACTCTTGCCATGGGCCGAATTTGGCCCATTAGGGTAACAAGCCAGTAACGGGCCGACTCTTGCCATGGGCCGAATTTGGCCCATTTGGGGAACATGCCAGTAACGGGCCGACTCTTGCCATGAGCCGAATTTGGCCCATTAGGGGAACAGGCCAGTAACGGGCCGGAAGTAATCGAGGGCCGAAAAGGAGCCCAAGAACGTATGGGCCGTCAATAGGCCGAAAGCTAACACGGCTGAAACGCCCATGTAAATCACGGCCATTAACGGGTACAAAGAAAATTACCGCTCATTATGGGCTAGAGTCACCGTGGGCCAGAAGGGCCGAAGATCTGAAGGCCTCATGTGGGCCGAAAGACGTCGTGGTCCATACATGGGCCGAAAGTGAAATGGGCTGGTGTTATATTCGACGGCCCACATGACGTTGTTGGGCAGATTTCCTTTAGGGCCTAACGGGCCGTGAGTTAACGGGCCGTAAAATGGGCTATTTTCAAAGAGACCGTTAACAGGCTTTTCATGGGCCAGCCCGTTAACTTTTGATCAAGTCAAACGGGCCGTCTTTGTAAGCTAAATGGGCCAGTGGTGGGCCGTGGCACGTGTCGACATATCATAGGCGCCTATCTGACCCACTGACGAGCTGACACGTGTTTCGTCCGGCCAATAAGAATTTTACACGTGGAAATTTCCCATTGGTCGGGGCTGTTAACGGGTTATCGGATCCAAAACCCGACCCGATAGCTTAACGGCGTTCCGTTACGGTGGATGCCATGTGTCGGTCACCCTTGACGAAAGCACTTCTGTGACGCGCGATTTATCGTCATGGAAGTGGACACTTCGTGATGATAATTTTCGTAATGTCATGGAACACTTCTACGACAGCACAGCTATGACTATCTTGATTCTATCATAAATTTGTCATGGATGTACATGCATGACAAAAAACGCGACCTACTGTGACAAACACGTAGCGTCACGGAAGTGTATTTTTTTTGTAGTGCTAGGCGAATCCCTGCGTCGGTAGCAACATCATCACCGTCATCACGCCGTCATGCTGGAGGAACTCTCCCGTGAAGCTCTGCTGGATCGGAGTTCGCAGGACGTCATCGAGCTGAACGTTTGCTGAACTCGGAGGTGCCATACGTTCGGTACTTGGATCGGTCGGATCATGAAGACGTACGACTACATCAACCACGTTGTGCTAACACTTCCGCTTTCGGTCTACGAGGGTACATGGACAACACTCTCCCCTCTCGTTGCTATGCATCACCATGATTTGGCGTGTGCGTAGGAATATTTTTGAAATTACTACATTCCCCATCATTATTCTCATAAAAACTAGAAGAACACTCCTTCACAAAGCAATCCTTCTTAGCACGCATCCTAGCGGTTCTTTCTTTGCACTCATCAATGGAAATTCTCATGGCTTTGAGAGACTCATTGATATCATGCTTAGGTGGAATATATCTAAGTTTCAAAGAATCAACATCAAGAGAAATTCTATCCACGTTCCTAGCCAATTCATCAATCTTAGGCAATTTTTCTTCAAGCAAAGCATTGAAATTCTTTTGAGAAATCATAAATTCTTTAACACTAGTCTCAAAACCAGAGGTCGTCTTATTAAAATTTCCATAAGATTTGTTGTAGGAATTACCATAATTATTAGAGGAATTATTAGGGAACAGCCTAGGATTAAAGTTTCCTCTATACGCATTGTTACCAAAATTATTCCTACCAACAAAATTCACATCCATAGATTAATTATTATTCTCAATCAAAGTAGAAAAAGGCATATCATTAGGATCAGAAGAAACACTCTTATTAGCAAACAATTTCATAAGTTCATCCATCTTTCCACTTAAAACATTAATTTCTTCAATCGCATGAACCTTTTTACTAGTAGATCTTTCAGTGTGTCATTGAGAATGATTAACCATAATATTATCTAGGAGTTTAGTAGCTTCTCCTAAAGTGATTTCCATAAAAGTGCCTCCCGCGGCCAAATCTAAAAGATTTCTAGAAGCAAAATTTAATCCGGCGTAAATTTTTTGTATAATCATCCACAAATTCAAACCATGAGTAGGGAAATTACGTATCATTAATTTCATCCTCTCCCAAGCTTGTGCAGTATTTTCATGATCAAGTTTCTTAAAATTCATAATATCGTTTCTAAGAGAGATGGTCTTAGCGGGAGGGAAATACTTAGAGATAAAAGCATCTTTGCACTTATTCAAAGAATCAATACTATTTTTAGGCAAAGACAAAAACCAAGTTTTAGCAAGATCTCTAAGAGAAAATGAAAATAGCTTCAATTTAACAATATCATTATCCACATATTTCTTATTTTGCATATCACACAAATCAACAAAGTTGTTTAGATGGGTAGCAGCATCTTCACTAGGAAGGCCGACGAATTGATCCTTCATGACAAGATTCAACAAAGCAGCATTAATTTCACAAGATTCAGCTTCGGTAAGAGGAGCAATCAGAGTGCTAATAAAATCATTGTTGTTGGTATTGGTAAATTCACACAATTTAGTATTATCTTGAGCCATCGTGACAAGCAAGCAATCCAACACACGAGCAAACAAGAAGCAAGCAAAAAAGAGGCGAACAGAAAGAGTGGGCGAATAAAACGGCAAGGGTGAAGTGGGGGAGAAGAAAACGAGAGGCAAATGGCAAATAATGTAATGCGACGGATAAGAGTTTATGATGGGTACTTGGTATGTCTTGACTTGTGCGTAGACTCCCCGGCAACAGCGCTAGAAATCCTTCTTGCTACCTCTTGAGCACTGCGTTCATTTTCCCTTGAAGAGGGAAGGGTGATGCAGCAAAGTAGCGTAAGTATTTCCCTCAGTTTTTGAGAACCAAGGTATCAATCCAGTAGGAGGCCACGCTCAAGTCCCTTGCACCTACACAAACAAATAAGAACCTTGCAACCAACGCGATAAAGGGTTGTCAATCCCTTCACGGCCACTTGCAAAAGTAAGATCTGATAGAGAGATAGGACAATATTTTTGGTATTTTTATGATAAAGATTAAAAGTAAAGAAAGAAAAGTAAACAAAGATATAAATAGCTTGTTGACGTGAGATTAATATGATAGAAAATAGAGCCGGGGGCCATAGGTTTCACTAGTGGCTTCTCTCAAGATATCATAAGTATTACGGTGGGTAAACAAATTACTGTCGAGCAATTGATATAATTGAGCATAGTTATGAGATTATCTAGGTATGATCATGTATATAGGCATCACGTCCGTGACAAGTAGACCGACTCCTGCCTGCATCTACTACTTTTACTCCACACATCGACCGCTATCCAGCATGCATCTAGAGTATTAAGTTCATAAGAACGGAGTAACGCTTTAAGCAAGATGACATGATGTAGAGGGATAAACTCATGCAATATGATATAAACCCCATCTTTTTATCCTCGATGGCAACAATACAATACGTGTTGTTTCCCTACTGTCACTAGGATCGAGCACCGCAAGATTGAATCCAAAGCTAAGCACTTCTCCCATTGCAAGAAAGATCAATCTAGTAGGCCAAACCAAACAGATAATTCGAAGAGACTTGCCAAGATAACCAATCATACATAAAAGAATACAGAGAAGATTCAAATATTGTTCATAGATAATCTTGATCATAAACCCACAATTCATCGGATCTTGACAAACACACCGCAAAAGAAGATTACATCGAATAGATCTCCAAGAGAATCAAGGAGAACTATGTATTGAGATCCAAAGAGAGAGAAGAGGCCATCTAGCTAATAACTATGGACCCGAAGGTCTGAGGTAAACTACTCACACATCATCGGAGAGGCTATGGTGTTGATGTAGAAGTCTTCTGTGATCAATGCCTCCTCTGGCAGGACGCCAGAAAAGGCCCCAAGATGGGATCTCACGGGTACAGAAGGTTGTGGCGGTGGAATTAGGTTTTCATGGTGCTCTTCGATTGTTTGGGGGTACGTAGGTATATATAGGTGGAAGAAGTAGGTCGGTGGAGCCATGGGGGGGGCAAGAGGGTGGAGGGCACGCCCAGGGGGGTAGGCGCGCCCCCCTGCCTCGTGGTCTCCTCATTGGTTGCTTGACGTCCACTCCAAGTCCTCTGGATCATGTTTGTTCCAAAAATGACGCTCCCTAAGGTTCCATTCCGTTTGGACTCCGTTTGATTTTTTTTCTGCGGAACACTGAAAGAGGCAAAAAACAGCAATTTGGGCTGGGCCTCCGGTTAATAGGTTAGTCCCAAAAATAATATAAAAGTGTATAAATAAGCTCATTAAACATCCAAAACAGAATATATAATAGCGTGGAACAATCAAAAATTATAGATATGCTGGAGACGTATCAGCTAACAATTGACATGCGACCTTCAGTACCGATCCACTAAGGCACAACTGTCACCGGGAGTCCCTGTTGAAGAACATCGTATAGTAACATACTTAGCAATGAAGTTTAGTTTGAAAAATAATTGATGCAAAAGATGCACTGAGGACAAATAGTAAAAATCTTACCATCTTGCCTAAATAGATGTGACCGTAGTTCAATATGAACACTATTGGTCGCACGTTTTGAGTACTAAGATTTTCAAATTCAGGAAAATAATTTATCTTGACAGCATCAAGATCCTCAAGCCATGAAACATAATGACTTATCTCCTCGCAGTTTAGTTCAGCGCCGGGACAGTGAGCGGTCCGGTCTACCAAGCGTCGGACATGTTTGCTTGAATGGAAATAAGTTTTCAATAGAAATTAGTTGTCAACTATTTTTTGAATAAACAATATCGAAGACATAAATATGGTTGAGAAACTCACATAATGGTAGAATTGGAGGCGTCTGCACATCGACCCAAATGTCTTTATTACTTCCAATATCATCTTCCGGACGAATATCAAAGGTGATAACCTTATCAGGCTCAAATGCTTAAGCCTTGCATAGTGCTTGCCAAGTTTTGCATTAAAATAGGTGTAGGTGTCTGCATTGTATAATTTGACGTCGAAGGTAAAACCATGCTCGGTCTTCAAGAAAACTCTCTTTACCTCCATAGTTTTGTTAGGATTGAAATCTATCTTTTCCAAGACAAAAACTCTTGCATGGCAGGGGATTCGCTAGTAGAATAGTGAAAATTTAAAATCATAAGTTGAAGCAAATGAAGCATAAGTCATGCTTAATTACGAAAAAAGATGTGTCGTTGTGACTTACTGTATCCACTTTGAATGTCTCATCAATATTGATGCTGAAGCGCCTATCATCAACTAGGAAATTTCTGTCGCACAGGCCGCGCTCGTCTTCGCAGTATTCGCACATAACGAAATCGTTTTGGTTGTCAGACGACATTTCCAACGTTCATAGTTGAAAAATTAATTGATAAACACTTACTAGTTCTATTAATCCAACTAATTCAACTAGTTCTATTAATTCAACTAGTTCTTTTAATTCAACTAAGCACTTACTAAAAATAAACTAGTTCTACTAATTTTCTTACTAAAAATAAAGTAGCTAGTTTTATATAGTAAAATTTTAATTAGATGATCAAATCTCATATACCTAAATTTAATATGTCTAATTCATCTAACATTAATATATCTAATTCATCTATAACTAAAACTATAACAAAGTAACCCATCTAACATTAATATCTAGCTAATTCATCTAACATTTGACATTAATATCTAACATATATTTCTATTTAATTCATCTAACATTTCACATTAATATCTATCTATATATATATATATATATATATATATATATATATATATATATAGGAAAATCCATCCTACCACCCGTGGTAGTTACCTCACATATCTCATATACTATCATGTTGTACTATATATACTATTTTATTATTTTAAATATGTTCTCGGTTTCACAAATACTACATACAACATACAAAACTCAAGTGGTGGTAACTACCACTGCTTGTAGGAAACATTTGTCCTATATATATATATATATATATATATATATATATATATATATATATATATATATATATATATATATATATATATAATCATCTAACAATTGACATTAGTCTAACATTTATATAAACTAAAACTATAAAAACTAAAAACAAAAAACAAAAAAACATTAAGAAAAATATGTCTCTGTTTGTGTGTATGTGTATTGTGTGTGTGTACTTTGTGTGTGTGTGAGGTCGGCCGTCGGCCACGGGCGTGGCAGGGCAGGCGGTCGATCTTCTGGCTGGGCGACGGCATGGCGCGAGGCGAAGGGGGCGGCGACGAGCTGGGGCGGCGCCGGGACGGGCTGGGCGGCGACGCACGGCCGGGACGGGCCAGGGAGGCGCCAGCGCAGCGATCAACGTCTGACGGGAAGAAGGCAAGGGCGACGAGGGCGGGACGGTGCGCGACGGGGCGGCGTCGGCGACGGGACGGGACGACGACGGCACTGGGACGGCCGTGCGCGACGGGGGCGGCGATGGGGACGGGCGCGATGAAGAAGAAGAAGACAATAACTGAATTTTTTTTGTAAGTGTTGTATATATAGGAGTGGCCTTTAGTACCGCTTGGAGCCACCAACTGGTACTAAAGGTCAGATTTGGCAGGCCAAGCGGCGGGAAGCGCACCCCCTTTAGTACCAGGTGGTGGCTCCAACTAGTACTAAAGACCCGCCCTTTAGTACCGGTTGGAGCCACGAACCGGTACTAAAGGGGGTGCGCTCCCATCCCGCGGTGCACAAAGTTTTAGTCCCACCTCGCCGAGAGAAGGGCAGCCGCACTGGTTTATAAACCCACCGCGGTTGCTCCTTCGAGCTCCTCTCTAAAGCAGGCTTCTGGGCCTAACTTTGCCGCGCTGCCCTGTCAGCCTGCTGGGCCTTATGGGCCTGCACATCCACACCCAAGGCCGAGCAGGCCCACTGGGCAGCGCGCAACTATGTTTTTTATATAGTTTTTTCTGCTTTATTTATTTTCTTGTATTTATTTCTGAGTAGTTTTCTGCTCTATTTAGAGTTTCTTTGTGAATATTTTTGCTTTAGGTACAGAAAATTTGAATAGTTAAATTTGAATTATTTGAAATTTGTGTGAATCACTAGTTTGTGAATAACTTAACTTTAAAAATAGATTTTTTAGTGATTCTTTTTTTATGTTTAATATTAATGTGTTTTATCATTATATTCAAATTGGTAATACGTCTGGAGTTGTAATAAGTTTAAAAAAATGAAGTGCCGGTGTAACAAATGAGTTTTCGTCCGAAACTCTGAGACTTCGAAAGAGATTGTCCAATTTGTACACGAAGTGCATCCAGTTTTTGCCGTAACCTTCTCTACTTTTTGGCACATGCTATGTGGGTGAAATGATGATACCATGCCAAGTTTCAATCTTTTCAGAGTTCATTTTGTAGTGCTTTTCAATTTCACGTTCATTTAGCTCTCAAAACAAATCAGTAAATAAATGAAAAATAGCAAATGATGTCAGAAAGGGTTGAAAGTTAATGACATGGCTTTGAATGGTGCATACTTAACGCAAAAAAAAGTCCGGAGTTGTAATAAGTTTTAAAAAATGAAGTGCCGGTGTAACAGATGAGTTTTCGTCCGAAACCCTGATACTTCGAAAGAGATTGTCCAGTTTGTACACGAAGTGCATCTTGTTTTTGCCGTAACCCTCTTTTTTTTGCACATGCTATGTGGGTGAAATGATGATACCATGCCAAGTTTCAACCTTTTCAGAGTTTATTTTGTAGTGGTTTTCAATTTCACGATCATTTTGCTCTCAAAACAAATCAGTAAATGAATGAAAATAGCAAATTATCTCAGAAAAGGTTAAAAGTTGATGACGTGGCTTTGAATGGTGCATACTGAACGCAAAAAAAGTCCAGAGTTGTAATAAGTTATTAAAAATGAAAGAGAGACGCAATGCTCACCTGCACGTTGCTTAGCTTCAGGCCTTGAGATTTCAACCAATAACCACAGCTAACAATATATTGTTAGTTCCCTCGTCTCTTCCGTTGTCCCATCCACCGAAATCTAGCTAATGATTTGCCTAAAATATATAACAAACAAAACAACACATATATAATTATGAAAAAACCCGGTGAAACTAAATCAGTGTCCCAGCTTTGGCACCCCTAA
Source organism: Aegilops longissima (assembly GCA_021605205.1). Taxonomy (NCBI): domain Eukaryota; kingdom Viridiplantae; phylum Streptophyta; class Magnoliopsida; order Poales; family Poaceae; genus Aegilops; species Aegilops longissima. The sequence continues at coordinate 2,672,468 of CM038680.1, read as the reverse complement.
CTGGCAACTCTGATAAAATTTTCATGAATTTATATTAGTACCAGTACACAGGATTGATAGCCAGTAAATATTAAGTCCTACCTTTTCAGTAAATTCTATCAAAAGCATTAGCAAGCTGCAAAATCGAAGAGCAAAATCTTGCATGAATATAATCAAACATGTCTACCTGTCGGAACTTTTGATGGCGTCAACCCGAATATATCTCTTCAAAAACATCAAACCTTCTGTCTGTTAAAATTAGTAATAAGGTGATACTTTCAAGCAATTCTATCAGTACGTTTTCATACATCTTGTTACAATCAGTGGAGAGTCAGTGCTAAGTCCAAAATTTCTAGGCATTTATTTCAGTATGTTTAGCAAGGAATATAGCATCATTGTTTTGAACACATACTAGATCATTGATGGCGCGCGTTACCGCGCCCCTCCATTGTGATGATAAAATGCTAGGAATTTGGTGAATGTATTAAATCTTGAAAAAAAATGTTAGTATGAAAATTAGACATATAAATCTAAAGTATAAGTGTCTACAAAATAGTATTCTAACCAATCATGCTAAGAATATAGGGTCTTCATTTCTAGAATAACAATAACATGCCATCCCCACTGAAGTGTTATTTACATGCGTGCGTTATATTGATGAGTTATGCATGCGTGCGCAGGTTCCACTATATTCTCCTAGAGATTAAGCTTGAGCAGGGAGTAGTAACTGTCTTAGACTCGAGACGAAAAGATCCCAAGGAGTATGCGGAAATGACTGAAATGCTCGAGAAGTAAGTTAAATCGATCATTATCCACCATATCAGCAACTTTGTTCATTTCTGATATCAAGTAATTGTTTTCTTTGTATGGCAGGGCTTGGGAAAATTCACCAAAAAGCTCGGGACTACCGAAGAAGCTGCAATTTAGACACCAAAGTAAGTACTATATAGTAGCATATTCCACGCGCATCTCCTAGTGATTCAAGCGCTAGTTTCATCAATACCATTTAGCATGTGCTTGCTAATTATCAGTTTGATTGACCTCTGTTTCTTGTAAAGTGGTTGTGGCAGGAACAAGGGAATGATTTCTGTGGATACTACGTTTGCGAGTCCATCCGCCACACGACCTGTGAGAGGGGCTACTCCGACAAACAATTTGAAGTGCGTAAATAAAAATATTCACAATTTTATTTTATTACCATCATTTGTGTTGTGCATCGCTGGCAAGCGAAGAATAAAAGAAGAGCCAGCCAATTATTCACAGAGAGACAATGCCCACGTGAACAAAGCAAAGATTTGATAGATTCCTGAAGATTGAAGTTTGTCGGGGCACTATCCTCTCGCTCTTATCCATCACCTAGAGGGACACGCATGCATCCCTACTTCATATAAAATAAGAGGTGCATTCTCCCGGAAGCCATCCAGAGAGCTCTCTCGCCTATAAAAGGAGACACTTGCTGCAAAGAGAGGGAGACACCAGACGGAGAAGAGCCACCAGCCACCGATAGAGCAAAGAGCTGCGACCCAGCTAGCAAGCTCGTTGCTCGATAGTAGTAGTAGTAGTAGTTTCATCCTGCAATAAGAGCCACCATATCCAGAGCATTGTAAGGCTCAAGAAGGTAGTTAGAAGGTAATTTTCTTTAGTTTGTGTAATCCCTTCGGGGCCTCCCGAAAGGGAAAGCCATATGTAAATTATGTTGTTGAAATGATGTAGTTTCTTGGTTTCACTTGGTATTTTTACTTATGAATTTATGGGACGAGTTCTTATGCTAGGGATCCTATAGGAGAAACCTCTGCGTGTGTAGTTCTCTGTGTAGCCCAGTGGCGTTTGAATGAGAACCTTGTGGCGAGAGAAGTGTTCCTTGGGTGGAACTGCTGGGAAGACGATAGGAATTTACCCCATAAATTTGCAATTAAAACTGCTAAGTGAACGTAACTAGCTACATCTGATGCAACATAATGAAAAATATGGTGAGTACTGAGTAGGATTTTACACCTTTAAGCACATCACGGACGAATTGTTGGCCTCGCCAACCTCTAAATAGATCCTGCATTAAATATATAATCAAGTTAGAACGTGAAGGTAATCATATTGAATTAAATATTATTGTGAATAGTGGAATACTATTCCAAATAGTGTATTTAATAGTGGAGCACTATTGTGAATAGTGCTGAATAGTAAATACTATTCAAGATAAAAAGAATACCTGACTACCACTCCCACCTAATCCCAAATTAACCTAATCAAAATCTAATCACATATTAAGCTAAATAATAATAATCATAAAAATTAATTTCCCTATATTGTTGGTATCAGGTCCAGCGTTTAATCATTGAAAGGTTAAAATATTTAAACTTAGAAGTTAGCGCAGGTAAAGTTATAAATACTAAGGAAAATCTAAATATAAGGTGTAGAGTAAATCCTTCGAAGAGCATATCGGCATTCATCTCATAGCCAGTTAAATACAGCCGTCGATTTAATATATAACTTTTACATATCTTGGGGAAAAGACAAGATAACTTAGACCAAAAATTTGAAAGTTTATTCAAAGAATACCAAAAACTTGCGGATAAGTATTCAGGTTTGAATAATAAAATCGATCTAGCTTTACATAAGCTAGAGGAAGCAAAAGCAAGACAGAATACAGTTTGCAAGAATAACGATTATATTAAAGAGGAAGTGTTGTCAATAGGCGTTACTTAAGTAAAGGCAAAGAGTCACTCCCACGCACTGATACAAGACAAGATATACTTGAAATTAAAAAGTTGGTGCAAGAGGTTAAAACTTTGATTATCTCATAATTTTATGACTGAATATACTCAAGCATTAAACGAAGTAGCAAAATACCTATCACCTCCTGTCGGATTCTCCGATCACGACTCCCCAAAGGAAGATTCCAAAGTAATAATAAGACAAAATAACACAATCATCCAACTACTAATTCAAGTATTAGATAACCTAAAAAGTGTTCAAAGCAACAAAGAAATTGTGTTATCATCATCTGGAATAGTTGCCTCTACTAGAAATATTAATTCAGAAAAATGGACGTATCTAAAGGCTTCCTTAGAAGAGACAAAACCCTCCAATTAGTAAGGCAAGATTCAAGACCTCGCCATGAAGCATAGATTATCATGCAAAGCTGATGATATTGATAGCATTGAAGAAGTTATAGATATACAAAGAGATCTAGAAAGATATCAAAAGATACCCGAGAAAAATAAAGCCGCAGCAAGTATACCACATGGGAATGTTTGAAAGTAAGAGTGGTCTATACAGAATATCTCGAGAAGTAGAATTAAGCGTGTTAACACATCCAGTAGATTTAAGAATTGTAAGCAAAAATATTGAAAATGAATTAAAATATTGTGGGTACAAATATATTCATCAAGGCATGTATATCATAGGAGTCAAAGGTATGACAAGAAAGAAATTAGGTGCAAAGGTTTTAATAACATTATTAGATAGAAGATGGGAATCAGTAGACAAAGCAGCATTAGGATTTTTGGAAGGAGACATGAATGAAAATAGATTAATAACCTATATAGCTCCAGACCTAATGATGCCCGTAAAAGAATTTATTGAAAAAATGAGTTTTGGTTTCCAAACTAAAGGTTATGAAGATTTTAAAGGAACAAATTTGCTAGTAAGCATAGAATTTATAGGAAGGCTCACTAATAGAAGTAGCTCCAGATATAGAGTGAATGTGAATGACGTAATTGATAGCATGCAATCAAAAGGTATTAAATTTATGAATCCTCTTAAAATTGGCTCTGAAGAAAGAGCAGGAGAAGAATGGAAGATAGGAGATCTAATAGAGAAAAAGGAATTAAAGCAACCTGAAAATTACATAAGCTATCAAAATTGTGAAGGAAGTAGTAGTATTCGATTTATGAACTATAAAGCTGCTTCAATAGAAGACTCTGAATCATTTATGTCGAATCAGAAATTAATGATGATAAGAATAAAGGTATATCTGAATGTATGGAAAAGCCTAATTTAGATGACGAAATAATTCATTGGGAAAAGAAGCTAAAGCATATTGAATGGGAATATAGTCATTCTATGACAAAGGATTGGCCAAAAATTAGAGAAAGAGAACTATTTATCATTCGAGAAATTGCAAGGTTAAAAAAGCTTAAAAATGATAAAATGTTTGCCACTAGTAGTTCAAGCATGGAAGATAAAATTATAGCATCCGCAGAAAGAAAAGCAAATGCTATTATTAATAAAAATTCTATCAATAATAATAATAAAGATAAGAATATTATTCAAAAGAAGAAATTGTTAGTGAAGAAGAGCAATGGGATATCAATAATAAGTTATTATTAGAAAGTTATGAGGAAGAGGAGGAATTAATAAAAGAAATGTGGTTAGAAGATGAAAGGTATGATGATTCAGAACAAAATAGTGATTTCTATAACTCACTAGATGATGTGGGACTACATAATTTAGACAATGCAATGGAAGCCATGGAAGTAGAAAGTAGTGGTAAAAGAAGAAGGGATATGGAGAATCATCTGAAAAGAGAAGGAGAAAGAGAGAGACCTACCGGGACAGCTGGACAATGGCCTCCAGAAAAAGATGATTATCAACCTACATATATCCCAGGACAATATAGATACATGGGTACTAAAAGAAGAGATTTTGAAAAACCAGTGCAATTCCAAAATTATAAAAATGATGGTGCCATATTAAACCTAGCAGCTCATGATCCAATAGATTGGCCGAATATAATTAGCATATGGAAAGGTTTAATAGTACAAAAATATATACAAAATCAGTATAGCATAGGCACTAAGGTAGAAGATATGTTAACATATCTTGAAACATTTTTAGGAGAATCTGTAAAAGTTCTTTGGGAACAATGGGTAGAATCATACCCTAGTCAATATGAAGAATTAAAAAGGGCAGGAAGTAACCCTAATAACTTTGCGAATGTTATCTCAAATATGATCATAGCAGAAGATCCAGAATTAGGTCATACCTCATTGCAAAATGAAAGGTTAAGAGAAATAGAAAAGTTAACATTAACTAGCTGGAAAGGTATTAAAGAATTTTCCCAGCATTATTTGTATAATGCTACTACTGCTAAACAAGGTTTTAATGTAGGCGTAGTAGAAAGATATTTTAATAAGTTGCCTGACCCCCTAGGGTCAATAATATTTGAAGAATACAAAAAGGAGCGGCGGGAAGCGTGGTAAATATATCTCAAGCTGTAACATTTGTTTTCAAACAATTAAGAAAGGTGTGTACTAGTATTCAAGCCCAAAGATCTATGAAGAAATCAGATTATAATTTTTGCAATAACATAGTCCAAATACCACTAACATATGGAGAAGAAAGGCATAGGAAAAACAAATATTATAAACCACAAAGGAGAGATAATAGAAATTTTAGAACAAAGAAAAGATATTTCTTAAGAAGGTCAGACAATAGAGCCCCATTCTTGCATAAAAGAAATGTAAGAAGATATAATCCCAAGAAAACCTATGATAAAACATGCAGGTGTTTCATATGTAACTCTCCGATCATCTAAGTAGAACATGCCCTAATAAAGACCAGAAAAGATACTCTAGCAAATATGAAGAACAAGAGAGAGTGTTAATTATAGATAGCGTTAATGAAAATATATTAGTATGTGATGATGAAATAAAAGACGATGAGTCAATATATTCAATTATAGAAACAGATGAAGTAGAAAATGAGGCTCCAGAATATGAATCAAGTGAAGATGAAATAGACCTAATAGATGATTTAGCCGGTTTAAAAATTGAAATGATGAACCAAGTAGATTGTGAACATGATTGGATTAGAGGAAAAGGTGATTATAACATAAAATGTGCTTTCGTATATATTACCCAAGCCAAGATAATAGGTTCACTTGTAGCTTGTGTTTAAAACAAGCATGTGCCTCATGTCTAAAACCAATAATCAAAAATGGAGACAAGAGATAGAATTGGAACCCGAAGAGCGAATATTATCCAGTAGGGTTAGAAATTTAGAAAATAGAATAAATAAGCTAGAAGCAGAGCTAGAAAAACTTAAAGAAGAGTTAGAAAATAGTAAAGAGGAAAATGATAATGTTCCAAAAACACAGAAATGAAAGAGCAAATGATAACGGTAAGGATAAAAAGGAGACAAATTAATACAATTGAAAGATGCAATTACTAGTTTTGGAAACAAATATATCGTTCGATTACCATTCAAAGAAGTGTTAGGAATAAGGATCCCAGTTAAGATTGTTCTGAAGCCAAATATTTCATATAAAATACTGGCACTATTAGATACTGGTTGCACTAAGAATATCATCCATGATAAATATTTTATGAGATGTCCCAAATAGTTGAAACTATAGATGATAATAAAGCTGAAGTATCTACCGATATGTCAGAATAAAGAAGATCCATAATCAGCTAGCATATAATATTGAAGCTTACATAAATGGCACAAAATATATAATAGATGAAATTACAATAAGAGATTTGTCAGTAATAAATGATGACATGATAATAGGGTTAAGATTTTTACAACAATCTTTACAAACCACAATCATACATGAAGAGGGTGTAACATTTATCCCTTATCAAGATAATGTTCCATACATTTCTGAAGTACGAAAACAAAGAAAGTCCTTGCAAAATGTAGAAATATCTAATTTAGATGATGAATATAGCACAAGTCCAGATCCTTGAATTCTGTAAAGGCGAAGAACTTAGTGAGACCATAGAAGAATATCATATAGAAAATACATGTACAGAATGCATTGGGTTGCAATCATTTTCTCCAAATTGGTATAGAGATATAAAATCTAAAAGGATATAGATAAGATTGTGCAAAGACTAGAAAGCATACAAATTATTGGAGAAATACCAATGAAGCATTGGGATAAGAACTCTATAGTTTGCAAAATAAATATCATAAATCCAGATTATATAATTAAGTCAGGACCAATAGAAGCTACTCCTAAAGATATCGAAGAGTTCAAAATGCATATTGAAGAGTTATTAAAGTTAAAAGTAAATAGTAAGAAAAGCTCAACCAGAAGATGGGTCTTATTTGAAGACACCATAGCTGGGAATGGTTATAAAGTTATTTTTGAGCATATTAAAGGGAAGGATAATACCTTACCTGACATATTTTCTCGTGCATCAAATTTGCAGGAATGAAGAGAGGATTATTCGCCAACAAGGATGAATATCTCTTCTTTGGAGATGAAAATAGGCTGAAAATGTTTCAGCCAAATACATTCAATTTTAAGCCAAAAAATCCCATATTAAGCTCGATGAAGCCCAAAGATGCATATTGGATAACTTTTGGTTCCAATATGCTCGTAAAAGACGAACAAGGGGTATTTTTATCAATTCTCAACAGTTTGGCTGAATATTTTAATGAATTAAACAAAAATGTGCCAAAGCCAGCAAAGGTTGAAATACCAAAGGAGAAACTCTATATCTCATATTAGATGGAAATAAACCTGGCGTATATTTGGAATGGGAAAATATTATGATTGAAAAATAGATGCAAAAAGAAATGGAGGAGATTTAACATTCAAAAGATATTACAGTATAGATGAGGCCTTACTTTGGGCAAGAAAGGTATTAGGACCAGATTATTATATTGACCCAAAGGCCAAGACTATATCCAAATGAAAAGAGGCATACACCTTCACCAACTCCCACAAAGGGGAGGCATCAAGCTCAAAAATATAAAGAAGGAAGAATCCCCAAAATATAAGACATACCAAGAATGCCTTCTAAAGGGCTTGACCCTTTAGACAGTGAATCATGGATCAAGAGATGGATAAGAGGTTTGAAGAATTTTCAAAGATAATAAAGAAAAATTAAAGGAGGAAATATTAAAGAATTAAGGCAAGAAATGGATGAAAAATTTGAAGAAATAAAGAAAGAATGTGATGAAAATTTGATTTCAATCTATTAAATGATGAGGATCATATGGACATAGCAGGGCATGGGCAGCGGCCTGAATAAAGCCCAAATTGCATATATTGATATTGCTATCAATTATTGGTAGCGGAGGACCTATACCCGACCGAATATTGATAGAAATTCTCATAATAGATCTTTTAAATATTGATAAGGTATTATCAATTATATGGGCAGGAGGACACCCTGTAAAAAAAATAATAATAATAATAATAATAATAATAATAATAATAATAATAAGCCATGTCTAATATTTAATCAAGTTAAAATTAAATTTAAATTAAATAAATAAGCAGTGTTGAATATTTAAGCAGCCTTGGCATGTATATGCGCATACACTGACACAAGGATTCCTAAGGAAGAGCTACCTATCTGAAGGCATGAAGAAGTGCATCATTGGTAGCGAAGAATAAAAGAAGAGCCAGCCAATTATTCACGGAGAGACAATGCCCGTGAACAAAGCAAAGATTTGATAGATTCCTGAAGATTGAAGTTTGTCGGGGCACTATCCTCTCGCTCTTATCCATCACCTAGAGGACACATGCATCCCTACTTCATATAAAATAAGAGGTGCATTCTCCGGAAGCCATCGAGCTGCTCTCTAGCCTATAAAGGAGACACTTGCTGCAAGAGGAGAGACACCAGACGGAGAAGAGCCACCAGCCACCGATAGAGCAAAGAGCTGCGACCCAGCTAGCAAGCTCGTTGCTCGATAGTAATAGTAGTAGTAGTTTCATCCTGCAATAAGAGCCACCATATCCGAGCATTGTAAGGCTCAAGAAGGTAGTTAGAAGGTAATTTTCTTTAGTTTGTGTAATCCCTTGGGGCCTCCCGAAAGGAAAGCCATATGTAAATTATGTTGTTGAAATGATGTAGTTTCTTGGTTTCACTTGGTATTTTTACTTATGAATTTATGGGACGAGTTCTTATGCTAGGGATCCTATAGGAGAAACCTCTGCGTGTGTAGTTCTCTGTGTAGCCCAGTGGCGTTTGAATGAGAACCTTGTGGCCGTGAAAGTGTTCCTTGGTGGAACTGCACAGGAAGGCGATAGAATTTAACCCATAAATTTGCAATTAAAACTGCTAAGTGAGCGTAACTAGCTACATCTGATGCAACATAATGAAAAATATGGTGAGTACCAGTAGGATTTTACACCTCTGCACACACCGTCGGACGAATTGTTGGCCTCGTGACCTCTAAATAGATCCTGCATTAAATATATAATCAAGTTAGAGCGTGAAGGTAATCATATTGAATTAAATATTTGCTGTGAATAGTGGAATACTATTTCAAATAGTGTATTCAATAGTGGAGCACTATTGTGAATAGTGCCCTACCTAGTGAATAGTAAATACTATTCAAGATAAAAAGCATACCTGTCTACCACTTCCACCTAATCCCAAATTAACCTAATCAAAATCTAATCACATATTAAGCTATAAAAATTTATTCCTATATTATACTGATACCAACAATATAGGAAATTAATTTATATTATTAATATTTAGCTTAATATGTGATTGAATTTTGATTAAATTAATTGAGATTAAATGAGTAATAGTCAATATTCTTTATCTTGAATAGTATTACTATTCAACACTATTCACAATAGTGCTCCACTATTAAATACACTATTTGGAATAGTATTCACTATTCACAATAATATTTAATTCAATATGATTTTCATGCAGGATTCTATTAACAACTGTATATTAATGTATCTGAAGCTACATGTCAGGCTGATACATTCTCTCATATGTGAAGATGACATGAATTGTTATTATTTATTGAATATCGGCATATGCTTTACAGTCTGTTAAGTACTGTAAATTCTTTAAATCCTAGATATAACCTAAATGCATTTATTGCATTTACCACTGCAAAATTTCTCTATCAATATTATTTACCGTCTTTAATTTGTAACTTCTGAAGCATATCTGCATATTTTTTCGTCTGCCTTTGGAGAGTATTTATTGGGCTTTTGTTTTAGTATCGCACCCATCCTACCTTAGATGCATCTGTCTCAATTATAAAATAATTGTCTTCTAGAGGCAATTCTAGGGTTTTAAATTCTTGACCTTTTCCTTGATGGCCTTTACTAATTTTATATCTTCAGAATTGAAGTATCTTTGACCATTTTTCTTAATTTAGCATATAAAGGTCCTGCTAGCTTTGCTAAGTTATCTATATAGTTTCGTAGCGTAGTTTACAATTCCTAAGAACTGTTGTAAAACCTTTTATCACTCATATTATCAGGAAACTCTAGTATTTTCTTTGCAATATGTTCTTGTAGATATATCTTTCCTTCTCCTATTTCATGACCAAGAAAATTTATTTTCTCTTTGCAAATTCCATCTTCTTTTTAGATAGTATGAGCCCATTTTGTTCTACCTTCGAAAGAACACTTCAAGATGGGCTATATGCTCTTTGTATGATTTTGAGAATACTAACAAATCATCTCGTATACTAATATAAATGCTTGATTCTCATTAAATATATTTTGCATCTTTCTTTGAAATAGTGCAGGTGCATTCTTTAGGCCTAATGGCATTACTAGCCATTCATAATGGCCTTGTGGACAAGTAAATGCTGTCCAGGAATAGATTCTTCAGCCATTTTACTTGCCAAAATCCTGCCTTTAAATCGAATTTGGAGAAATATTTACTTCCTTGTATTCTGTTAATCCATTCCTGCTTATTGGGTATGTTGTATGCATCGTCAACTGTATTATCATTAAGCCTTTTAAAGTTAATTACCATTCTAGATTTACCTCTAACTTCTTCACATGATTTCTAACTATAAAAGCAGCGGATCGATGAGGGCTTCTGCTTTCTCTTATAACTTTAACTTTAATAACTCTTCAATATGCATTTTGAACTCTTGATATCTTTAGGAGTAGCTTCTATTGGTCTGACTTAATTATATAATCTGGATTTATGATATTTATTTTGCAAACTATAGAGTTCTTATCCCAATGCTTCATTGGTATTTCTCCAATAATTTGTATGCTTTCTAGTCTTTGCACAATCTTATCTATATCCTTTTTAGATTTTATATCTCTATACCAATTTGGAGAAAATGATTGCAACCCAATGCATTCTGTACATGTATTTTCTATATGATATTCTTCTATGGTCTCACTAAGTTCTTCGTCTTTACAGAATTCAAGGGATCTGGACTTGTGCTATATTCATCATCTAAATTAGATATTTCTACATTTTGCAAGGACTTTCTTTGTTTTAGTACTTCAGAAATGTATGGAACATTATCTTGATAAGGGATAAATGTTACACCCTCTTCATGTATGATTGTGGTTTGTAAAGATTGTTGTAAAAATCTTAACCCTATTATCATGTCATCATTTATTCTTGACAAATCTCTTATTGTAATTTCATCTATTATATATTTTGTGCCATTTATGTAGCTTCAATATTATATGCTAGCTGATTATGGATCTTCTTTATTCACGACATATCGGTAGATACTTCAGCTTTATTATCATCTATAGTTTCAACTATTTGGGACATCTCATAAAATATTTATCATGGATGATATTCTTAGTGCAACGGTATCTAATAGTGCCAGTATTTTATATGAAATATTTGGCTTGAACAATCTTAACTGGGATCCTTATTCCTAACACTTCTTTGAATGGTAATCGAACAATATATTTGTTTCCAAAACTAGTAATTGCATCTTTCAATTGTATTAATTTGTCTCCTTTTTATCCCTTACTGTTATCATTTGCTCTTTCATTTCTGTGTTTTTTGGAACATTATCATTTTCCTCTTTACTATTTTCTAACTCATCTTTAAGTTTTCTAGCTCTGCTTCTAGCTTATTTATTCTATTTTCTAAATTTCTAACCCTCTTGGATAATATTAGCTCTTCTGGTTCCAATTCTATCTCTTGTCTCCATTTTGATTATTGGCTTTTAGACATGAGGCACATGCTTGTTTTAAACACAAGCTACAAGTGAACCTATTATCTTGGCTTGGGTAATATATCTGAAAGCACATTTTATGTTATAATCACCTTTCCTCTAATCCAATCATGTTCACAATCTACTTGGTTCATCATTTCAATTTTTAAACCGGCTAAATCATCTATTAGGTCTATTTCATCTTCACTTGATTCATATTCTGGAGCCTCATTTTCTACTTCATCTGTTTCTATAATTGAATATATTGACTCATCGTCTTTTATTTCATCATCACATACTAATATATTTTCATTAACGCTATCTATAATTAACACTCTCTCTTGCTCTTCATATTTGCTAGAGTATCTTTTCTGGTCTTTATTAGGGCATGTTCTACTTAGATGATCGGAGAGTTACATATGAAACACCTGCATGTTTTATCATAGGTTTTCTTGGGATTATATCTTCTTACATTTCTTTTATGCAAGAATGGGGCTCTATTGTCTGACCTTCTTAAGAAATATCTTTTCTTTGTTCTAAAATTTCTATTATCTCTCCTTTGTGGTTTATAATATTTGTTTTTCCTATGCCTTTCTTCTCCATATGTTAGTGGTATTTGGACTATGTTATTGCAAAAATTATAATCTGATTTCTTCATAGATCTTTGGGCTTGAATACTAGTACACACCTTTCTTAATTGTTTGAAAACAAATGTTACAGCTTGAGATATATTTACCACGTTTCCCGCCGTTTCCTTTTGTATTCTTCAAATATTATTGACCCTAGGGGTCGGGCAACTTATTAAAATATCTTTCTACTACCTACATTAAAACCTTGTTTAGCAGTAGTAGCATTATACAAATAATGCTGGGAAAATTCTTTAATACCTTTCCAGCTAGTTAATGTTAACTTTTCTATTTCTCTTAACCTTTCATTTTGCAATGAGGTATGACCTAATTCTGGATCTTCTGCTATGATCATATTTGAGATAACATTCTTAAAGTTATTAGGGTTACTTCCTGCCCTTTTAATTCTTCATATTGACTAGGGTATGATTCTACCCATTGTTCCCAAGAACTTTACAGATTCTCCTAAAATGTTTCAAGATATGTTAACATATCTTCTACCTTAGTGCCTATGCTATACTGATTTTGTATATATTTTTGTACTATTAAACCTTTCCATATGCTAATTATATTGGCCAATCTATTGGATCATGAGCTGCTAGGTTTAATATGGCACCATCATTTTATAATTTTGGAATTGCACTGGTTTTCAAAATCTCTTCTTTTAGTACCCATGTATCTATATTGTCCTGGGATATATGTAGGTTGATAATCATCTTTTTAAGAGGCCATTGTCCAGCTGTCTGGTAGGTCTCTCTCTTTCTCCTTCTCTTTTTGAGATGATTCTCCATATCCCTTCTTCTTTTACCACTACTTTCTACTTCCATGGCTTCCATTGCATTGTCTAAATTATGTAGTCCCACATCATCTAGTGAGTTATAGAAATCACTATTTTGTTACGAATCATCATACCTTTCATCTTCTAACCACATTTCTTTTATTAATTCCTCCTCTTCCTCATAACTTTCTAATAATAACTTATTATTGATATCCCATTGCTCTTCTTCACTAACAATTTCTTCTTTTGAATAATATTCTTATCTTTATTATTATTATTGATAGAATTTTTATTAATAATAGCATTTGCTTTTCTTTCTGCGGATGCTATAATTTTATCTTCCATGCTTGAACTACTAGTGGCAAACATTTTATCATTTTAAGCTTTTTAACCTTGCAATTTCTCGAATGATAAATAGTTCTCTTTCTCTAATTTTGGCCAATCCTTTGTCATAGAATGACTATATTCCCATTCAATATGCTTTAGCTTCTTTTCCCAATGAATTATTTCGTCATCTAAATTAGGCTTTTCCATACATTCAGATATACCTTTATTCTTATCATCATTAATTTCTGATTCGACATAAATGATTGAGTCTTCTATTGAAGCAGCTTTATAGTTCATAAATCGAATACTACTACTTCCTTCACAATTTTGATAGCTTATGTAATTTTCAGGTTGCTTTAATTCCTTTTCTCTATTAGATCTCCTATCTTCCATTCTTCTCCTGCTCTTTCTTGAGCCAATTTTAAGAGGATTCATAAATTTAATACCTTTTGATTGCATGCTATCAATTCGTCATTCACATTCACTCTATATCTGGAGCTACTTCTATTAGTGAGCCTTCCTATAAATTCTATGCTTACTAGCAAATTTGTTCCTTTAAAATCTTCATAACCTTTAGTTTGAAACCAAAACTCATTTTTCAATAAATTCTTTTACAGGCATCATTAGGTGCGGAGCTATATAGGTTATTAATCTATTTTCATTCATGTCTCCTTCCAAAAATCCTAATGCTGCTTTGTCTACTGATTCCCATCTTCTATCTAATAATGTTATTAAAACCTTTGCACCTAATTTCTTTCTTGTCATACCTTTGACTCTATGATATACATACCTTGATGAATATATTTATAACCACAATATTTTAGTTCATTTTCAATATTTTTGCTTACAATTCTTAAATCTACTGGGTGTGTTAACACACTTAATTCTACTTCTCTGGATATTCTATATAGACCACTTTTACTTTCAAACATACCCATGTGGTATACTTGCTGCTGGCTTTATTTTTCTCAGGTATCTTTTTGATATCTTTCTAGATCTCTTTGTATATCTATAACTTCTTCAATGCTATCAATATCATCAGCTTTGCATGATAATCTATGCTTCATGGCGGTCTTGAATCTTGCCTTACTAATTGGAGGTTTTGTCTCTTCTAAGGAAGCCTTTAGATCGTCCATTTTCTGAATTAATATTTCTAGTAGAGGCAACTATTCAGATGATGATAACACAATTTCTTTGTTGCTTTGAACACTTTTTAGCTTATCTAATACTTGAATTAGTAGTTGGATGATTGTGTTATTTTGTCTTATTATTACTTTGGAATCTTCCTTTGGGAGTCGTGATCGGAGAATCCGACGGAGGTGACAGGTATTTTGCTACTTCGTTTAATGCTTGAGTATATTCAGTCATAAAATTATGAGATAATCAAAGTTTTAACCTCTTGCACCAACTTTTTAATTTCAAGTATATCTTGTCTTGTATCGGTGCGTGGGGTGACTCTTTGCCTTTACTTAAATAACGGCCTATTGACAACACTTCCTCTTTAATATAATCGTTATTCTTGCAAACTGTATTCTGTCTTGCTTTTGCTTCCTCTAGCTTATGTAAAGCTAGATCGATTTTATTATTCAAACCTGAATACTTATCCATAAGTTTTGGTATTCTTTAAATAAACTTTCAAATTTTGGTCTAAGTTATCTTGTCTTTTCCCCAAGATATGTAAAGTTATATATCAAATCGACATTGTATTTAACGGCTATGAGATGAATGCGGATATGCTCTTGAAGGATTTACTCTACACCTTATATTTAAATTTTCCTTAGTATTTATAACTTTACTGCGCTTCTTCTAAGTTTAAATATTTTAACCTTTCAATGATTAAGCGCTGGACCTGATACCAACAATATAGGGAAATTAATTTTTATAATTATTATTATTTAGCTTAATATGTGATTAGATTTTGATTAGGTTAATTTGGGATTAGGTGGGAGTGGTAGTCAGGTATTCTTTTATCTTGAATAGTATTTACTATTCAGCACTATTCACAATAGTGCTCCACTATTAAATACACTATTTGGAATAGTATTCCACTATTCACAATAATATTTAATTCAATATGATTACCTTCACGTTCTAACTTGATTATATATTTAATGCAGGATCTATTTAGAGGCTGGCGAGGCCAACAATTAGATCGGCGATGTGCGCAAAGGTGTAAAATCCTACTCAGTACTCACCATATTTTTCATTATGTTGCATCAGATGTAGCTAGTTACGTTCACTTAGCAGTTTTAATTGCAAATTTATGGGGTAAATTCCTATCGTCTTCCCAGGCAGTTCCACCGAAGAACACTTCTCTGACCACAAGGTTCTCATTCAACGCCACTCTGGGCTACAGAGAGAACTACACCTTGAGGTTTCTCCTATAGGATCCCTAGCATAAGAACTCGTCCCATAAATTCATAAGTAAAAATACCAAGTGAAACCAAGAAACTACATCATTTCAACAACATAATTTACATATGGCTTTCCCTTTGGGAGGCCCGAAGGATTACACAAACTAAAGAAAATTACCTTCTAACTACCTTCTTGAGCCTTACAATGCTCTGGATATGGTGGCTCTTATTGCAGGATGAAACTACTACTACTACTACTCTGAGCAGCAGAGCTTGCTAGCTGGGTGCAGCTCTTTGCTCTATCGGTGGCTGGTGGCTCTTCTCCGTCTGGTGTCTCCCTCTCTTTGCAGCAAGTGTCTCCTTTATAGGCGAGAAGCAGCTCTCTGGATGGCTTCGGGAGAATGCACCTCTTATTTTATATGTAGTAGGGATGCATGCGTGTCCCTCTAGGTGATGGATAAGAGAGAGGATAGTGCCCGACAAACTTCAATCTTCAGGAATCTATCAAATCTTTGCTTTGTTCACGTGGGCATTGTCTCTGTGAATAATTGGCTGGCTCTTCTTTTCTTCTTAACACTTGCCGATGCACTTCTTCATGCCTTGAGATAGGTAGCTCTTCCTTAGGAATCCTTGTG